>JBAJMU010000007.1:13234823-13293967 GCA_037952995.1 Hyposoter didymator
TCTCTATCTCTCTATCTCTCTCTCGTGGTTGTCGTCCATTCTCTTCTCTTTTCTCTGCTCGAATCACTGCCTTGGAAATTGTGTTTGTTACGAGGTTTCGACTATATCGGCTGAGCGCACATTTCGAGGCGCACCGGAATTAACCGTATTCAATTTACTATAGAATCGCTAGTGGGTAACGTCTCCACTGCTATCTACAGTGGTTTGTGATGATACGAGGTGCTGCTGAGGTGCAGTTTGTTCAGGCTCTTCTCTCGAATCTACGCCCCGGCTGTTCAGATTGCGCAAATGTACGTGACATGGAAATCGACGAAACAACGTCTTTCAACCGATGTGCCTCTCTTCAAAATCTTACTAGTTGTAACCATCACACGATACTTCGCCATTGCTTTTGGTCATTCATGATATGGGCCACTTCTAACTTTACAGTCTCTTGTTATCGTTTCTGCAGCTGCTTCTGTTTCATCCAACGTCTTAAAGAGTTGAGAACCTCTTTTGAGTTGAAGAGCTTTGTTCGACAGGAATGGAATGGTTAAGAAAAGTATCCTTCAAGGATCATCTGGGTCTTTTAGACCCGAGCGACAACAACTTTTTCATGAAAATCTTGTATTCTAAAACGTTTAATTGAAAAATAAAACAAATGCAACGACTACGACTATGAAACTTTATAGGAACATCAATAGAGAGTATTCCAGAATTTTTTTAGATTTATTTCTCTTCAAATATGTGAAATATAAGTGGCAGGACGAAAAGGACCTTTTTGATCACTGTGCCATAAAAAGTTACATGATCCATGGATCATATGGGTCTTTTTGACCCAAACGATAACTTTTTTTGAAAATCTGATTCTTTAAAACGTTTCATTGAAAAATAAAACAAATTCAACGACTACGACTATGGAAACTTGGAAGTAGCATCAGTGGAGAGTATTCTAAATTCTTTTTCTCTCCAAATACGTGAGACGTAAGTGGCAGGACTCAAGGGTGGCAAGATCGCTTGCACTTGGTTCAGGACTGGTCCAAAATGATCAACAATCAAGTATTTCCGAGTCTGGGAACATTTACTTGGCGGAGCTATATTATTACGTTATTGCAAAATTAATGATTCAATTGCAGAATTCATTCTGGAAAAAAGTTGGCTTTTTCGATAGATTTTCTTGTGAGCTTCTGGTGAAGGGTGGTAAATTTAGTTCCAGCCTCAACCCTTCAAAACTTAAAAGCTGTCCGATTAAATTACGTTGCCCGCAGGAAGTGTGATCAATAATCGAATTGTGCGGAATTAGTCAGAAAGGGCGAAAGGTAAAATAGTATCGGAAATTCCCACTGGTTCAAAAAATTCGTCAGCACGTTTTAACCTCGTTTTACTTTTATCGGTCGACCTGGGTCTATTGCAGTGTTTAAATGGAGCGAAGTCATGGATAGGTTACTGTGAAAATGGGTGAGAGTTTGCATCGACGAAATAATCAGAGAAATTCGAAAAAAGTGAATTTTTTTTGCTTTTACAAGTTTTTCAAATTTTTGTCGAGGACGCAGTATTTCGGAGAATTTTTCTCAAACCCTGAGTTGGGTTTTTCTTCAAGTTTGCACATGCAGAGTTAAGCACAAACTGCGCTTAGGATTGAACGAATATATTCAGTTTGAGGGATCCATGGGTCTAGCTTTCTGTTGACTCTCTGTTAAAACAGCTGTATACATATTGGAGCGAAAATCCACGCACATAACAGAAGTCAGGGTGGGAGCAATGGAGCATCTAGGAGGGTTGGATGGTTGCCCACTTCCGGCACTTAAATTGGATTTAACGCCAAAAGCTACATAGTCAGGGAGTGAGTGGGAAAGTGGCTTAGAGGAATGGAGGGAGACAGAGCGAGAGAGAGAGAGAGATTGTATAGGAAGAAGGGCAAGGGCGAGAAAGGTAGAGAAACGAAAGTAGTTTATGCGCTGATGACTCTAAAACTCTCGGCAGCTCCTAATTGAATTGACGTTCTCATTACGTTTGCACGCGACCGTGTTAAATTTAAACAATTCTGTGAAACTCGTCGACGATTGTGCATGTGGTCGCTGTAGGCTGCGTTGTTTCGAAAACAACCTTCAGAATGTACCAAACGATGCATTTCTATTCCATGAATAAGTAACCAACGGCAAAGTCCCTGATAAAGTTTACCACGATGTAAGGAATTGTTGTTTCAAAACGTTCAATCCGTTGGTCCCGGTAAAAATGAGGCAGAAGATTAAAAGTCGAAAACTTCAATGAATATTTGAAATTTCAATAATTAACCTTGCGCGAGTCAGATGGGTCTTTTCGACCCAAGCGACAACTTTTTTAGAAAATCGTGTTTATTTTCAAACGTTTTATTCAAAAATAAATCAAATACAACGACTTCAACTATAAAAACTTAAAGTAGAATCATTGGAGAGTATTCTAAGTGACAGGACGAGAAGGACCCATTTGACCATGGTGCAGTAAAAAATCACATGATTTACAGATCATGCGGGTCTTTTTGACCCAAACGATAATTTTTCTTCGAAAATTTTGTTTTTTCAAACTTTTTATTCAAAACAATAACAAATTCAACGACTGCAACTACGAAACGTCAAAGGAGCATCAATGGAGAGTATTGCAGAATTTTTTGAGATTTTTTTCTCTCCCAATACGTAAGATGCAAGTGGCAGGACGAAAAGTAAAAAATTATATGATCCGCCGAGGCGTGTAAATATAATTATTCGAACGTCTACAAATTTTGGTTGAAAAAAAAAACCGCAAAGGATTCACTTGAACGAATAATTTGATGAAGCGCATCAGGGACGAGACATCGATACTCGTAAGCTGGGAGTTTCCCCAATTCCTTATTCTCGTTCTAAGCCGCAGGCCAAGGATCAATACTGCAGCTATGAAAAGACCGTTAATGGAGCACTTTGCACCGGATCATCGAAACGGCTCGCCAGTTCAAAGATCGCCATCTTTTTTCTCACCTCGTAACTACCCCAGGGCATCTTGTTTTGCAACGAGCGACGGGTTCGTCGACGCCCGCTGAAGAAAAAGCTCCGGAGGTAACAACGAAGGAGAACTCGCTAAAATATTCAGACACGATGAGTTCAGTATCGGAAATAATCCGATTATCCAGAGATTTTCAAGCCATTAGGATCGTCTAGTCTTTTCTTGGGATTGACACGAAATACTGATATTTGATTATCCAATTGTTATCATAAAAATCATATTTTTTATTAATTATTTTGATAGCTAATGCGGTCGTTCCAATTTTTCTAGTAAATTCAGTTTTCGAATGGCAAAGAAGATCGTCCCAGTATCGTTCATGAAAATTTTGGGCTTCACTATAAAAAATGATGAGTTTTCGTTGCATTCCAAAGATGCGAATTGCAACATCGTCGGGCAGAAGATGGTGGTCAGTTCGGAAACGAAAGAGAAAAGCTTTTTTGTGATAAAACGAGTTGGGAGTAAAAAGTGAGAAAGTGGCAGGCTGAAAAAGCAGGAACAGTAATACGTGTCAGGCCGTATCCAGAAAGTCATTTATTTATTAAGTCGGTGGTGGTAAAAGAATCGCGCGCTCGCGCCAGACCGTTTAACTCTGTCTTTCGTTATCAGATCGCGCCTTCGTGCTCGCAGCTCTAAGCTCCAAATCGCTTAAGAGTGCTCTCCCAACAGCACTTGGTCCGCATCTCTCCGAGTGCCAAGCTCACTTCCTCCTGGCGCGGGGTATAACTCTGGTCTCGGTTTTTCACTTCCATAATGTCAACGGATCCGAGATAAGGCAGAGGCAGCAGCATCATTGTAGCGCGCGGGCTACGCCTGAAGAGGTTCTTATGTTTTGTTAGGAAGCTGCGAAGTACTTTCCACAAGAGACTCGACTTCCACCCTCCCATTACTTTTCCACGATTTATTATCGCATATAAACTGGCAACCGGTTTATAACAATTCCTTGACAAAACGTCTTTGCCAAGCTCAGGTTTCTTTTCCGAGTGCGCTGCCTAGGGACCCTCCCGCAATCATTTATTTTTATTCACTCGGTTTTTAGGGCGAGAATCCTGGTCATCAACACTGAGATGTCCAAACTACTTTTCACCTATATTCTTCTTCACATTATTCGGTGGCAGATTATCTTTGACTGTAGCAAGTCGTTGTAAGCTCCAGGTGGACTCACCAGGAGCCTCCTCTGAACACTTCGTTAGTCCTGGCTATCTTGCGATTCAGTGGAGCCTTCGTGTACTGGGTTACGGTAAGGAGTTTAGCATCAAACGAGAGTGCATTCATGGCACGTAGTGCAAGTGGGTTGCGCGAGAGGCTCACGTCTCTCTGGACATCGGTAAACTGGAGGATAGTCAAGTTTTCGGCTTCGAATCAGGTAGTAGACAGTTGGGTTACAGTGACGGACTAGCATCATCAGAAGGCGATGGAGCTTATAGCCATGGGCGAACCGAATCGATCGTCAATGTTGTGTCACGCTCCCTCGCAACAGGGGCGTGTGATGCTGCGGAGACAGAGCCTGTTTGGAGGATACTCTCGGTGTTCTACCAGCTGGACCAGACCGCCGGAGCAGCTACCACCAGACACTGGAATCAGCCAAGCGTGAAATCGAGATAATGACTATCGAGCCAATCAGCTAACCAGCCACGTTCGGTCCAGCCAGTCGACTAATGAGCATCTATGCTCTGTGATGTCCATTTTCACTTTTGACCAATAATATACAAGCCTTTTGGTCCCACCACAGCAAATCGTATTTCAAACATGATCACCTGCTGTGGTCCTCGTAAGCTCCGACCAATTTCAAGTCAACATTAGAAAAAAAGAACCCATGTGAATGGGTTCTTTTTTGTGAATGGGTTCGTGGTACATGCTGAATTAAAAAAAAAAAAAAAAAAAAAAAAACATTTAAAATTGCTGACTCAGTTATTTTTGAACGATGTTAAAATTTGTATCATTGGAATGCAACGAAAACTGATTATTTTTCATACCAGAGCCCGAAATATTCATACAATTTTTTTCAACGATAATGATGCAGTCTTTTTTGCAATTGAAAAACTGAATTTACCAGAAAAATTGTAACGATCGAATTAATAATGAAAATGATAAATAAATAAAATGTTTTTTATTGTTTTCCAACGATCCAAACTTCAGAATCATAAAATAACGATGTTGAAGTTCCCATCATAGGAATCCAACGAAAACTGATTATTTGTCAACGATCGTCGGAAAGTCTTTTTTGCAATTGAAAAACTGAATTCACTAGAAAAATTGCAACGATGGCATTAATTATCGAAATAATGAATAAAAAATATTTTTTTCGATGTATTCCCAACGATCCAATTATTTCTTAGAGTAAAAAAAACTTTGAGAAGCATCGTGAATAGTTTTTCGGAAAATACTGTTCATTATCTTGTTGGATGATGTCTATAGACAAGTGAACAGTGAGAAACGATTCCACGTACAAGTCGATTACTGAAATGGAAGTCTTAAAGGGCTAGAACGGGGTGCAAAGCGGTCTAGCACATTTCTGGACTACCAATTTTCACGAGCCGAAGCACATGGGTGAATCGTAAACGTTGATGCCCTACGTGTTCTATTCAATGTAGCATCGCGGTTAAGCTTTGGGAAGGCTGCTGCAGACAACTTTCGTTCGAGCCTTCCGGTTCGCAAGCTTCAAGCATAATGATAAGCATTACAGTTGAGCCTCGGATTCATGCGCTCAGGATAACCATGCAGTTACGACGAATGGACCGACGTAAATATTATAAAAACCGATGCCATCAACCAAGCGAACACTGGAGACTGTTAATTAGTTTTTTAATAAAAATCCTCATTAATGCTCAGTCGTTTGTCACTTTGATCAACTGATCGTATTCAATAAGAAAAGGCTTTTTTCCTTCGAAATAAAAAGTCGATTAGAACGTCGCAGTGGAGCTTCAGGAGCAAGGGAAATGAAAAAGAAGAGCTCGATGCTTATTCAGCTCATCACACTACTTTTCATTCGCCTTTGGTCTCTCTGTTAGTTGGTCGCGTTGTTACCATTGTTCTAGAAGGATTACAATAACGAATCTAGGATTCGGATTCACTGTTTCAACATGTGGCGTTCGCGAGGATACAGTTGCACCAGGATGGCCACAATCTCTCTCGCTCCTTGCTCCACGCTCCGCGCTTTCGCAATAGCGATATATTATCTGTTATTATCACAGCCACCGAGCGTTACTCTCGGGAGCATATAGACCTCGACAATGCCGAGCTTTAGTCGTTGATCTCCATATTTTAATTAAAACCTCGAGCTGTTCTCGGGACCTCGGCGTTGTGAGTGAACCGGAGCCGGACGTAACTCTTCCTGCAATTCTGGACTCTGAATCTGCCTAAATGACAGCCGTCTGATTATGACGTATTGCGGCATTTTATATTTTAACTAAATAACTAAAGTTTATCTCTCATAAGAATTTCCATCATTTTTTCCATTTTCGATGGGAAAATCTTTTGAAAAAATTATTATCAAAGTTGTTTTGCCCCAAAAATCGAACATTTGGTCCAAAAAATTCCTTCCTCTTCATTGACGCACAAGGAAAATTCTACACTTTGTCAATATTCGAATAGCCTTCGAAAAACATGGCAATAGTTTCGAAATTTGTGAAAATTTGTAAATGATGATGAAGAACGTAAAAAAGTGTTAAGTAACGTCAGTTTGATAAGGAATTCCTTTTTCGAATGTAACATTCAGAGTGGCCAACGTGACATGTAAAGTTCAAAAGGTTTTTTAGTGGAAAACGTGCCCGGAGCTTTTCACTTGGATCAGGGACAACGGGGGTTCGTCAAGGGTGTTAGTGGGTCCTCAGTGATTTTTTTGTTCCACTGAAAAACAACTAGATGGCAGAGGAGGCTGGTAGTTTGGAGTGTGTGTGAAAATAGTGGGTCTCTGAGCGAAGGTGTTGGCCAGCGGCTGCGAAATGAGCGACAGCCGCACGTGTGTACAGGGAGGAGAAATGCCTTCCGTCCTGTTGAAATGGCTAGGACGTCCAGCAGTTCTCTTTAGGTCTATACGAGAAAGGATGGAAATAGTGTCGACGTCTCGATACAGTGTTCTGGCTTGAAAGCTTCGGCCCACTCGCACCGACCTCTGGAACTCGTACCAACTCATGCCCATCCACGCCAACATCCACAAACTTATTTTCATGCATACGCCCACTATTTTCACTTTTCTCTACCCACGTCATCGCATAACCTACAGTGACTACAACTTTTCTGTCTCATTTGGCAACGACCGTATACACAGAGTCGCGACAATGGCAAGATGCCCTAGTTTCGATCTTTTCAAAAGTATTTACGATAAAATGAAAAGTGTCAGTCTCATAAAAAAAAAAAAAACTTTTTTCTTGCTTCGCCATTACGCGCGCATACAATTTTTTGACCAACAGTGATTGAAATTATTTCAATTTTCAGAAAATTTATAATTTCGCTTCGCTATGTTTAAATAATTTTTCGAGCAATACTGGCCTGACGTGACGATTGAAAAGATTGAAATATAAATCTGCTGTGTTTATCCCCCACATCGAAAACTCAAGGAACGTCGAGTAGCTTTGCTGTGTCATCTGACACCGTGTATTCGACTTTCTGTATGCTAAGCTTATCAAGTGTGTATTGGCGTCTGGATATAATGCTAATCTTGGACAAACGTCGTCATTCGATTATCCTTCATGCCCTTGTCAAGGTACCCTTGAAAACAAACATCGATAGTTCAACATTGGGGATATCAAAATTGGTTTTGAACACATTTTACGCGCAGAATAGTTCGTCAAGCATTCTGTATACGCGGAGACAAAAAATATAAAAAATTCATCGCCCTGGGAAATTTGAACCAATGCATATTCATTTTTTATCCGAAATTGGGGAATGTCAAAGTTTTCGCTATTTTTCGATGTGAATAGAAAATTACTGTGTCTCTTCTAAAATCCTTCAGAGGATTTGCCAATTCTTTGTCTCTACGTTGAGAATTTATAAATCGGTTTTAAACAGATTTTATACGAAGGAGAGTCCTTCAAGGATCCTGTATATATAATAGCAATCTTTGTGGTGCACTCTCATATGAAATTATGCACCGTTGGACGTGACCAATTGACTAAAATGTCTAGGAGGGTAGGTTTGTCATGAATCCTTGATACAGGGTGTAAAGCAACGTATGCGTTGCTCTGATAGCGATATACATACATGTTCTATTCACCTTGGGATGGTATGGTATGAGATATATAGTGAATAAATAGATATAGTTTGGTGAGTCCATACGAGGCACCTGCTGCGCGTGTACCACACGATTACATACTTACGAGATCCTTCTCATCCTCTAATTCGGTCTCGTAATACTCGTGCATGGGAGTGCATACTAATGCGTCATGAACATGGCGAGCTTAATGGCATAAGGACGGACATGCTGGACGAGTGTGCATAGCGATACGTTTTTCTACCGTTAGCAACGGGAAAATCCGGATACGCAGCGTGGCAAAAGTTGGCCAAGCTCTGACATTGTCCAATTGGGAAGAAAACATTTTTTGGTCACGTTTTCCTGGGGTGCAGCGTTCAGGAGGCTGCGTGACTCTCAATAGCCTATGAGACGTATGCGTAAGATCGAACTTTTGACCCTCTTTGCCTCCTTCTTTCCTCTTGTCTCATTGGCCAAGACTTTTATCGATGAAAACTGGAGCAGCTTTGGATCCCAGAGAAAAATGGATTCCATGTTTTTATCTCAGAACTTAGCATTCGCCAGCGTCTGGTCTCTTGGTTGAAATTCGGTGCACTGAGCCCCTCTCTCGGGAGCATGTACTTCTGGTTCGATGTGTAACTACATTGCGTGGTTTCACAAGTACTCACTGGCTTACGAGGTTGTGTATCAGTGAAGCTGTAGCAGTGAATCCGTGGTGTATCAACAGAAGGCCCGGGAGGAACGGCCGGGTGGCCCCTGACTCGTGTATCCTTTCAATGATGCTAGATAGCAAGGAGAGTGGAGATGCTCGCGTGGTGTAGTCGACACTCTATATATGCGGCGTTCTAATGCTTGTATAACCGGCACGTAGTCACGTATGTTGCGTGAGGTGAAACAGGGACAAGCATACACACACATACACCAATGAATCTCCAACGGGTACGGCAGTGCGGCGTCTAAAGCTTGGATGTAGAAATCCGCTATCTGGGTGCTGTCCCGAAGCGCACGTATACTTCCTGACAAGGAAAAGCACGTGCAATTACCTCCGTCGATCAATCCGATAGCATCGCTTCCAATGAGGAAACTTAATCACATGTTTTATTGTAAATACAGGAACCCAACCCACACATCCATTTCGCAATGGGTCAGCAATGTCTTCTAACTCCAAGATACTTGGAAATTGCTTCGGCTCGCTGCACATGATTTTTTACTTAGCAATCATTTTACCAGCCACTCCACCTTTCCACCTTTCACCTTTTCTCCATTGCACCACCCTCGACCCTTCCAAAATATTCATTGAAAAATGATAACAGTAAAAAAACACTTTAACGAATCCGTTTCAAACGAATTTACTGCGTCAACAAGCTTTTTGATCGAGCCAACTCTTTTTCAGACTTCAAAGAACTGCCTTTGAGGGTATGCATTGAAAGTGTAATTTTGAATGAATTGAGTTCACTTGAGGCAGGAGCAGCTTGACATCGTTTTTCGTTTCATGCGTTTTTCCAGGTGGAGGGCACTTGAATGTAAAAAAAAACACATATGGGATGTAAACTAGTCATATGCAGTCGTGAGTGTGCGTTCAGTTCGAGAAATATGACACATGATTATATAGTCAGGTGTATGTATGTAATCCAGTGTGCATTATGTGACGATTCACGTATGCGAGAACCAATGATTAATAAGGAATACATAAACACTTAGCAAACACATCGTTTTATAATTTATATCGCGTGTTCACCCTGATCGATGAGTTCGCTGCACGTAATACCTGGTAATTTACGTTTTATGGTATTTTCCGTATATTTCGGAAAGAACCATCTGCACAACTGTTGACAACGTGGGATTTCAACCCTTTGCGGATCACATGGGTCTTCTAGACCCAAGAAACAATTTTTTTTTGAAAAGCTTGTTTTTTCAAAACGTTTTATTCAAAAATGAAACAAATGCAGTGACTACAACTAAAAAACCTGAAAGTAGAATCAATGGAGAGTATTCCAGAATTTTTTGAGATTTGTTTTTCTCCAGAAACGTGAGATATTAGGGGCAGGACGAAAAGGACTCAAAAGATCGGGAATGCCATGAAAAATCACATGGTCCGCCGAGGGGTAAACACGTTCAAAAAATCTTGTTCGATCCAATTTTTTTCACACATTCGTAAATTTTTATTTATTTATAAACAAGCAACAAAAAGCAGATGTTTTTCCAACGACAGAGATAAAGTGCAGCTTGTTGGTTGAATTCTCAACTGACAGTCGGTGCGAATATATACATATTAATAAATACACAAATTTTATAGAAATATCCGTGGTAGGGAAGAGGAGACAGATGCTTGTATCCGTTCCAGAGTGACACCTGCACGATGAGATATGCAGAAAAGTTTTGGTTCCGGTACACTCGCTGCGAACAAAGGTTGCTAAACTTGAAATTGGTTATTCGATATATGTCCGCATGCGGTTGTGCATCGCGTATTTTCAGCGAGACAAACATATTTTGGAAAAATAGTTTTCTACGACAGTTTTCAACTCAATTCGTATCTTTGTCGAAAAAGTTGCTCCACAAAGTGAAACGAGTTCAACGACTTTTACAAAAATCCCAAAAGTATTTCAAGGTCGAATTTTTTTTCACTTTTTTGAATTTTTATCACGATTCATTGAATTATATGAAAAACCGATTTCCATCATAATTACTGTTTTTTTTTGCTGGTGGAGAGTAATTTTGCGGTTTACGGGCTTCAAACACGATTTTCCCTCGATATTCGGTTCGAATGGAATGATTTGGTAATGCAATGTAAAGTTACAGTGTAAATTGATCACATGAGCTTCATTGAACTCATGGAAATGTTTAATGATACGCAGACTACGGGAGTGTTGGGATAACACGCCGATCTACTGGTTGTTTGGACCGATGAGACTGCGTGGAAGGGAAAATAGTCGGTTGGCGTCGCATCAATCACGATAATAAGGAAATTTAGCCCAGCGACTGCTCAAATACGCTGAATTATACGTGCGACAACACAAGAGCATTGAACCCATTGACGTGTCATGGAACATGTCTTGATAATTATCATAAATCATCAACTGAACAAATTTACTTGGCACGTTGGCCCAGAGTCCCAACTGCGGAGGTGTTTGGTGGTTGAATTAAGAATGAGCCAAGATAGCCTCGACAAAGTGGCACAATGCAGGGCGTGGAAACGCCCAAGTTCTATCAAAATTATTCCAAATCCCGAAAGATTTTTTGTAAATTCTATTTTATCGTTAATTGTGCAGCTTTAATGGAATTTTCGAAGTTTTTACACCGCAGTGAAGTTTTCCACATTTGGACACACTGGGATTGGAATTTTGTTGAAAAACGTTGATATTTTGTTGAGCACGTTAAACTAAACATTTTTTTTTTCAATAAATTCAAAATTTTCGTAGACTTTGCAGTGTTTTTGGTTTTCCAACGAAACTGTCAGCAAAATCTACGATCGGAATGACATAAATTTGTTTTCGAAGAGATTTTTTTAAATATTTATTGCTGCAATGACAACATTTTTGGAATTATTGAAAAAAAAACTTTTTGGTAAACGTTTCCAACAAAATATCGATCTTATCTAAAAAAAAAAAAATCCTGCGAAAAAAGCTGAAGTCTTCGGGTCACATGGACCCGGAAATCCTGCACCTTGGAAAAAAAGCGAAAGCGAAGAGGATGTAAAAACAACGTGATCCTGTTGTGCAATGAATAAACTTGAAATTCTCTTTTGGAGGAACATGTTCCAAAGCCAAGACGTTGAGTTTGTGTTGAGTGTGAGATATTACCTGTAAATATACCTTCTTCGTGTAAATGCAAAGTAGATTATGGTACGTGCGGGGGGATGTGAGCTTTTGTTCGTTATCGACCCAGCGTCCTTCGGTGGAGTGTACATTTACCACCACTGCTCAAACTCTTCACTGATGCTTTTTAGATTGTGAACTTTCTCGAGAGTTGCGTGTCTATCGTGCAACCTTGTGCTCTCCCATGCTTCCCGTCTTTCTCTCTCTCTCTCTCTCTCCCGAGCTATTCTTTTTTTAATCTCGTGCTTTTAGCAAATTGTCTTTCGATGAACCAGCACGTAATTTTTCGTGTGCGCGCGATACACAGGCCACGAGACGACTATGCGAAACTGTACGGAGAAACCAAATCGCTAAATAATTCGAGTAACTTGAAAACACTATATTTCCCGTCTAGGCCTTCGTTTCGCGAAGTCTTTTTGCTGCTGACCTCAAATCGGTTGATAATAATCTGACGTTCTTCGAATGCAGTTTCCTTTTTCTTTCCATTTGTCGTTGTCTCGGAATTAGTTCCATATCCTGGAGAATTATATTTATACCGCGCGTTGATGTAAAGTCGAGAAGTCGTATTTGAATTCGTGCGTGGGCATCCTCGCG
The DNA here is from genome assembly GCA_037952995.1 of Hyposoter didymator. Taxonomy (NCBI): domain Eukaryota; kingdom Metazoa; phylum Arthropoda; class Insecta; order Hymenoptera; family Ichneumonidae; genus Hyposoter; species Hyposoter didymator. The sequence continues at coordinate 13,247,415 of JBAJMU010000007.1, forward strand.
AAGTGTTAGCTTCAGGAGGGACTATGCATACGAAATCTTTGGAATATCCTGCTACTGGGAAAATCCAACGGCCTCCATTAGAGTTGGCAAGAGCTACAGTCGCTAGGCTTCCATGTCGCAAAGCCACAGCGAATCCTGAGGTCCTTGTAATATCGCCCAAGTTACCGCGTGTTGTAAATGCCATATAAACCTCGGATAAATTAGTTACATTCGTAGCAGCGTTACGTTTGCACCGAGAGGGACCAAAAGGACACTGCACAGGATTCCGAATCATCCTGCAGAATCTTCTGCTCCCAAATCCTTGCTTCCCTCCATTAATAATTGCGAAGCATGCACATTTGCAGGGTACACAAGTATTTCAAGTTTTACAATTGCAATTTGAATGGTCATGGGCTCGAAAGGATCTGGAGGACTTTGTTGGGTCCTTCGCGATTGTAACTATGCACCGAATTTGAATTTTACGTTTCCAGCCAGAGTTTTCATCGTAAAACTTAAATTTTATTTCAATAAATTCCAAACGAATAAATTTTTTTTAAAACTCAATTTTCTTCTTCGGTTTCTCGTCTCGTAGGAACGGAAATTTGGCAAATCAGTCTTAACGCTTTATGGTATGTATGCCATACCGAAGGATCGCAAGAATCGGATAAATCTTTGTCGATTTAGCAACGCTAATCGAGGTCGTGACTCGTTGGCAAACCCCGAAGAGCTTAGTCTTGCCTTTCCGTGTGCAGCACATTGTCGGGACGTGAGAGGGATGCCAGAGAACCAAGAGTTGCTCTCTACTCTCTGTCTGCTGTCTTTACATTGCTTTATGGGTGCAATTAAGCTGTGCCTTCGTTTACAAACCGCAGAGATGTGCTGCCTCCAAACAGGGGCAGTCCGGAAGCAGAAAAAGAGCCAGAGCAAAGGGGCTCTCGTTCTCGACACCGCGGGAAAACCCTTTTCGCCCTCTGCCCCGGAAACCCTTTGAAAAATAACAGACCCGGGGCAGTTGAGGCCAAACCAACGTCAGAGCGAAGAGCAAATCTTTCACTCTATCTGTGTTCACGACCCTCCTAAAACACCTTCTCTCTCTCTTTTTCGCTCCATCTCCGAATCCTATTCCCTTTTGCTCACGTGTTTGCTCCAACATTTCGCAAAGCTCAAGGCCTTTTCTCACCGGAGAGAGATGCAACGAGAAGAGAAATTTCTACTACATAGAATCACTCTCTCAACGTTCTATTTATTTCTCCTTGAAAAACCTCAGAGAACACGAGCCTAGACAGTCTTATTTGCAATTTCCAAGAGTGAGAGAGAGTCAGAGAGCTCGTAGCTTTTCCTTTCCCTCGAAAAGCATTTTTTCAGTTTCCCAGCATCACCGAACGAATACGAATGCACTAGAAATCTTGGCGGTTTTTTTGTCCAAATTCTTCTCAATGCTTCCTCCCTTTTTATTACCTTCTTCTTCCCGTTGCACTACAAAGTACCCAGCACGTGATCCCTTCCTATCCTTTTGCCCTTATTCTGCTCAGAGCCAGAGATTCCAAACATTTCGCTAGAAAAGATTGCCCAACGTTTCCAAGCTACTGCTGCAACATTGTGGTGCACTACGTCTCATTCTCATAGACGTTCGTTTGTATAGTTTAGGAAAACAGCTTAGACAGCTAAACACAAATTTAACCCAAAATATCACTCTGAAGTTCACTCATTTTCGTTTTTTACATTTCGCACAATTCGTCAATTTCCTTTCGTCCATTCTCAGTCAATGCGAAACTTTTAAATTTCTGTTTTTTTTTTCGAATGAGGGCGACGAGTCTTTTTATGTTTTTGAGAAAAATGCTTAAACTGCAATTTTGCAACATCACTTGCGTGTTTAAAGTGGAATTATAATTCGATTGAGAAAAAGCGAAGAATTTGCAGAAAAATGTGATGATAAGCGATCAAATGCGAAACTTTTACATATCGGGGCTTTTTTTAATACTTTTTTCGAATGTGGGCGACAATCTTTTCGAGTTTTTACATTTCTGAGTAAATTTTTTCAACTGCAATTATGCAACATCGCGTTCGAAGTGGAATTATAATTCGATTTGGAAAAAGCGAAGAATTTGGAGAGAAATGTGATGATAAGCGAGCAATTGTTTGATGAGAAAAAAACGTACGGAATTGGACGAAGATAATGGCAGAGAAGACGATTGAAAAGAAGAGAGCTCTGTATGCGTTTGAAGGAGAGCGTAGTGAGAAAATATTCTCGCTGGTAAAACAAGAGGAAAGAGAAAAGCGGAAGAGAAGCCGTGAAAAGTGAAGAGAAGTAAAAAAATAAAAATGATATAAAGCCGGGAAAAGTTTGAGGAAGAAAGCGAGGGATGAAAAGCAAAGGGTGAGGACGAGAGGAGCGAGGAGAAGAAAGTTGGATAATTCGCTCGACAACAAACTGCGGAGGTTGTAGAAGTGGCCTGCTACGCTATAGGCTTTTGTGCGGAGACCACTCGTCGGCGACAAACAGCCAATTACTCTTACGCTGTGCTCTTTCTTCTGTCTCCTCCAATCTTGCCGCTCTTTCTTCTTAGATATCTCTGTATTGGCTCGCGCTCGTCACTGTCGCTGCATTCGACTGAACAGCCTTTGTAAGCTGTGTGCACGAGCATCTCAACTCCGGTAAACTCACGCACAGCAGTCTTCATCGCCGCGATAAGGCAAGACAAAAGAGGGGAGGAGGTACGAGGCCAGAAAAACAGAAGGAGAGAGAAGACGAGAAAAGGGAAAGAGTGAGAAGGAGCCTCGTTCCTTTTTTCTTGAGTTTTCGTTTTTTTTTCTTTTTTCTTTTTTTTTGAACACCGAGTCACGCTATCGGTTTGTATTTCTTTTCTTTACAACTTTTTCGTTCGACCATCTGGAAAAGCTCTCAGAGAAGAAATAAATAACAATGGATGAAAGGGAAGACGCGGGGAAAGGGTGAGCCGAGGCGGCAAAGAAGAAGAAGAAGCGAGTGAATGTTTCGAAGGAATTCCAAAGTCTACGATGTGTACAAAGTCACGAGACAATACATTTATTCATGGCGAGGTTCATGGATAGTGCCGAGTACGATTCCATCTCGCCACCGCACCATCCCCTTATGTTGTTTCTTGCCAAGACTACCCTCCGCGGAGGGACCAGTGACCATTGAAACAACGCCAGAAAGAAAAACGTGTGCGTACAGAACTGTGAAAGTAACGCGGACTGCATTGGTTGTCGCCGCTTTTGTTTGTTTGTGAAGGAGTTATAGGAATAATGTGACTTCTTAATGCGTGATTAATATTTAAGGCGTGCGTTTTCGTTTCGGCAATGACGGGGACACTGGTCCGTGCAATTTGGGTCCATTCGCCAGGTAATGCACGCGGCGCATCAGCCGCTTTAACTATGCAATTGACATCGAGTTTATAATTGATGCCATTGCGAATCGCAGTGCTCGCATTAAAAAGCAATACCAAATGTGAGAGCGGCCGAGCTTTCGGTACGACGAAATTGATAATCGATCGATGTAGCGAATGGTGTGATTTTTTTCATTATCAATGGCATAATGATTGATACACGCTTTTGGTCGCCAACGCCTTGTTACTCGTTTCTCCATTACGGCGAAACATATCGATCAAAATTATTAACGTGGATATTGCGGGAGATTGAGAGGAAAAATGGAAAATCGTCCGCAGCCATATTTTCAACCATTTTTGGCCTCTGACGATCGAGCAGTGAGAATTGACATTAATTGTTTTTCTTTCTGTGTCTTTTTTCCAGTGCCCAAAGTCGAAATCGTCGACGAACACGGCGCCACTGCCAGCGACAAATTCTACAAAGCCGGCAGCACCATCGAACTCAAATGCGTAGTTAGCAAAGTACCAAATCCATCGGGATACGTAACATGGACCCACGGTTCGAGGATGCTGAATTACGACACAACTCGAGGTGGAATCAGGTGAGTTTTCTTTTAGAGATTTTCGTCTTAATTTTTTTTCGTTACCCAACGTTATCGAAGTCAGGACTAACGGAGGATTAAAAAAGGCCTAAAGAAATTCGGGAGGCGCTTACATTTTCTGATTTCGTTCAGGAATTTTCTACATGGAGAGGAAATAGTGTCAAAAATTATCACGTCACCCCTCTGAGGGATTTTTCCAAATTCACAGAAATTGTTTATTTATATTCTTTTAAAAATGCGGAATCTTGAAAATTGTTTGTCAAGTTTTTAAATTTTTCGCCAAATTTTATTATTTTATGACAATTTTGATGTTTTTCGCGAATTTTTGCCATTTCTCGATACATTTTTACACGCGTTCACAGATTTAGACGTTTTTTTGCAAGTTTTGGGATTTTTCAACATTTTTTTGCCAAGCTTTGTCGTATTTGGCTAAATTTCGACATTTCTTGCGTCATTTCGACATTTTTTGCCGAAGGAACTATAATTTTCGTAGTAATTTTTGATATTATTTTCTCTCCTTGTACAAAGACACTTTTAAAGTTGAATAAAAAATGGAACGAAAAAGTACGTGCTTACCACTTGAAAGAAAAATCGTAGTGAGTTGCCCCTGAAATGTGTGGATCGAAGATAAAACAAGTTTATTGACATTTTTGCCACACGGTTATCCATCCTCGTGGGAGACTTGTTGATGAAAGGGGCACGATTTATCGTATATTCCACCGATATCTGGGCGTACAAAGAACGACATCAACTGTGAAAGGCAATATCCCTGCTGTTCAAATGGATATTCAGCTGCAGCCTTTCTCGAGTTCTTCAACTTGGTCGTATATTTTCGATCGTAGAGAGTTTTTCCTCTATGGCGCACGACGACACCTTTCCTCAATGTATTATGGGGGCCCCTGCATATAAAACACGTGGCTACTAACCAAAGCAGACAATCGAAAGATTTTTCCCAAGATGGAACAATTTATTATTGGAAGTATTATTTGTGGACTGTCCCAGGCAATAAAAACGATTGGTTTTTCTGTGTTCCACCAGAGCAAACAGTGAATCATCACAAAGATGTATTTGCAGTTTGGTGAATGTTGAAGTGATAGCCTGCACGAAACTGATCGCATGATTCCGTGAGTCCGAGAGCTTCTGTACATTCTAGAGACTTTGGTACGTTTATAGTGGAACATTAAATTTGCAAACTAAGGTATTGAGAGCACGAACGATCCTCTGCATCCGCTCGAGTGCGTCGACAATATATGGATATACTTGCATTATTCTGTTTGATCGGAAGTCACGTGGCCTTGTGGTTTGATGATTGCTTACCAACTCAACTTGATAAACGTTCAAGGATGATCGAACCTGCAGGAAATTTGCTCAAACGAATTATTTAGTCAGGAATCATGCTCCATACTCATTATTTATTTTCCTCTCCATACCAATTATCCCTTTGCTCTGGTTCTCACCCTTTGCACCCTTCCCCCCTCTCTCGCTTCCTCGTCTGATTAATTTACAACATCAAACTTTCCCATGGAATTTAAATCGCAAAAAAAAGTAAAAAATAAAATTCACGGATCAAAAGATTTTTTTTTTATAGGAAATTTTTTCGATATACGTCGCGGGCGTCAGGCAAACTTTTCAATTTTATAATTAAGTGTAATCCACCTCGAAAAAGGAAGAGAAGGGAGTAAAGAGAAAATTACACGGTATTAGCTCGATGTTGGGAATCCCTCTCGACAAACGTGGCTTCCGGTCCTATCGAGAGATACCGCTGTACCTATTTTCGGAAACCCAGTCCTGTTTGTTCACCAGGTCGTTGGACACGCCCCAATATTACGGAGACTATAGCCATTTGCCCTAAAGACATCGATCCCTTTCGAGGAAGATGCTTTTCACTCTCGTGAAGCGATGCGAATCTTAAAGTTGGCACTGCGATGTATTAGAAAAAATTGAAAAAATGAAAATAAAAATTAACGGAGAATTCTGCGAGCTGGGAAGGCCAGGGCCTTGAGAAATTCCCCGTTCGTCAGCCTCGAATGCCCCAATAAAGTTTCCTTGGACTCGATCCAAACAAGTGGCTTGACAATTAAATTAAAAGCTTTGTGTAAATAGAGAAATTACGTATTTAATCCAAGTCGTAAAACGTATAAAAGTGTTGTAATTAAAAAGGTTAAGGACCTTAATTGATTGCTCGATGATTCGAGCTTAATTGTTAGTTCAGTTGAAATTTGTGTTCGCTCGAGGAACTCTCTCAGACTTCGGAGACTTTGGCATCATAAACTAAGAAGGGCATGTACGCTCGGTCGTCTGACCTTTAGGAGTTTGACCCGTGACTAGCTCTGAACTGGGTTGACCACTTGGGCTTTTGTTATCGCTGACTTCTCGCCCAGTAGTTCGCGTATTCGCCGCACTCTGGGGGATAAGAAATCTTATCGTTTACTAATTAGCGAGTCTCTACTGGCAAAATGACATGGTGTGCCAACAGGACATAGGAAACGAGACTCACTAACGAGAATTTCCAACTTGTTCCCTTAATGAAAAGTCCCTCGGGTTCCAATTTATAAACCACGGCAAAAATTCTTCTACTGTAAAGTTTGTCCAAAGAGCAAACAATCGCAGAATTTTCAGGTCCGTCCTGCTGCTGTAAATAAATATGGAGAGGCAGAAAAAATTATTCCAAAAAACTTGATTTATTCGCTTTTGCACTTAACTAATTAATTCAGGAATAAAAATCTTCCTCGAGTTTCTTGTTTTCATAACGAAGCGACTCCAACAAGCTCAAAAACTATCGACCATAAATGATCATATTTGTGAAATTCAATTTATTGGCCAAATTCATTTTTTTGCTGATTTTTCTCATGCAAATCGATCGCAAATATTATTATTTTCAGTATTTCATTGAACCGTCAATTTTTCCATTAATCCAAATGCAAATTTATACAATGGACGAACGTTTAAGCGTTTCTCGGAAATCGACTCGATGTATTATGTGGAAAAAAGGTTATGAGATGCAGATGTAGAGTTTGTGAGAATTTTGTTATCGAAAAAGTATTTTTTCCGAAGCATTATTAATTAAGGGTTGATTCGATGATTCATCGCTACAAATCTGTTGCGCTTGTTTATACAGTGTCTATAGCCATCGAGAATGTCGGTACAACGAGCAATATCAAATAATTAATAACTGATGCTAAAATAAACGCACTTTGTAGCTTCAAGTTGTACGTGCAGTACACAGAGAAATGAGCTTTATCGGCCACTCGGGAAATGCTGCAATGAAAAACAACGAAAAACGTTGCAGACAAAAAATCTACAGGGTGTCAAACGTCAACGTTGCTGCTCTATTTTTTACGATACAGATTTTTTTTTCATTTCACTGCAAGTCAAAATTTCGTTCGACACGTTCGACCGAACTTTTTTTTGAATAATGCCAAAAATTTCGTCACTGCGGCTACAAAAATTCCAGAAAATATCTTCGGAAAGCAAATTTTTGTCATTCCGATCGTAAATATTGCTGAAAGTTTCGTTAAAAACGAAATACACTGCAAAAATTACGAAAATTTTTGAGATTTCTCAAAAATATTCAGTTTATCGTGCTCAACGAATTATCGACGTTTTTCAACAAAATTTCATTCCCAGTGTTTCTTAGTCGAGATCCTTAGGTCGATTAGTCGCCCGTGGAGGCTTTTTGGTGCACAAAAAAATTGGCTCACCCGGTACATCCCTTACGGTCGAGGCCCGGATACATATACACGAATTCACGGTGTATATAAAGCTTGCGAAATCGCTCGGTGACCGGTGACAGGGAAATTCGAATTTAGTCGTAAATTCGAGAACGGCGAGTATAGCAGTTTGCCGGAGTGGTTGAACGAGCTGGTACCGTGATGCGATAAAATCTACACACGGATATCGAGGCGAGAATAGCGCTGCTGGATTCGCACCACCGCCCAAAACCCAGAAACACTAAATTCCCCGAGTCTATAAACATCGAGTTATCAGATATTTTTCCTTGCAAATTATAGATTCTTGTTTGTCCGGAAAAACCGAAAGCAGGGAATACGAGAAGGTGTTTTATTATTGGGAGCAACGAAAACGAGCGTATGAACACTTGGACGCAGTAGTTAAGGTTTTACGTGGTCAGACAAGTTTGTCAAATTCGAAAACAGCCATAAAAAAGGCATCAACGTTTGCAGGGGCAAATGAAAGTCTGCGAGACATAATTACTCGCTGTCATGTTTATGGCAGAAGAGATTGTTGCAAATGCACTTGTACGTGCATCATCCCAAGGGATCATCCGAATTATGCAGTTAATTGCATTTGTTGGAGGATCTCTGGGACCTCGATTTACCTGCAAACGTTTGGCCCTCTTTCTCATGGAAATGAAGTATTTTTCGACGTTCTGAAAATTAAGGACATTGCGTGCAAAGTTGCAGGAGACTATTTGCTGAATATGGAAAAGAAAATATTGAGGAATTGTGTCTCATCGTTCATTTTAGTCTCATTTTCCTTTCCTATCGCGCCTGCCTGCCTGTTGAAAAAACAGGAGATTCGAGACTCAGCGATTCAATACGAACGTTTCATTGTGTGATTTTTTTCTTTCTTTTATTAATAAAATATCGAACTTGTTTTTCAAACGGAGTTCCATTAATTTGATCGTTCGCTGTGAAGAGAAGAGAATTGCACAGGCATTTTCAACAATACTGCACTTGGAGATATTACGAAAAAAAGTGGAAGAGAGTAGTGGCGTGGAAGGAGAAGCTGTTCATCGTATCTGGCATAATGCCACATGGAGGATCGTACACTCTTCAAATAACTTGCTCACTGCTGTTTGACACACTCTCTTTAATAACCGAAAGAAATATGTCGAAGGTTCACCGCACTGGGAGCCCCGTGCACAATTATTACGGTCGTTCCTATTCACTGCAATCAACGTAAATTGATATCGAAGAATCGCATATTTTTATTCCATTTGTTTTTCCAAGGCTCAAGGAACAAATGAGGAGGACAGTTTTTTTCTTTTTTTTCATTTTCTTGAAAATAAATAAATATTTATTCCAGGAAATTGCTTCGATTCTTCAGTCATAACTTTGTTATTTCAGTGTCTCGTGTACAAACGAATTGCTGGCAGGATATTCGGTTACACTCTCTAGTTCTATGTCCTCCATTCGACCCACTTGCACAGTTTATCGATTTTGATTTATAACGGAGCAAGGAGTAGGGGTGCAGTCTGGTTCGCCTATAAAAACTAGCGTGAGATGCGAATGTATACCTTTTCGGGGGGCTCTGAACAATGTGACGAAAACAAAGCGATTAAAACGATTTTGTTTTATCGGCCACCAACGTTCGTGTACTTTTCAGTTCATCTCCTCCTGCTGGCCATGGACTGTTAGTAGATAATGGGCAGCGATAAATATAGTTGAGGATAAATGACCAACAGAAACTGCCATTTCGAGCTCAGCCGGAAATTGAATTTTTATTCTCACTATTTAAAAAATACTCGCGATTAAAATCCCAATTGAAAAGTTTCGACAAATTTTCGTTTACCGTCCATCGTGTCTGTCCAATTAACGAGCTTTTTCAGAGAGCCGTCCATGCCCACGTGTCATGGGGGGTTTTAAATGACCAGCAGAATTTTGGAGATTTAGGGAGTACCGTCGCTTTTAGAATTACCGTTCAAAATCAACGATTCGTCTGTAAACGTTCCTTCCGCACCTTCCATTTGTAAACCTGGCCACACCGTTCTTTCAGTCTTTTATTACGTTCCGAAAATTCTGAAAACATCGAGGATCCTGTACGAAATCTTCAACTTGGAATTCCAAACTTAAAAATTTTTCCGGCTCTCTGTAGCTTCTTGAAAATTTGATTGAATCTTTTTCTAATCGCAATTTACTGCTGTGCCAAATTTTATTAAATTCTGAACACTATTTTTAAAACCGAAAGCAAAAAAAAATGAAATTTGTTTCGGAGGGTCCTGCGCGATGGATGAGGCTCGAACAGCTCGCGTGCTCGAGATCCGTTGTATTTTCGTGTTTTGTCTCCTTGTTCGTTTTAATAGTTGGAGCAGACAATAACGCTAGCTCGGAGACAAAAAGCTTGACAAGGAAAAAAAAACGCGGGGAAATACGGAAATTTCTCGCTCCATTCGCATACAATTAATTTTTATAAAACTTGAACAAGATGGAAGGCGAACACCGAGGATGTGTAGGGAGCCAGTCACCGTTGAAAAGAGTTGTTGGAACGAAGAGGAGCGGGCGTCAAGACAAGAGAATTCACGACGGCTCATTATGCCCCAACCTCTTCCTACTTTTGCTTCCTACACCACGACTTCCCGTCCACCCTCGGGCGAGGATGGATCACACTGTAACCTCGTTCATGTGGACAAAAAAGAGAATTGTGCTTCTCGGTGCCTTCTGCGTCCTTGTTTAACTTTCCTTGCTTCGATCTTATCGTCTCCCATCTCGTTAAACGGTTCAACGAGATTCTCCAGGGCTCTCCGCTGCTGTTTCTTCTCTGGGCTTCCCATTTTTTTTTCAACTCTCCACTGCAATAATATTTTAGCTTCTGTAATTACGAAAATAATGAAAACGTTAAGATGAACCTTTTTTTATTCCACTCGGTGCAAAATTATTCTTAGTCGTATTTTTCTGCTATAATTGTTGCAACACTGCAACAGCAGCAATGAATCAGAAAGGTCCATAATAATTGAAGTACCCAATGTTTTCACAGCACCCTCGTCGAGCTTCCAGGATCCTCGCGGTCCCTCTGCTCAACAACGATAAAAACTTGTATCGAGAGAGTCAGAAAAATAAGTTTTCACCGCAGCTCGAAAATGAATAATTCAGCAAGTTTTCATTTATCCAAACTTAATCATCATGGTCTCGAAAAGCAAAACTTGGCACACGAAGCTACGAACGCGAGAATCAGAACATTTTTATAAATTTTTAATCAATTGTCCATCCCATGGGTGTTGGGAAAATGTTGGATTCATATTATCGATTAATTAATGAGTCGATCGACAAAATAACGAATTAATGAGTCATTCGGTTAGCAGAAACGTTTATTCTACGAAAAATCTCGCCCAGCGAATTTTCAATCATAAAAAGTCAAATATCCATGGTCTGGAACAAAAAAACTTGGAACACGAGGCTCGGATGCCAATTATCACAATCCTTGCAAAAGTTTTTATCAATTAATTAATTAATCAGTGTTGAATAAATGTTTGATTTATATCAGTAATCAATGCTAATCAATCGACGGATCAATTAATGAGTAGTCGTGATTGAAAAACAAGAAAATAATGAGTCAATATTGATGGGACATAATCGAGAGTTGGATCGAGGCGATGCCAGGTAAGTTTGAAAACGCTTTGGGAAAAGCGTTTGGATAACGCTGTGAAAATGGTTGTGGAAGCTAAAAGCCTGTAAAATTCATTGTACAAGCGCGCACACATGCTCTAAAACGTCTTGAACCATTGCTAAGTTTTCTATCTTCCCGTTTTACTCTATTTCCGTTGTCGGTGACTGGAGAGGTCGGTGAGAGTCTCGCAAGGAAGAGAGAAAAGTTTGTTACTCTTTATGGCTTATTTCCAACAAGAGTGGGTCAACTCGGTGGACGTGCACACACGAGACGAGCGACTGCATACACAAGCACACTGGAGTGTAGGTTAATACTTCAGTAAAGTGCCCAGCCAAGCAAATGAAGAGCTGGGTACGCTTGGCTCATAAATTTGTGTTCTCGACTTCGCGTACCCAACAAAGCGAGTATATTATCCTCGTTAAGGTCATCCAATACCCCTGTTTCACAATAAAAATCTAGTTTTTCACAAACCACTAGATTCCACATCGGTGCGAAGCTTCGTCAACGATCTATTCAACCATCTCGAGTCCTCGAGATTAACGAATCTCAAGAACCTTCTTCTATTTTCCTTGTTCGTCAAATCTTGACATAATCACAAGCCAGTAACGTCGCGAACTGCTAAAAGCCAAGGAGCTGTGTCGCCATATTTTTTTTTTTTACTCCGTTTGACAGGTGGGAACGGAAATTTTATTATTTTTCTGGCTCCGCTAGTTTTTTATTTCAAAACGATAAAAATTCTTGAACCTCACTATTTATTGGTCAAATTTTTGTCACGGAATTCGTAAACACAAGTTCTAGGAGTTAATTGATTTAATTATCAATTTTAGATTAATTACTAATAATTATAATTACATTCATTACATAATTATATTATTTGTATAATTATAAATGATATATAAATGTATAATAATAACACTATAATTAATATTAATTAACTAGTTGATTAATTAATTAGTAAATCACTAATGAGAAAATTGAGAAATTGATGATGAAAATTTCATCAACAGCACAGATCGTGTGTGTCTGTGAGATTCAACATTTTTTTCTACATGTCCTGGAAAATACAGGTGTTTGTACGTTCAAGTAATAACGAAACATCGCTCCGACACGTAGCGACTCTTACGAAGCTGTTTATCTTATTTATTCAAATGATTATACGCGAATAAGATTATGCAGGCAAGCTTAGCATTTTTAAGGCTGCAAGGGACAGTCAGGAGAGGAGCAGCAAGAGAATCGTGGTTGCACAGATTTTGCAGTAACGAGTCACAGGAAATGAGGCGCGTATTTATGTACATAGGAAAATGAAGGAAAAAAAAGGATCTGAAGAGAGGAAGGCACACAGAGAGTTTCGGTGAACTTGCTGGAATAACTGAGCGTTAATGAGATGGAGAAACGAATTAACAGTTTGCATCCATTTGGGCAACTGCAATAATTTCCCCTCAGGAAGTTGCTCCATTCTTTTCTCCCAAAAGTGCGTTTATTTTTGTTTGGAATTTATTTTTCTTAGCAGGCCTTGAATTCGGTTAAGTTTCCGCTTCTAAAGTACGCGTAAGATAAGTTACGAAGAGAACCGCACCAGCTGGAATACATCGACGATATCTTTTTAATTGCCAAAAAGATAAGTCTTAATTCCCGAAGAGACTGAAAGAGACAGAAACGCGGACTTGGAGGTGGAAAAAAAAAAAAAATTGAGAAGATTCTCGAGCCGGAGAATAGATTTGGAAATACTTTGCCGCATTGAGCAAGCTATACGCCAGATGCTGCTGCTGGGAAGGAAAACGATCGAGGGCGATCGAGGGACTTCCGGCTCGCTTGAGTGGCTTTCCGGTTCGTATATATTCTTTCTACCCAGCTATTCGCGACGAATAGTTTTTCTCTCACCCTCTCAATTTCATACTTTTCTTTTTTTTGCTTACTTNGCTATACGCCAGATGCTGCTGCTGGGAAGGAAAACGATCGAGGGCGATCGAGGGACTTCCGGCTCGCTTGAGTGGCTTTCCGGTTCGTATATATTCTTTCTACCCAGCTATTCGCGACGAATAGTTTTTCTCTCACCCTCTCAATTTCATACTTTTCTTTTTTTTTGCTTACTTTTTTCCAATTCTTTGCCCAGCATCGTTTTTTCCAGACTTTCCTATCCAAGTGAGCGAACTTCACTCGGAATCTCTCGCTCTCTCATTCTCTTTCTGTCTCCCCCCCGATGAAAAGTAGAAGAAACTTCTCTTCTGTGCTTGTTTTCCGAAGCAACGCACTCGCCCTCGGTTCACTGTCTCGAATTACATCTCTTTTTCTTCCTCTCTATGTATATACCGTCATTCGACATTCCCAATGTAAACAAAGGTGCAAGATGGAGGCGCGATAGTCCGAGAATAAACTTTCTCGTCGTCCTCCAAGAAAATCTGATTCACAGCTCCCGAAAATAAAACATGCTTCCTCTGTCATTCGTTTTCGAACAGGATGAAAAATTTCCGCGTGGAATGCGATCGATAAAAAAAAAACGTTGCAACACTTCGATGCCAACAAGTAAGACTGGGTCGATTTCAATGAAGGTACCAACTTCAAGTTCGCATATTTTTCCACAGAACAACTTTCTATCGATATCGAAATACAGAATCGTATGAATCGGGATGAGAACTTGTAAATCTGGTAAAAAAAAAATACAACTTTTACGGCTGCTATTTCGATTCGAACATGGGAATGAAATTTTGTTGGAAAACTTCGATATTTTGGTGAACAGGGTAAACTGAATGTTTTTTTGAAGAATTTCAATATTTTTGTTGTTTTCGAAATTTCTGATCGAAATGACAAAAATTTTGCTTTCTGGAGATATTTTCTGGAATATTTGTTGCTGCGATGACTACATTTTTGGGATTATTCAAAAAAACAATTTTGGTGAATGTATCTGAAAAAATATCGATCTTTTCCAACGAAATTTGGTTTTTAGTTAATTCTTTCGGTTTTCCTCGAAACGCACGTATCGACCTTTGTCCACTTGTTTCGATATTTTCTCTCCACCGTGAAGAATACGTCGAGAGATTTTGCCACAATCGAAGGAACAAATTTTTCTTCAATTTTTAATTCAGGCCCCGAAAGTGTGATGAAAATTCGAAGAAAAAGCAACTGCATCGTTATCTTTCGTTGCTTCGTACAAATCTTCATGTTCTCTGATCCCAGAAACAAATGTCGTCCATGGAGACGAGAAACCAAGCTTACAATCATAGTCCATAAGATAAATTTTGATCTACAGGCAAGAATTCACGAATGTATGAGAATTCGATCAACGAACGATCGTCGATAGAGGTAAATGTGCACACTGCGACGCGAAATGAAACGAAATAAGACGAGGGCCTTGGATGTTTTCTCCGGGGATGTCGAGAGGCTAACAAATATTGGCCACTCGCTATAAATTGTCTTCGTGACCGCTGTGTATCTTCTGATCGTTGCCCTCCGATGTACGAGTATTCGTGATGCACATGGATATATATTCATGCGAAAGTCTGTACATCCATCCACATCCAATAGTTTTATCACTATTTGCATCGAAACTGCGTCCATGTATTTTCAAGTCTTACTTCCAGGTACACGGAGAGAAAATTATATGAAAAATTACTATAACATCATAGTTTCCTGTTACCATATCGTCCGTCTGAGAGGTTTTAACAAAAACAAGGGATATTTGGCTAAAAATATTAAAATTTGTCGAAAAATGTCAAAATATGGTGAAAAATATTTAAAGTTGACGAAAAATATCAAAAAATTTCGAAAAATGTCAAAATTTGCCGCAAATCGTTACAATTGGACGAAACATTTCAAAATCTGTAGAAAAATGTCGAAATTTCGCGAGAAATGTCAAAAAATGATGAAGTTTGGCGAAAAAATATCAAAATTTGGCAAAAATGTCAAATTTTTGCAAAAACATAAAAAACTCTGTTATTTTTAATAGAATATCAATGTTTTACTATGCGCCTCCGCCGAATGAATGTTATTGAATAGTAATTGTATTTGTAGTGAATTCATTGACAAGAATCTGTTTGATAAAATGGACAGTTGACCCCAGGGCAAAAAAAAATTTACCAGAATTGGAAAATTATTCAATATTTTCCATGGTCTGTGTGACGAGACCATGCGTGAGAGAAAGTGAGCCGAGGAAAAGTTTGAATTACAAATAATCCTTGGCCTTCGTTATTTCGAAATTTTTTCATCCAGACGTGCAGGAGAATGTTTTCTTTGTTCGGAACTTTGAAAATCGTTGTTCCGAATGGTTGAAAAAGTGGGGAGTACCGGAATTACGTTACTCTCGGTAGTATCCATGACAATATGACAAGAAGTTCTATTGGGTCGGATCCAAGAGAAGGCGAAGCGATTGTTATCGCGTTGTTCACTGATTCCATCGTAGATAAAGCGAGTATGTATTTACGCGCGCGGTTTTTGGGGTTCCAACGTTTCCACAGGCCGGTCTATTCACAAATTTAAAGGCGATCGGGAAAGTATGGTGGAGATTTTTGTACGTAGAGGCGAGTAAGTGTGGAGGGAGGGGAATGAAAGTTTTTGCAGGAAACAGCGAGAGCAGCCACACCAGTAGACATTGTCCAGAAGTTGGGTGGTTGGTACTCGAAGTCTTGACTACCTGCCATCGCTGTGTTCAGACTCTGAGCTCAAATGCACCAGTGTTCGCCATAAAGTAACTTCGGACTTGTATGTGCGGCCCAAGTTACATTCAACTGGATCCTTTTCCACATTTCCTTTTTTTCTTCCTTTCATTTTTTTTGCCTCTTCTCCTTATCTCTCTACCATCTTCCATGTGTATGGGAACGTTTCGTACGAGCATCCGGGTGCCTTCACTGATGCGAACGACTTTGAGGTTAGTTCGGATACGCTGCAGCAGCCTTTCCTCACTTTTACCACAATGCACATTTCTCAATGTGAACCAAAGTATTTTCTCTCTTTCCAGTCAGCCAAAGAATATGCTTTGTGCTTTCTTTTCTTTTTTTCTTTCTCGGCACTCGTCCTGAGAACGTGAGGACGTGGGAGGGAGGGAGAGAGAGAGAGAGAGAGAGAGAGAGAAAGAGAGAGAGAGAGAACGTTATTAATTTCTCAAGGAAGGTTGTCCTCGAGAGAGAAAAACTTGTCTTTGATAGCCTTGAATATGGAGGAAGCTGTATCCAATGTCCTGATGGTTTCGGTCCTTTCAAGGCATGAGCCTATTCGAACGTACGCAGGAGCGACAAAAGTTTGGACCACTTCCAATCGTTGACCAAAGCAGAACGGAAAAGTTTTACACTTTTTTCTGCCAAGTCACAGTTCTCTGGCAACTTCTTTCCCATAGAATCGATGACTATCAAATACGCGAGACGCGTTAACTCTGTCGACGAGGAAAAAGCCACAAACATGTCGAAAGTCCGGGCGAAGAATCATTAAACTTGCCTCACCCAAAAAACGGTCCAGCAACGAATCAGAATCTTATTAATGGTTCGGCCCTGAAACTTTTTCAATTAAGTCGAAATCAAATACTCTATTTTTCCGAAATATCAATTTAGTCGATTTTTCCGCTCGGCAGCCGAGTTTTCGGTTTGAAAAATTCGGGGAAATCGCAGGATATGCAAAGCCCTCAATACTCGTATACGAGAGACCTCAGAAAGTACGCGAAAAAAAACGCGAGCTGCAGAGAAATTTGGAGTATCATTTACAGAATTTTAGTGACGTCCTTCCAGACTCGATTTAGCAACGTTTATTTTTTTTGGTTTGTTCTATTAAAAGACAGAAAAAAAACTGGAGCTTTCGAACAAATCCTCTTTCGTTACGATCCGCACGAGCTTATAGCCCATCCATACACTCAAAGCTGTTTCCCCTTTATTTCTCTTTACAGAGGCTCAAGGATCTTGAAATGTTGTGAGGAAAATCATAATAGCGATAGTCTGTAAAGATTTTCCTCGGATGAGAAATTCTTTCATCGGAATATCCATGGGATCGATATCGACATTGAATTTGTTACATATGTATGTATATTTTCACTTTTGTAGAAATCCATATGACTATGGATAAAGAAACGTCGAAGAAGCTCACGCCCTCGAAGAGAAGTTTAGTCGATCTCCCTCGGGCTCCCGTTAAATCCGATTCTCCAGCGATCTGAGACAGTCGCCTGACTTATACGATCTTTTCCTGCTCCTTGCATTGTTCTTCTATAGAATTTTCTGCAAATTTGTCCCCTGGGTCTCACCTGTGCCCGACGCCGTCGTGATTCCTCGTGCGGAAAACGAAAAGAATAAAAGGCTAACCCACCAAGACTTTTGTCCCGGTGAAAGACATTTGCTCATAGCGTCGAGGGATTGTTATCGGCCCAGGGAGCTGATGCTGTGTGAATTCCTCCCTAAACGCGTTCACGCACTCCTAAGCAATTATGAATATTTGCGATCCATGCTTTTTTTCCCGATGTGATTATAGTTTCGGACACGGTACGTCTGATTTTCTTTTTTGAGGGCGTTTGCAAAAATACGGAAACTAGATTATATCAAAAATTATTATAGCCTCATGGTTCCTTGGTACTCTATCGTCCCTCTCAAAAATTTCAGCAATTTTTCTTCCGAAATTGGACCAAAAATAATAAAATGTGTCGAAATTTTGCATAAAATTTTAAAATTCGTCAAAGAATGTCAAGATTTAACGAAAAATGTCAAAATTTGAGAAAAAACTTCAAAGTTTCGTATTTTTAATAGAATATGAATAAAAAACTACTGTATTTGCAAAAATCTTTTAAACGGTGGACATGCGACCAGGGAACTATGATGCCATAGTAATTTTTCATAATAATTTCCCTCTCTGAAGATAATGGAATCATAGCGCAGGAAAAAAAGGATGTCCATGCATAGATCCTATTAAATTACAAATTAGAGTTTACAAACCCCTTCTAAGATAAACGTTGGAACAGTGGCAGGTGCATAAAAAAGATTCAAGAATTAAGTGAGTTTTTTTTAGTGATAAAAAAGCATGAGGAAAGGTTGAATCAAGTAGGAGAGCATATTGGAAAGTATTTGCTTTGAACTTGGGCCAGTCTCGTATTTCCAACGCTCGAAGCTATGGATGCAAGTTGCGCAACCAGAACCACTTCCTGAGCAGCTTGGAAATGAAATTCCATTTTCAATTTACGTAAGCCCTCTTACACTTACCACGAACACTCGACAACGGTATTGGATGCCTTTTCTTTCGAGATCCTTGAGTCTCTTTCAAACGAAAACCATTTTTTTTTCTTCTCGCTTCTCTCTTCCTCGCTCTCATCCGTCATGGGCGGAGCAAATGAGGTTGTTCGGAGATGCATGCAGGCAGCTGCAATGCCGGAAAATCAAGAAGCAGAGTTTCATTTGTGAAAAATTTGCAGCAAAAATAATGAAAAATGCCATTTCAGAATTGTACGGAACGTCTGTTCAGCAATTTTTCGTCCATATTCTATAGAAAATCGCGGAAACTCAAACTTTTCACTAATTTTTTTGATTTTTCGTCAAATTTTCACATTTTTGGGCGATTTTCAGATGGAAAATTTCTGGGTGTTCGTGCGGTACTAGGGAACTACGATGTCATAATAATTTTCGATGGAATTTTCTCTCCGTGTATCGATAGCAATAATTTTCCAGTTTCAATATTTCCAGTCCATCGCGTTATGCATTTGAGGTAACACGATCGCCCTTTCAAAGTTTATCGCACAGGCCACGAAATTCGAAAAGTTATAAATATATGCAAACATCAGTAAATGGTTTCCATAGCCTTCGGAGCAGTCATCGATCGTTTTTATAAAAAAAGCACGACATTGTTCACGCCTCTCATGATTAATGTATGGTGTTTGGAGCTTTCAAACTTTTTTTTTGTGTTTTTTTGTTTTAGCATGAAACAAAATGCAGCGGAATTATTGAACGCGGGTGAATTTTCATTTCCAATAACGCACGTGCCAAAATCATAAAACAAAAATACGGCTAATAAAAACTGTCCTGATCACGAGCAAGTCTTTTATATGTGGAGACGTACGATTTATAGTGGGCACGTTAAATTTATAGCATAGTACGATAGCGTAGTCACATGCAACTCATACATTTTAACGATAGTGAAATTTGCATGTGATGCATGAAATATGCTCGATAAAAGGCTCTCGTGCCTTCGTGAACATTAAAAAACGTGGTATAGAAAAAACGGATGTAAAATAATGATTGCGGAAGTCAGTCGAATCGTTACAAAATCAACAAATCTTTTTTCCAACCCCTTAAATATTGCTCTGGGCTGTCCATTCGTTACGAATAACGTTTCTCACTCCTGCGTTTATCGTGCGCGCAAAATTTCGATGTCAAACGGAGCAAAGTGAAAACTTTGACGTCACAGAAACGCGACTACGCTTTAGACGTTAAAAAACCATTTTTGCTCGTAAATGTATTGACTTTCGTAAGATTGGTGGAGTGAAAGAAATTCTTTTAAAAATTACACGCCATATTGATTCAAAGCCTGCGAACCCCTGCTGTGCGCGATGTCGTTCCAATTTTTTTAATGCACTGTTTTTTTTCCACTGATGCCGAGAAATTTTTTCCCTCTCCCCCAAGACTCCTTGAGTGTCGAGTCGACAGCCGTTTCTCCCTTGATGACGTGCAATGTGATTAATACGACGAGTGCCGGAGATCGAAGCTCCTGGTTCAATAATTCCAAGGCTGCTGGGGAAACAGCCCAGAAAATTATTCCACATATGCCAGGAAATGTACTATCTCGCGTTCGTATGTCACTAAAGCTGATACAATTAATCAAAATGACGCTTTGTGTCCGACGCTGTAGCGACGCCCTAGTTCGATTTTAATAACTTGCCAGGATATCCCCAGAGGCTGATGGCTCTCGTGGCATCCACTCGCTGCCGAGAGAGAGAATGGAAAATGTACATTTTTTCACATCCACTTCCGACACGATGGCAAAGACAAATATTACCGACGTCCAAAAAACACTTTTCTCTGCGTGCGTTTATAAAACGAAAATACGTTCTGCACATTTAGGGTCAGCAACTGCAAAAATTCTGACGTATTTGTGATTTATTATGCGGCTCGAAAAAGTTCACTTGCACTAAAGCTCCTCGTAGACACTCCAGGAAATCCAAGACGTCAGAATAATGAGTTATGCACGGAGAGATAATTGTATCAAAAATTACTATGACATCAGAATTCCCTGGTACCGCATATCGTCGCTCCGAGAGATTTGAGCAAATACATGGAAATTTTCCATCCGAGATTCAGCCAAAACTGTTAAAATTCGACGTAAAATATTCAAATTTGGCAAAAAATGTCGAAATTTGTCAAAAAATATTAAAAATTGAGGAATTTTTTTTTTAATTTGTCGGAAAATTTGAAATTTTAAAAATTTAATTTCAAAATAAATTTCAATTTGTTAAAAAATTACTGACACGGTTCTCCGGTACCATTATCGTCCCCCTGGGGGATTTTAAAAAGTACACCGCAACTTTTCATGCAAAAATATAAAAATTTTCATAAAATATAAAAACTTCGCGGAAAATGTCAAATTTTCCGTACTCAATACAATGCGAATAAAAAATTGTCTTTGCGAAAATCCCTCAGAGGGTCGACATATTACCAGAAAACAAGGTCCCATAACAATTTTAAAAATCATTTTCCCAGCGTGTCAAGAAGAATCATAAAAATTGTTTAAAAACTGAATATTTTCTATAGTCTCGTAAAAATCAGATCCTACGATCGTAATTGACACACAGCTTTAGAAAAAGTAACTTATTCGTGTTAAGCTCGCGGAGCTGATATTTTTCGTGGATGCTGGATTCTACATCGTGATTCAGCATCTTCTTGCTGCATCCACTTGGCCGAGTTTTTTAGTCTATCATACTATACATTAAACATAACTGTATGCGCGTTTTGGTTGCTCTCGTGTGCCGGTCCCTATCCTTCACTATCCTCTCATATTCACAGCGTGATCCAGGGTCCAGTAATATTTCGACGACTCTCTTGTGTCGCGAGTAAATTTATGTACAGGATATTCATGAGGCCCTCTCCTCGACTATTCCCAGATAAAGAACGAAGAAATAGCAGCAGCGGACGAACGGTACGCGAGGGGGAAGAAGCAGCAGAGATGAATAATGCTATATTGCCGCGCGCGCGAGAGAAAAGCTCAGCTGGAGGAGTCGTATAAATTGGTGCCTTGCCCGTCGCTCGACAGCGAATTTTCGGCCATTTAAACACAAGCATACGAGCAGATACATATACAAATGGGAGATTTACTTATTTTTATTTCGACTACAAAAACAAAAGGCATTTTTCAAATTTTCATAAATATACGAAAATAAAAGGCACGAAGGATTTTTATTGATATTTTTCTCTTGGTAGACTGAAGAAAAGTCTCAGAGACTACGAGATCGACAGAGAGAAAAACAAATGCTGCAAATTGTTGATCCATTCTGACTTCGCAAAATAAAATCATTTATACAATTCCTAAATGCACGATGGAAATACATTTTCAAGTCTCTCGATCAAATTTATTGGAAACCTCTTTCCTGCGTAGACGTTAAAAAAAATTTCATCTTTGGAAGTGAGTTCCTCACGTTCTCGGCGCAGATGCATCAATTCCTCAGCGATCGTCGGTCCGTCAGAAAATCTGTGAGTTCCAGACATAAATATGAAAAAACAAAAATTTATTGGATTGTATTTTGAGGAAAATGGAATTCTGTTTGGAAGAGAAAATGTTGTTCAGTTTTTATTTCCCAATGGAGTTCTCAGACATTCGTGGTCTTCGTAATTTTGTTCAACAGGATCGCGTCAATTCCAACTGAAAACGTTATGAATGAGAATTCACGGAATTGATTATTTTTTGTTTTTTTTTTTTACTTTTTTTATGGTTTAGAAAATATTTTAAGACGAAGCACTTTTTTTTATCAATATCTATTCGCAAGTTCGCGAGGTAAATATTCCATGAAAAGCAACTCTTTCAAGACTTCACGTGCAGTTTTCGTTACGGACTGCGGTCAAAGTTTGTCGAGGAAAAGCAAAGCGATCCACTTAAACAGTATACACATAACCATCCCTTAACTTTTCGCACTAGCCTCTGCCACAGGGGAGTTTCTTGGTGGACTCTCAACTAAAAGGAAGAGGCAGCGAGAGAGAAAGAGGCAGAGAGAGAGAGAGAGAGGGAAAGAGCAGGAGACTTGGTCGAAGAGGCCAAAAGTATCTTAATACTTACGGCCATCAGTGAACATGAATTTTGCCTTTTTCGGCTGCCTGGGCAAGCAGTAGACATGTTGAACCACCTTAAAATACGAGAGCGTTCAAAGTCGCAGCACTTAGTAGTCTGCAGCAAATTTTGAGCTTTACTGTCCCTAAAGAACGCAGTTTCCGTGTGTAAAAGGCAAAAATCGATACTGTCCATACAACGAAGACCGTGCGGGTATGAAAAAATCAGAATATATTCGACTTTGCAAAGTTCTCTGAACTATGCGTTCATACTTACGTGTTTATGGAAGAAGCAGCACGAGAATAGAGAAGAACTTATGTGCTTAACACGTGGCAAAGGCTCTTAAACATTACCCACACAAGATTCAATGATTCGGAAATGACTCCACAGATTATATTAAAATCGGTTCAGTTTTGTTATTGAAAATTCTTTTAAATTTATTGCTCATCGATTCAAAATGAAACTACTGCGAAATTGAAACGAAAAAAATCGAAATTTGATGCAGAGAATCAGGAANTTTACTGAATTTACTGAATAGGAACATTTGTTCCTATTTGCCTAAACTTGTGTTTTTTCGTATCAAACTGCTTCAAAATAAGTTGGGTTCAAGACGCTGTCGCATATCTCGATAAGTTATGATATATGAAAGGAGCGCTGCAGCGCTACTAGAAAACCGTTCGCGCGCGTTAGCGCGCGTGATGCACCCTAGTTAAGTCAAAATTATGGCGTGAAAGAAGCCGAAAGGAAACATTTTTGAAAATTTATTGCTCATCGATAAAAAATGAAATTACTGCAGAAATTGAAACGAAAAGAATCGAAATGTGATGCAGAGAAATAGGAAAACTCTCCTCAGCCTCATCACGATGATTTTTTATACTTTTTTTTTCTATGGGCAGGTAATACGATTAAGTCAAAATTATGGCGTGGAAGAAGCCGAAAGGGAAAATCTTTGAAAATTTATTACTCATCGATAAAAACTGAAATTACTGCAGAAATTGAAACGAAAAAAATCGAAATTTGATGCAGAGAAATAGGAAAACTCTCCGGAGCTCATCAAGACGATTTTTTATACTTTTTTTTTACTATGGGCAGGTAATACGATTATGTCAAAATTATGGCGTGGAAGAAGCCCCGAAAGGAAAAAGACAGAGCGAAAAGTGAGGAAAAGTATGCGTTTTCGTATACAGAGAGCTCGGTTAAGGGCTCCCAGAGGGTTGACGCGATAGCTGGTCTGTATATGGGCAATATTTGAGGCCGGATGTTGTACATAACCTGTTTCGGGTGAATATTTCATGACTCCCTTCGGAGTCTCTCTGGAACACTCGTTGATATAACACGATGTGCTGCGCGAGTTTTTAAAGGAATTAAAACATCTTTGTGACACTGGTTGGTTTATATGGTCATGGGGCTCCCAAGAGAACGTCCCATGACTCGAATATGAATACTTATTGCCAGCACTAAAACAATCATGAATGAGCACTGCACAGAAATTTAATTTTTCACCCTTAGAATTTCACGTGCTGCGTTTTTAAAAAAACACGAGGACGCTCTTTCGTTAATTGTAAGTTTGGGGAAATTCGTGCCTCAAATTTTAAGCAATTCCACTGCTCGGCAATTATTTTATTTTATTAATAGAATAATTTTCCACTGAACACAAATTTTAGTTGGAAAAATCGATATTTTTTCGCACGTTCGACTTTTTTTAAAATAATTCCAAAAATGTTGTCATTGTGGCAAGAAATATTCTAAAAAATTCTTCCGGAAAGCAAAATCTTGTCATTGCAGTCGTAAATTTTGATGACAGTTCCATTAGAAACCAAATAAACTGAAAAAATTATGAAAATTTGAAAATTGCCCAAAATTATTTAGATCGACGTTTTTCAACAAAATTTCATTTGCAGTTTGAAAAATTCAACGAGACATATTTCACAGTCTATCCTGAACAAAAATCGAAAATTTTGGCAATTTATTTTTTCGATTTTTCTCTTTATTATTATTTTTATTTTTGTAATTTTGTAATTGGATTTGAATGAGTGTTGCAATTGAATCGGTAATTTTCAAGTTTTTGGTTCGTTACTTGTCAGTCGACTCCGGTCTAAAGGGCGTGACGACGTTAAACTAAGGCGAATTTCAATGTGTGGCATTAACGATATGGTAATGGATCGTTTGGGATACAAGCGTACATGTATTCCTGTCAAGTAACCCTTGTGGAACGTGTGCGAATGCTCCTTTCTCCATGTATCCTATTTATCGGGTGTACTCATGCACGTCCACATACATCGACTCTTGGGAGCTCTTCCTCCCTCCCCGACATCCCTCCAGAGTAAACATTGCAATTGGGTTTCCATTTGGCCGTCAGGTAGACGTAGCGATGCTTTGTAATGTGCCAAAGCACGTACAAGGGACGTCTACGGGCCCGGTATGTTTGCCATGCACTTCTCGTATTGTCACCGCGTAACAAGAATCAACGAATTACGATACCGTTCCTTTTATTTCATAGATCTTGACTTATAAAACACCAGTCAATCCATACCATGAACCGTGACCATAAAAACCATGAAAAATCGATGGGAAAACAAATATCAATGACCAAATCGATGGGAAAGTCATTTTTACATTCTATGCACTTTGAATTCTTTTTTTTGTGAAGAATTGCGATGCCTTTCACGTTGCTGAATTACGTTGCTTTTCATTCGTGGATCTTGACTTATTTCGATGGAATATTATAATTTTACATTTCATGCACTTTGAACTTGATTTTTTTGTGAAGAATTGCGATGCCGTTGCTTTTAATTCGTGGATTTTGACTGATTGCGATTAAAAATCGATGGAGAAACTCAAATTGATGGAGAAATCTTTGAGGAAGTAAATTTCACATTTTATGCAATTGGAATCCATTTTTTTCGTACCGAAAAAATCAATAAAACGATTTTTTCCATTTTTTAAATTACAATTTCACAAATCATTCACAATGAAGGATAAAATTTGGCGGATTTTTCTTTTCACTTGTATTCACGTGCAACGTTAGAAGGAAAGAAACGAAATTGAATTCCCATCCATTTTGTTAATTTTCGTCCGCCAGTTGCATTGTACGACTCGGGGGAAATGTATATATTATGAAGAGCAGTGCATATAGAATATTTGTCTCTCCTCAACGTCAATATTGTCGAAACTGTCCTTTTAAGAGTAATCTCATTAAACTAGCATTTTAGTCACTCTTTTGTTACGTAAAATAATAATGATATTGCAATTGAACGAATTTACAGAACCGAGAACGCTCCAACGTTGGCGAAATGAAATTAATAATCTGGTCGTGTCATTTGTACGTCAATTAACTAGGAATTTCGTCTGGAATTCAGCTCCGAAAATAATTTGTTGACGAGACAGTTAACAATAAATATTTTGTCGCTGCAATTTAACCCGAAAGAGCAATTATTACGTTAAGGTAGTTCCCCCACCAGGCAGTTTAATTAGGAAATTGTTCAAATTTGGCATACGTGTTGTTTAATATATGAACAACAACTCTGTAAAATTTGAACAAGTTTCACCATCCCGAACCCGAGATATTTAGAATTGGAGTTCACTCAATTAACACGTAACATGCGGACCATGATAGGCAATCAGCACATTATTAATTTTACCATTCGTACTAAAATTAAGAAGTTCGTGAAAAACAAGGAGGGGCTAGAGCAGGATATCACAGATATTGTGAAAAAAAATCAAGGTGTTTGACCATCTAGTTTGACAGATATAATCTCGAGAAGTTCTAAGGTTTAGGCTGCATACGCTATTTTGCAAGCGAACGAGCGAATGGTGGGGGACGGAACGAACACGCACACATAAGAATGCGTCGTCCGTATAGGCGACCTTCTGTGTATTGGGGCGGTCGCTAACTTTTGGTTGGGGCTGTCGCAGGGGAACTACCTTAAAGACAATATTCGATTATTTCCAAGGTTCGTGATCACGTGATTTTATAAAATCAATAAATTCTCCTTCGGAAAAGCAACGAAGATAAATAATTTTTTCACAATCTTTTTTTCAATATTTCTCTTCCAAGCTCGTTCAATCCTTCCACGAGCATCTTGCACTTAATTTCTATTTATTATTTGTCGTTCCGGACTCTCCGCTCTGTCTTGTTTTCCCGGATGCTTCGCGTTCCGAAACTGACATTTTATTTCGCTTCCCTCTGTTGTTCCGATGGGATTGATCGCGCAGTGGAGTGAGCTCGGTGGAAAGAGGAGCAGGTTGGAAACGTGGACCCCATTAATTAGTACCATCGTGGAAAGAGGAAAAGAGAGAGAGAGAGGGACAGACAGAAAGAGAAAGAATAAATACTCCAGCGATATCTTAACACTACTCCACGTTCGTTAATTTCCAAGTCTAAAGGAATTTGCGGAAATTTAATTAGCGTTTCTCGGCTTTTCACAGCAGGTGCGCGGCCCTACCGAGAAAATCGATAAAATGTCTTACCAACGAGGACACTAAAGCCGCCAACTAGTCACTTGGGAATCCTCCTTGGATTTATCTTCCTTGTTTTCGTCCTTTCCCAGCAAAACTCTTTTACATGGGCAACCAGTTTTATTCGTTCCAGACACGAAAGAGATTTCATCAACAACATCATCACAAAAAGTTTCCAATCAGGAGGTGAAAACAATTTTAAAAAATTGATTGATCTTCTCGGAAAATAGTGACGAGCTCCAATAAACAATTTTCCTAATGAAAAATAAACAAATGAAGCAATCAATTTAATCAGCATAAAAATTAAATCGCGATCTATTTTCGGAACCCTCGAAATTGCAGAATAAATTTTTTTTTTATTTCACTCTCGTCACGTGGAGAAAAATACAAAGTCATAAAAAAAAAATGTGTAGTATTCACGAGATTGAAAGTATGTCAATAGGAACATGTGTGCGAGGCCGTTGAATCAAGTTGAATGGAAAGGAGCAACGTTCCTATTCCCGAAAGCATTATCCGTACATTCAACTTTATCTACAATTTTAATGTGACTCTTTTGGCTCTCGTAGCCTCGTAACGAACCGATTCGTTTCGCGTACACGCAAAGTCGAATATTTATATATTGGGAGACATACATAGCACATGCATATATTTGTGCGTGTGTAGGTTGCTCGGTACGGGGCTCTCGTGGCCAGAGGGTGGGGAAACTCAAAGCCAAAACTATTCGGCAACGACTGCACTGCAGTAGAATGTGAATGTTAGCGATAGAAAATTGCAAAGGAGAGAAAAAGCAGATCCATGGATTGGCGAGCGAGAGATGAGCTTCAAGTTGTTAAAGAATTAACTGGCTCGGTGATATAATCGAGCAGATCGTAACGCCCACGTGGAACACAGCATCCCAGCACCTCTGCGTCCTCATCTGCCATTCACAATCGACCTTCTTCCTCATGCATGTATCTCGATCTCTCAGCATTTTGTTCCATTTCATTTATTTCAATCGACAATTTTCGCCTCGAAACTCTCTTCAACTCATAAAAACAAAATTGTTCCCTATTTTTTCGTTCTGGTCGATACCAAATTGACGAAATTTTTTTTTCGACTACGAATTCGTCCCAATTTCCATTAACCTTTTTGGTAATCGTTCCTGCACTCCTGGAGCTCGTGATAAATGACGAACGCATGAAATCATCGATGTATTCACATTTAGGGACCTTTCCGGTCCGAGGAACAAATTATTTCGTGGTTTTTGTGATTTTTCTTCGATTAACGAAATTTAATAATTAGGCGATTTTTTTTCCTTGTTTCGAACAAATTCTGTGGCTGTTGCGAGAAATTTTTCACAAAAATGGAAAAATCCCTCGAGGAATTGCGAACATATTTTCGTCTCTCTGCTCGAGAATTTCGCTTTTTCTCCGATGATCCAATTCGCACCTCAAAATACCCAGGAACGGAGTAAGAGGATGGCGATCACGAGAGCCAGATAAAAATGAGCAATTTGTGAAAACGCTTATTTACAGAATAAAATGAAAACGATTGAGAAGAAGATTAAAAAGCCCACAACGACCACGAGCTAAAATACTCTCTGGACATAATAATGCGATAGTGTGTATGAAAGTAATGTCTACACATAGACAGTACGAAAATGGCAGATGTGAATTGTGCTGGTGCATCGGTGAAGTATTTTCCTGGAAAGTGGTCTATGTTATCGCGGTTCAAGTCAGCGGACACAGAGCTAGAAGCTCCGCAGCTTCCGTTATGCAATTCATAGTCGAGTTTACGTGTTAAAAAAAAAAAAAAAAAAAAATACAAACATAAAAAAAATAGGACAGGGAAAACATGATACCGGAGAGAACGAAAAAGCAGGAAAATACGAAAATACAACGAGGCCGTCACCCAAACGGCATACATATTGGGTTGCATACAAAAAGTCTTCTAATATCATGTCGAGAAGGAGAAAAGACGAGGAGGTAGGAATGGCATCTACTGAGCAGATATATTACGACAGAGATGTTCCCTTATAAATAATCCATAAAAATTCGTCGTAAAATAATTTTTTAGGAACGATTTGGGGAGCAAAATCCATGCCGTTCCTAAGTCGACATTTTTTTTTTAAGTTACTCAATTCCAAAGAGAATGCGTCAGCCAATGATGGGAGAATTTGAAAATATATTCTTTGTGTATTTAAGGATGGGAGAAGGTCCTTTTGATTGTTATGCTCTTTGCTGTGAAAGTATATCCGAGGCAGTTGTGAAATATTTCGTTGCATTTGCTCGGAGAAGTGATACGACCAATGCGCAGGGAGAACCACTCGGTTTGGATGTTATTATTTTTCCTAGGAATTATATTACTGCGTGGGAGGGTCTCTTGTGGGAATATATGAATGGGCTCTAATGGACGGACTCAAGATTTGAATATAAATGTTATGGTTCTGAAGTTTGCATCGTGGGACAACAAGGAAAATGTATTTTTCATTAATTATTGTAATAATTATTTAATATTAATTTAATATTAAATATTAATTTTAATTTATATTTAATTTTTTTAATAATTCAATATGATCGTTATAATTTTTCTAGTAAATTCCGTTTTCCAATGGCAAAGAAGACTGTCCCATCATCTTTGACAAATACTGTACGAAAATTTTGCACTCTGCTATAAAAAATGATCAGTATTCGTTGCATTTCAACTATGGGACCTTAAACATCGTTATTTCAATGATTCTGAAGTTTGCATCGTTGAAATACAACGAAAAATAATTTTTTTGTATTAATTACTTTGATAATTAATGCGATCGTTTAAATTTTTCTAGTAAATTCAGTTTTTTTGCGCTCTGCCATAAAAATGATCAGTTTTCGTTGCATTCCAACGATCCAAACTTCACGATCGTACAAATGTCGCAGAAATCGGATATTCAAAAGTTCCTCATTTTCCGAAAAACGAGGAACTTCCCCAGGCTCATCAGTCTTTCGTAAAATCGCAAACCGTTTCGATATTTTGGAAAAATGATTGAAATTCACTTGCAATACTGATGGGGAGTAACTAACTGCAGGGAATGCACGCGATCCTCCGATTTATTATCTTCTGCTAATGACTTGTAAACGTTCATTGACAATGCCAGATAATCGCGGAGAACGAATCTTCCATTGAGAGCGTTTTGTACACAGCGTGGACAATGTACAGAAAAATAATGATGATATAACAGCGCGTTAAAGTTGCCCGAACAAATCCAATACTAATATGCGTTGAATGCGAGAATCATGTGTTTCACGCGCAATCGAGTTATTCCCGAAGCCCAAATAAATGCTCGACCAAGTTAAATACTACGCGATGAATTCGCATAAAATTTTGCGTATCGCACGAGTGTACAAGCGAGAAGAGCAAACCATAAAAATTAATGAGCTGGAAAAATTTCCCGCTTTTTTGCACATTGTTCACGTTTATCACAGATTCATGACTGTTTGTTCGTCTACGCTCTATTAAAATACTATCCTCGTTCGGTACCAACAAACATGAATTTTTTCCTTTTCTACAAAAAATCCAGAGACAAAGCAGAAACAAAATCGTCGCGGAATGCGTAACGATTCGTCCCAAAGGATCATTAATTAATTTAATGAATTTCCACCCTCAGCATCGCTCTATGGAGAAGTTTACAAATTCCCAAACGACACTAACGATATTTTCCTTGTTTATCACTTTTTTTTTTTTTTTTTTTTTTTTTNTTTTTTTTGTTTTTTAGTTTGCGAAAAATAAATTCCTGTTTTTTAACATCCTCCAGGCTCCCGTTAAGCGTTGATACTTTCCGCTATAAAGAACAATGGCTCATCAGGTTCGTTGACACACAGTCCAGTGACAAAAAACGAAAAAATCGTTGTGGAACGCGTGCGTAACGATTTACTCTGAAGAATGATTTATTGATCAAATGAATTTTTACCGTCAAAAACTCTCGATGGTGGAATTTTTGAATCCCCCAAATTAACAGTAACGATATTTTTTTTGTCCAAACATTTTTTTTTAAATATTGCCGAATGTAGATTTCTGTTTTTTAACACTTCGTCTGTAAACGTTTTTCCGCACCTTCGGTCAACCTTATTATTATTTTATTATTTATCATTTCATTAATTATTTGTTATTATTTTATTATTAATTAATGATTAATTATTATTATTATTTTATTAGATTCAGAAAAATTCTGAAAAAATGCAAGTTACTGTTCAGAATCTTTGAATTTTAATTTCAATTATAAAATTGTGGAAAAATAAATGTTTTCATTCATTTTTTAATCAATGAGTGACTCAGGCTCACAGACGAAGTGCTAAATATTCTTTATGCTTCCGTCATATACACGATAATATTTTTGGCCAATGAACAATGGCTCGTCATGTTCGTTGACACGCAGTCTTCGCACTCAACATTGATTTACGAGGCTGTATATAAATGTAAGTTTATATTTTGTAACACATTAAATTTGAGCACATGCAGAAGTGTGTGACTTGTCTGTAGGGAAGCCCAGGCGTTATACAGTATTCAGGGGAGCTGCTAGTACAGCGGGAGCGAGTCAAAAAGACAAAGGAAATCCGGGACAAACGAATTATGTCCCTGTGGTGCTGGATTCGCACCTTGTCCAGGACTCGTTGTCCCGAGATTATGCATTCACGCGGAACACCGGGCTCCGACATAATGTCGAGGGAGAGACAGAGGCTGTGTGAATTTTCAGGAAAAGTGGTAATGGTACTTGCTCATAATTCACCAGTTTGCACCTAAAATTTGCGAAACTCTAGCGACTTATTCATTTTTCAAACCAGCAGTTCTGCGAATCCGAAAATTCATCTTCCCGCAGATTTCGTTGGGAATAGAATTTTTTTTTATGAAAATAATTTTCTTTTTGCCAGCAAAGTGACCAGTCGTATTGGACACGAAAATCCTTGCAGGTTCCGCGTCAAGGACGATCCAATGATCAGTTTATATTTAATTTCAAAATCAACTAGAAAAAAAAAAATTTAATTCAACGTGTTCGTCGAGTCTGGTCAATTTTATTTTACTCGTGCAACCATATCGAATTTTTGAAATTCCAAAAAAGTTTTCCATCGCATAGTTCGCAAAAAATAGTCTGAAAGGCCGACAATAAATGTTCTCCACTTTGGATCAACGTCTTTCGAGACTTAATGACACGATTCATGATTCCAAGGCAAGCCCAATCGTTTGCAAAGAATCACGAACGACTGGATCCTTGTAGACGCTCCGGATGAGTCACCCAAATGGGATGTGATTATTTTTGAATTTGAATTGTCACATTGTTCCTTGATATTTATTTCATCAGCCCATTGCATCCAGCAATGAGAGCAATTGGTCTGCTCTTTTTTATTTATTTTTTTTAACTGCATTATCGAAAATGACTCCTATTCATAGTGACGACGTGGGAAAATCTTTCGGCCTCTTCGTTCGTTACGTTCGTGTTTCGTTGGCTGCATTGAATTTTTTATTATTTTTTTTTCATTTATCGAGAACGTTCGCTGACGTTGAAAAAGAGTAATTTGGCTCGGCGGTGTTTGGAGTAAGTTGGAATTAATAAACGCGAGATGGTCGGGTCGTGATATCGTCGTATACGTTTGAAAGAACGAGTGATGACGCTTGGAAGTGCGTCCGTGATTCAATGAAATTCCCCAGACGGAAACTCGTTCGGCGTTCGCGAAGGGCGCGGTGCGTTTCATAGTCCGATGCTAGCGAGCTCATCCGACTGATGAGGCATCATTTGGGGAATCTCTCTTCTCCAGCATGCCAGAGAATCTCGAAGCATGTGTATTTGAGAAGCGGAAAGCGCACTGTATGGGGTGAGAGTTTGAAGCAAAAGGTTGTTCTGACCCCATCGCCAAACACGGTATTGCACGATATTTCATTCCGCGATGTCTATCTATCCAGTAGCAATTCCCGTGCGAGCTCTATGCTTCCGAGCAATTTTGCTATGCTGCCCATGAGAAACGGTAAGAAACATGAGCCGAGACAGGAAATAAGAATGAAGACGGTAGCGACCGACTGTGAAATGGAAAAGCAGGAAAAAAACCTCGAGACTTTCTCAACCGTGGGGGATGTTGAGCTCATTCGTATATAATGGCTCAATCTTTATTGTATCAATAAAAAGAGACTTGAGAAATGAATGGCTCAATGTCAATTAACCACAAGCAACGTTCATAGACCCCGAGAAAACTACGTAAAAAAAATATCGTTGCTGGAGAATAATTAACAACCATTTTTTTTACAACAATCATTACATGATCCAATCATTTCCATGATTCTATAATTTAAATATGTAATAATAATTGAAATATCGAATTAAATAATTAAAACAAAATCGAAATCTAATAAAATAATTGAAATATAATAAATATTTGATAAAATAATAGAAATACAACACACATTGAGAAAAATAATTGAAATATTAATATAACAAAACAATCACTGTATGATCCTTTGTAAAAATATATCAAATATGTAATAATAATTGAAATATCTAATAAAATAATTGAAACCCGACGAATATCTGGAGAAATAATTGATCCATAATAAAAATCCAATAAAATAATTGGAATGTACTAAATATTTAATGAACTAATAAAAATACAACAAATATTCAATGAAATAATTGAAATAAAATAAATGAAATATTCAGATAACCCATTTTTTTTTTTTAGTCACTTTTGCAACTTTTGTGCAAATTTTTTTGAATTGAAAACGTCTGAGTTTTCATAAACGGGCTCAATGGCGATTTTGCAAATTTTCGGTCGTTTACATTTGATTACTTTTATGGTAACTCCTCGATTACGATTCTTACAGTTTGTAAATATGGATCGAGAAGCGGAAGTCGCGTACTGGATATCAATTTAGAGCGATGCTCGCGTAGGGGATAATGGTAATTGGGATGGCAGTATTCGCATGTCTTGGGGTCAGTTACGTGTCGGTTTACGATCAATAAAGGTAAGGTCGAAAGCTGGAGGCACGTTGGGAAATATTTGTTGAAACGAGTTCGGCGGGATCATGGAGTAAAAGGGCTCGGTGGGAAAACCGCAGAGACAAGACTGGTTTGCGGTTGAACTGAAGAACGTATAGAAAGAGAGAGAGAGAGAGAGAGAAAGGGCGTGGAGGATGACGCGGTCAGCCACGATATCGCGAGTTTAGGACAGTTTAGCACTTTGCTCGTAGGATCCGTCGTCGACTCGCTGGCGATAGTCCCAATTATCTGCCGCTAAAGGTTTTGGATTTCTCTCGGACTGCAGCCCCCTTAGCGCCAGGGTATCCATTCGTGTAACAAACCGAATGAATTGAGTGAATGGCAAAAGCGACGGGGAAGTGCAAGGGTTTCAGGGAGTTCGGATCACATCAAGAAATTGATAAACCGCGCAGACTCCTCGATCGATTTTTTCGAAAAAAAAAAAAATTTCGTTACCATTTTTCACGATGTAGCTCTTCGAGACGATTTTGTCGCCATATTGGGAGTCTCGCACTTCCATCAATCTTCGTCGTAATTCGAGCAAACTTGACGCTCTCCGATCCATGGGGTTTTTCCTCAAATTTCGATGGCAAAAAAATGTAAAAAAAAGTTCTGTTGAAAAAAATGACGAGACAAGCTGGACTCGTGGTGCTCAACCAGTGACGTCACATCATTAGCTTCATCTAGGCGAGTAAACACGTACATTCCGCAATAAGTATCGCGCTCCTAGTGAAGAGGGCGAAAGTCTCCCCAGGGCCTCGTAGTTCTCTGTTTTCTCGTGGGAGCCTCCGGCCAACCATCCTCGTTGATATACATGTAGCGTGTATAACTACGTTGAATGTAATATTCTCTCTTGCTGCAAAGACCAGAAGCATGACGCTGGAATGGGGCTGAGTACAGCGAGAGGAAGCTCCGAGGGTTCAAGCCGTTTATGGTGAACTTTGAATATGCCTTGCTGTATAATAACGCGCTAGGATGACTATCCCGGAGAACATCATCCTGCGATTTCGTAGAGTTGCCCCTACTTCGTGAACAAGCTGTTTATCCGATCCACCATAAAGCCAAGACGACAGCGACACGTTTAGAAAGCTGCTATACTTGCTACCGAGCAAACCAACTGTCGACACTATATGCCCAAGTCATTACCTACGATAACCTAACAAAACAGACATCGAACAGTTCACCAAGTTCCATTAAGTATCGTCGAGGACTGATGAACGATCTTCTGGAATCTGCAAGTTCAGAAAATTTGCCGTTTTTTAGGAGTCGGAATCTGTTAGACGAGGGAAACAATAGGAAATTACTATGGCGTCAAAGTTCCCTGGAATCATGTCTCTTCTTTGAAGGATTTTAACAAAGACAGTCATTTGTCATTTTTAGGTTCTATATTGGAAATGGCGAAAATTTTAACATTTTTTGCCAAGTTACGACGTTTTACGTCAAAGTTTGACATTTTTCCCAAATTTTGACATTTTATGGAAAATTTTGACATTTTTTCTGAGATTTTGACACTTTTTGCTAAATTTTGACATTTTTCGCCAAATTTTGACGTTTCAGGTCGAAGTTTGGCATTTTGTTTCCAAGTCTAACATTTATTGCTAAAGTTTGACTTTTTTTTGCCAAATTTCGAAATTTTTCTTCAAAAGTTGACATTTCACGCAAAATTCTGAAATTTTTTGCCAAACTTTGAAATTTTTCTCAAAATTTTGACTTTTCTGACAAGAACCTCGTCAGTCTTAACAATTCGATCTCCAAGTCAAAGTGCCTCGAATCGTCCACAATTTTTGGTGACAATTGTTCGTCTCTGCATGTACGTGAAACTCTCTTGATAAACAGTAAATAAGAGGGACAACAATATAGATGTTATAAATTATTGTCGTGAATGCTGCGAGTTTGGAGCTTTGAAGCATCTGTTGGCATGGCACGATCTCTAAATGGATTCGATTTTATCGCAACAAGCAGAAGGCTGTTCTCCATGGGTAGTGTTGAAGACGGAAAGAGTGATAAAGATGGCGAAGGGTTGGTGCATGAAGCTTGAAAATCCTCGCGCCGGTTGCCTTTTATCACAGGGAGGTCCGAGCCCACGTACGACTCTGATCCTTTGGTTCCATCTCCGTCGTAACTTCTCCGTCTTTTGCGTGTGGAAGCCTCAGCAGACAGTAGATAATATTCGTGGGTATGTCTGTGTGCATATTCGTTGTTAAGGGCGGAGGATCGAGAAGGAGAGAGCGGCAGAACGAATACGAAATTCGAGGGGACAACACGTACGAGAATAAAAAAGAAAAACCGCGAGCTTTTTCCATGAAAATTGGATGCCACGGGGTTTGTGCACAAACACCATATCATGGGGCTGTGCGACGTAGATGACCCGTTTGGTGCATGTAGACGCGCCCACGGGCTTTGGCTCAGCTGAGCTTCGACTGAATACACAACGAGAAGCTACAGCGAGGAGGTTAACATCGGGCAAAAGAGAAAGAGAGCGAGAGAGAGACTTTTCCTGATGGCAGAAGAAAAATAAAATGAAAAAAAAAGAAAACAGGAGATAACGGTTGATACTCGCGTTGCTTCTTTGCGACAGTGGCTAGCGGTGCATCCAGGATTTTTGTAAGATGCACCATGCTCCTGATACTCAGTTGGTTGGTAAGCTGTGTCTGCGTGCTACTTCCCTCGGATGGGTGTATCTGACGGGCAAGCGCCTTCGCAAGGAAGGAACAGCATCCAGGAGCTCCTTGAGCAGGCACACCCATAGAGACGATGCATCTGAACTAGCAAGCTGCAACTTTTCCCATCAACAATGCACCCTAACTCTGTGCTTTCTCACCCCATACGAAAATCCAGCATCAGGAAGAAGCAGAGGGTTGGGGGAGCTTGTTATGCGAAGCTTGAAGCATGTAACGCCAGATGCTGCATATTGGTCCACCAACACAACCGCCTTCCTTGGTGTGACCTACTTGTTGGGGGATGGGGTGGGCTGCACCGTCAATGAGTGCAGTATCGAGGCATGCCACAGCTTTAGCCTAGTGGCCAGAGCAATGGGTAAGCGCGAAGGAGGATAAAAAGAGAAGCCAGAAGCTGGGGATATGTGTAGCGGATATTTTTCCACTCGCAACGTGCGGTTTGCAGGAAATTTACTTTTATCAAAACGGAAGTGGGGCGTTTCCTATGGCGAAAAGTTAAAACTGCTTCACAGGCATTTGGCGAGCAGTAACGAGGGACGTGGACGGTCCTTTTTTCCGCTGAATGTCGTAACAATCGATGAGGAATGTAGACAACAAAAATAGAGAAACCTCCGGGGAATAAATACCGTTTAACGTATTTTTTTGTTCCTCTAACAATTTTCACGCTTTTCCGACCTCAGCCCTAAATAAATAATTGTTCTGGAGAACGATAAATTGCACGACACGAATTTCCGTGTGCAAAGCCTCTTTGTATTTATAGATTTGTTTTCGTATACACATGAATTAGTTGGTCCCTGTGTGTTGTTGCTCCGCGTATGCGCCTGTGTGTCACGTCCACTATTTCCGACCAAATTACGGCAATAAATTGCGTACAATCAGCACGCGGCTATTAATTGCTCTCCGGTGCGCACTGACTGTCGTCGTTATTCATCCGACAACTGTGAACTCAAATTTTCTCACCCACACATCCTTCCAGCTATGCCCAACCATCAAAACATCCCGGCAGAGGCTTCATAAGAATATTTGTACGTGTATTCTATGAACATACAACAACGAGACACTCCCTTTTGTCCTGCTGCTTGGCTATTAGCCAAACTGACCATCTTGCTCGGAAAGCATGAATTTAATTAGTTAACTTTGGTTTCATGTCGCTCACGTGCGACGTTCTATACAGAACAATGCTTTGCTGCAATGAGCTCGTTTTTTCTGCCCCTTCCCGCGCGCGGTCTCTTTGGCGAGTCTAATTAAAAATGGCTCTGGACTTTTGAGACGTCAAACGTTTTTCTTGTTTCCATCTTTGTCATTGCTCGTCTTATCACTTGGTCGATCAGAAGCGAAAAGTTCGCGATCCGGAATGTTCCAGAGAATTCACAATTTTTTTTTTTTTTGCTGTTTTTGTAAATTAACGGAATTCAATTGACGATTTTAATCAATTTAATTCCCGACTCGTTCATGCGTTAATTGAGTCTCA
Organism: Hyposoter didymator; assembly: GCA_037952995.1. Classification (NCBI taxonomy): domain Eukaryota; kingdom Metazoa; phylum Arthropoda; class Insecta; order Hymenoptera; family Ichneumonidae; genus Hyposoter; species Hyposoter didymator. Next base: position 13,285,481 of record JBAJMU010000007.1, read on the forward strand.
TCGCAATTAGAAATTACGATGCGCCGAAAAATTAAATGCGGCAGTGCTTGCTCGCGTGAAATGTTTTCATTTTCATGCTCTTCACAATTAACCAGTCGCTCATCTGCATGGGAAAAAGGGTACGATTTTTATCTCCAAAATTTATGCGAACCATGTTAATTATTCGGGCGCAGAGATTCGTCGGTTTTGAGGGAAACGTGATGATAATTTTGTTGCGTATTAACTTTTCTTCTCTCTTCGGTATATTTGACGACCTCCACGCTCCGGGAACTGAAATACAAAAAATATTTCGGGACGAGTTTCGATTCCAAACCATCGATTTTTATTTCCTTGTGGAATTATAATCGAACAAACTTCTGAACAAAAACGTGTGATTTTTGACAAGTATTTTTATGACGTTGAAGTTTGCACCGTTGGAATGCAACGAAATTCTGTTGTTTTGTTGTTATTAACATTAAATTGTTATCCAATATTTGTTCTGGACACAAAAACGTTCCGCTTTTGCGACCCAAAAGCTCAATCGACACGGAGAACTGCCATGATTTTCAAAATTCAATAAATAATAGAAATAATGTTTTTCGTTGAATCTCAACGTTGGAAACTTCAGAGTGTGTCTAACCTTCGTGGCTTCTGGTTGTTATTTTCTGTTAAAAGGGAATCTGTTGATTTTCATTATAGAGAAACGTCTCGGAGTTTTTATGTCAATTGAATTGGAACACTGCCCGATTGTTTTAGAAAAGAGTTCAGAATGGGGACGAATGAAAAGCGTCGCGATGATGGAAGTCGAAATCGCGTACAGAACTAAATGCAGCGAGAGAGAGAGATAGTGGTAGCAACGGGCAGGAGCAAGAGAGGACTTTGACGTCGATTGAAAAGGGGGGCCAGCTGTGAGAGCGGTATTGCATTAGCTGTTGGGAAGGATGGGGCTTGATAGACGCAACGTCTTGGGAAAACTGCAGGAGGAAATCCTGAGGATTTTTCTTTCACGATGCAAGCGAGACTGACGCATAACCGTTCTGATACCCGAGGGCGTACAGGCACCGTAGAATATACGTACGCAGCGCGCGGTGTACAATTCAGGCATGAACGTCACTGATGCTCGATGGCAAGATAAAGGACTGGGATCTTTATATCGTACAGTGAATACGAGAGACAAGAGGAACTGTACGATCGAGAATAGTATAAATAAAATAAATCCTCAACTTTGGCGCTTACTTCGCGATCCCATCGTCTGTCTATTTCCGGTTGGAGAAGACATGTGGCATTTGCAAAACGGAACCGAAACCAAGCCCTTTTGTTGCATGCAGTTTCACGTTCGATTAGGCTCCTCGCATGAACGTCAGTGGATGAGAAACCGTTCGTTCGCAACGGCAAACGCCACGACGTTGAATCCGATTCCAAGAAAACGTCCAATCGGTCTGAGCTCCGCGATTGCTTTATCTTTTTTTTTTTTTTATATTTCGTCAGCAAGAAATCATTGAAAAAAACGGAAGTAACGTTCGTTTTCGTGAGTAAAAAATTCAACGCATCGGGGCGACCCGGAACCGCATCAAAATCCGTTCAAGCTCACGCGGTGCGTCCCTTGATCGCTTTTGGCTCTTCAGGATCTCATTAGGACTGCAAGGCCTTTTGCTCCTGGCCAGAATGTCTTTATGCAGTTTTGATCAGCAGTTTCCGGAGAAGAATGAAACCGGAAGTGCCGCTGCTGAGAATCTTTGGTCCCAAGAAGTTCCTTAATTAGTGTTCGTCGTTCATTGATAAGCAATTATACGTGGGAATGTCTTTTCGATCGCACCATCACATTGATTTCTCTCTGCAGCTTTATTGCTCATTATTAAGCCGTAGAAAACCATCAAGACACCGCTTGTGTTTGATGACCCGAGCATCTTACGATCCATTATACTTTTCCTTCCCCGATCGTCTGCCCTTTCTCTTCGGGAATCGATCACCAGAACCTTCGCGAGTGCAATCACCCGAGATAAGAGAACGAGCACGTTCTTCCATTATTTTCATTATATTTCATCTCCCGCGTTGGGGGTTTTTCCGCAGATAAGATATTCCAGTTTTCCAATGTTTCTCTTTACCTTCATTCACCATTGTTTCGATCTATTCGCAAATCCTGCGTCAGCAACGTTCCTGTATATATTTCTCCGGAGAAAAACAATTTTGTCGTTCATTCCATCATATCGTGCATTTTTATATCATGCTTTATATCATGCTATATCAAAACTTCCAGTTCAACGTCAACATTTACTCTGAATTTTCGAACAAAGACAATTTGGCGGACCCCAATTTCAAAATTTTAGCGAACGTTTCACTTGGAAACGAAAAAGCACGACGAAAACGATTTTCAACGAAAGTTTTTGGCTCCTTCAGGGAAATAAACAATTGGCTCGCTCAAGAGAAATCGCATAACTGTATTTTAAGCACAATTACATTGTTTTACTTATTACAAGATCAATAAAGCAGAAGTCTTATGAGAAGAATGAATCAAGAGAGCAAGGGTGAGTGGCAGGGAGGGGGTGAGAGCTTGTAGAAATAGAAGAGCAATGAATTCTGTTTAAGAATTATTCGTTCTTCTCGCCTCTTCACGGTAGATTTATTACACTTTTGTTCTATGACGTTCGTGGAAACTCACAGACAAACTTTTCACGTAATTAAAGCGGAATGAAAACCTTGCGTAAAATGCGAAACGGGTTGGTTACTCCCTCGCGAACTTATTTCCCCGAGAGTTTCTCTGAGAACGAATAGAATGCTGGATATTTTTTTGGTTCTTTTTTTTCTTCAAGAAAGCTTTTCGCGGACCTCATCTTCACCGGACTCGCAGCGACTCGCCGCTGCGAAAACCGAAAACAAAATTTCGTTGGAAAAGGTCGATATTTTGTTCAGCTTAACTTTTTTTTTTTAATAAACCCAAAAATGTTGTCATCGCAGCAACAAATATTCTATAAAATATCTTTGAGATGGAAATTTTTGGCATTCCGATCGAAAAATTTGGTGACGATTCCCCGAGACACTGCAAAAATTATGAAAATTTTGAATTTTTTTAAAAATATTCAGATTATCGTGTTCAACAAAATATCGACGTTCGAAAAAACGTTCTAGCTGGTTGCTTCGGAGTGTCGAAAAAATTGTAAATTATTCAGAAGAATTCTTCACTAAATTCGAAAGGAGCCTCCGATGTATCGGCCAAATTTGGAAAATGTTTAATTTATCTCTGGCACTTGCACTCAGCAGTCATTCTCTCATTCCTTCCAAAGACTATTCAAACTATTCCGCGCTATCATTACTGGCTGGCATCCTTATGCATCTTTGCTGGGGAGGCACGTACCGTAGATAATCGAGAGAGAAAGAGAGAGAAAGCTTGGAACTCAACCGCGATGACCAGTTCGAGAACACCGGACACGGGACCACGGGAAGCTGTGAAATTAAATTCTTGCGTAGAGAAACCGCAGCAGCGTGAAAACTCGTTTGGAGGACACTGAAGATGAGGTGGTTGTCGAAAAGGAAAAAAGGACAAGGCGACGAATGTCCAGGATTAATGGGATTCGTCCAATTAGCGCAATCAAAAACACCATGTACAAGAGTGTCGGAAAAATTGGCTCAATTTCAAGTTCGAAAGTTTGTCAGGACGAAAAAGTTTCGTGTAAAATTAATTTATTGATTTTTTAGTTGAATTTACAAATTTTTCATTTACACGTGTCTGGAGATTTCGAGTTTTCGACGTGAAGGCATAATTTTTTTTTTTGCCACATTACAAAAGACACTCGAGGTTGGACGAACATTTTTTTCAGCAATCTGGAGCTCTGCATTGGACTGCAAGGGTATAAGGAACGCACCTTATTTTTTCTTTATATGAGATCGTGCCAAAGTGCAATAGCAGTTATAACGAAAGCTTTGCCACCTTCGGGAAGGAGAGAAAAAAGAGCGAAAGTGCAGTAAATACATAGAGAGCGAGAGTCCAGAGTACGAGAGGGTTGAGCTCGTAGAAGGGATAGAGGGTATAAAACGTTGTGCTAGTCACGTCCTGGTCAAGGGGAATACGAGCTTCGAATACCCGAAACTCTAACGTAAAGACGTTTTCTGACAGCAGCGTGTGTGCCTTGATTTTTCGATGTCTATCTAGTTTATTTCATTCCTCGCAGTCCGTTAGGAGACTCTTCGTGCTTGTAATTGTAATGGGATTCATTCGATTGTCCTTGTCATATCGTACTCTGATAATTTTCCATGATACTGAAGTTTGCATCCTTGAAATACAATCAGAAATATTTTTTTTATTCATTATTTTGAAAATTAATAGGATCGTTTGAATTTTTCTGGTAAATTCACTTTTTCCAATGGCAAAAAAGACTTTCCCATTATCGTTGACAAATACTGAATGAAAATTTTGCACTCTGCTGTAAGAAATGATCATTTTTCGTTGCATTCCAACGATACGAACTTCAACATCGTTATTTTATGATCCCGAAGTTTGGATCGTTGGGAAACAACGAAAAATATATTTTAATTCAACATTTTGATAATTAATGCGATCGTTTCGATTTTTCTAGTGAATTCAGTTTTCCAATGGCAAAGAAGACTTTGCCATTATCGTTAACAAATCCTGAATGGGAATTCTGGGCTCTGCTATAAAAAATAATCAGTTTTCGTTGCTTTCCAACGCTGCAAACTTCAACATCGTTGATTTGCATCTGCTCACAAAATTTAAAAAACAATAAGTTTATCTAATTAACAATAACAATAACCAATACTAATTAATCCGTCACTGGATGATTGAAAAAAATGATTAGAAAACTTGGGAATAAAATTGAGTTGGACAGAAAAAAAAATATCTTAGAATTGAAAATTGTAAATAAACAATACGAAGGAATAAAAACTTTTCAACAATACACACAGTTTGATGGAACGAATGAAGGCGAATCGCTTGAAATTCAAGATTTATCGCACAAGTGCGCTTTTATCGTGAAAATCCGACACGCCACTCGATACACCTGTCGTCAAGAGGGACAGTTTATCCGATAGTTTGAGAAAGAATTTACAGTGAAGAAATAAGCGTGCCGGGTCAGCTATCGGATTTTCCTGCGCTTAGAGCAACTCGAGACGAGTGTACACATCGTTCTCCAGCTTTTTGAGGGACCTGCTTGGCCATACCCGTCGTACGTTTATAGAAAGGTGCACATTGGAATGAAAAAAAAAGTTGAGGATTTATATGCTATTGGGAAATTTCATCAATCGAGTTTCACAAAAAGTCCTTTTTGCTGAATTCATCGAATTTTTTATCACTATTTTCCATTCTCGATTTTTAAATCCCTGCGACAAGTTTCGTTTTCCAAGAATCACGAAATAAATCCGATAAAATTGGTTCAACCTGAAAATGGTTACAGACAAAAATGCAACGAGAAGAATACGATGTGTCTGACTGCATATCGAGTCGAACTCCTGAATATTACCTAGCAATTCAATGATTTTTCCTGAATTAATAGAATTTTCTATTATTTTTTTTATGCTCGATTTTAAAATCTTTGCGACGAGTTTCATTTTCCAAGAATCACGAAATAAATCCGATAGAATTGGTTCAACCTGAAAATTGTTACAGACAAAAATGCAGCGAGAAGAATACGATGTGTCTGACTGCATATTGAGTCGAACTCCTGAATATTACGTAGCAATGCAATGATTTTTCCTGAATTTATAGAATTTTCTATTATTTTTTTTATCCTCGATTTTTGAATCCTTGCGACGAGTTTCGTTTCCCAAGAATCACAAAATAAATCTGATAAAATTGGTTCAACCTAAAAATAGTTACAGACAAAAATGCAACGAGGAGAACGATGTGTCTGACTGCATATTGAGTCGAACCCCTGAATATTCCGCGGCAATGGAAATGCGTGGATGCTGAACGACTACTTATCCCGTAACAGTCTCCTCGTGGTGATTGTGCTTACGGCTCGATGACTCCGTTTAACGAGGCACTCACTGAAGCTCCGTACGTCGAATCGTCCCGCGAGCAACGTGACAACGCCTCACTACGTTGCGCTGTAATGCTCCGCGTACGCAAAACACATGCATATTGGGTGTTCCATCTTTTTCGAGCCTAAAAGAAATAAAAAATTACTTCAAAGCCTCGAGTTGGATTATTTCGAAAACGATTTGGAGTCGAAAAATTCAGTCGCAGTGAAAATTCTGCTGTTCGATTTTTCGGGACGTTCAATAATCGTTAAAAAAAATAAGTTTTGTCGAAAGTTTTCGGCGAAACGGAAATTGTTTCCGAATTAATAAAAAAATCTCGTTCTCAAGAAGCTTTTTCAAATCAACACTCGAAGCTAACAGCGATCGATGCATCGAGTTTCGTGTTTTCGAGATTTCGAACAGGAAACGATCGGACTCAGGAAACCAAAGGAAGGAAAAAGAAATAAAAATAAAAATAATAGGAAAACGCAGAAATAAGTTTGTTTCACATTTTCGAACACGAGCTTTTGAACAGCCTGTAGATACGTCGCATTTAGGGAAACGGCGTATTCCGGTTGCTGCAGCGAGAGAAATCGAGAGTCTCGAAAGTAAGGGGAAGGTACTACGGGGTTGTTTGCAAAGAGCTTGCAACCGGAAAAGCAGGCTGATAACATCCTCCGTGCTCGACTAAAAGGCATTTGTTGCGCACAAGTGCATGTTTCAGTTCTCCATCGCTGCTGCCGTTGATGCAAGATTATTTTGTCCTCGATCATGCGTCATTATCACGAGCTCTATTTACAAGCAAAATATCGTGTTATCTAGACTTCAGTTAAATTGTGACGTTGAGGCTGAAGAGTTCGTTGATAAATACTGAAGAGAGAGAGAGAGAGAGAGAGAATCCTTCTCGATCAATTTACGCAGAAGAAACTGCTTTTGAAAATTGTGTCGAGGTTCCTCGACCAATTCTGGTCATAAATAACCCAGAATTTCGAAAGTTAACATCTCTGCTGAAATTCAAGGAAAATGGAAGAAAAAAACGAAAAAATCCGTAAAAAATGTAGCAAAAGGAGGAAAGACAGGAGAACGAAGGGAGAAAGGGCACGAGACTCAATTACCCCAAACCTATTAACGAAAATCGTTATTTTTCCACTTTTGTTGCTTTTCGAATTTTTTTAGTGTACTAAAATTTAATTTTTGGCTACGAAATGTTAACAATCTTTTCAAAAAAGTTCCCAATATGTTCTGCAATAATTTTCAAGTCGAAACATTCATTAGTTGATTTTTTATAACAATTTCCGTCACTGGAGCCCAAATCTACCCCATGGTGGCGATTACGTAATTCTGCAGAGGTATAGCAAGTAAGGATCAAAGTTGCCTGGGGTCGTTCTGACCCCAGAATACCGTTCTAGAGTCAAAATAATTAATTGAAGGCTCAGATGGTTATTTTCTTATGAACGAAAAAAAAGTTGACCTCCGACATGTCACTCGGAATAATTGCCCGTTACTCTGACAAGTAACGACTCGGGTCTTTGCTGAGGAAAATTGTTTACCCTCGTTGCTATCCTCGCCAACTAACTTTCCCGCGACCGATTAATTAAGGCTCATGATCTCGTGGCATTCACGATCTTTCACGTGCGAAGCAGACATTTTCAAGTATTTTCCCTTGAGCTCTTGGAGTCTGAAGAAAAGGAGGGAGGAGGGGGGGGGGGGGTGAAAAGTGGTGAAGAAATTCGCTGCTTTGATTAAAAATAAGCTACTTAGGTAGGCGGTGTCGGAGTACGATAGAAATTCTTCCTCAAGCCTACTTAACGAAGTCTTAGTTTTGCGCACGAAAAAAAACTTTTGCCTCTAGATTCATTTTTCACTCTCGGCGGTGTTGGCAAGAAAACAAAAGAAAAAAAAGCGAATTTTTCTTTTTAAATGCCGAAATAATGGTGCGGGTAAAAAAATACCGTCAGTCAGAATTATTTCGTCGGGTTTTTAGAGCGTGAAAAGTCGCGAAGCTCGACATTTCCTTCAAATTTGTCACTTTTGAGATTTTGGCCTTTTAAAAATTTTCAGAATTTTTTTTTTACTTTATTCCTTCTCGCGAAACGTTAAGGATCTTCGGCGACCAGCCTCCACAGCTTTCAGGTCGAATGTAACGCGTGACTTTTCGCTAAAGACGAAAAGTGCGTGGGCGAGGGAAACCGCGTAAAGTGTTTCGTTACATTTTCGGAAGAACTGTTTCTGCTGGCATAGGGACAAACGTATCGTCTCGATTTTTCGGTGCGCAGTTTCTCTGGGTCTCACTCTCGAGCATCGAGCAAAGAGTGAAAGAGAAAAGCAGAGAAAGTGCGCAGCCAAGAGTAACGATAACGGGGCAACAAGTGCTTTTAGTATCTGGGGTGCTCCGCCTCTTTGCAGGAGACGGAAAAAGGAACGAGGCAAGAAGAGATATCCCTCGTCTCGTAGATTCCATCCCTGTTCTGCTGTATAGTCGTAGACGCGAGCCCCGGAGCCAGAATTCGCAAAAAAAAAAAAAAAAAAAAAAAAAAA
>JBAJMU010000007.1:13293972-13395855 GCA_037952995.1 Hyposoter didymator
AAAAAAAAAAAAAAAGAAAAAAAAAGGAAAATGAGGCAAAAAATGCTGTCGAGGGAAATGTGACGTATCTCTGCGGAAGAAATACGTTTCCTTGGGTCGCTTTCGCCTGCATTTCTTATGTAGTGTCTCCGACATTCGGGCAACGTTACCGAACAATTTCAAATGAATTTTCAGCCTTTTGTACAATATTCCGGTCGCTTATCGCGCGGAATCTACGGATTTTCATTTTTCCTCGTGTATCCTGCTGTGGCAGCTGGAAACATTTATGAAAAAATGTTTACGGCCACGATGAAGTTGTAGTCTCGAGTCGCAGATTCGCAAAATACTTCGCGAGACACCGCGACATGCAGTTTTCGTAGGAAACCTCTTTTCCTGGTGACAAAATTTATTGCCTCACTTTGTGCACATTGCGAGGCCTCGTGGCTAGGAGCCATTGCCAACGTCTTGACCACTTCCTTCCTCATCAGCGCACGCGACGGCATGGATCTGCCAGCGCAGTGGTCTGTCGTGTATCCGGTTCCGGTAATCCAATGCACTGCATGCTTATCTACTGCTACGGCTACCGGGACTGGATACAGCGCAGTCAGCCTGTAGCCGTCCCCGAGGAAGACCGCCGGGATTACTCCCGTAATCCGTTCTCAGAGCATAACGCTAAGGCAACGCTTAAGGCTATTGTCCCAATCATCGTTTGCCTCTCTCTCTCCTATTCCTCTCGGAGCAGCAACGACGCAAGTGGATAGAGCAAAATTCATTAAGAAAGTGTGACACATCGCGTGTTCAAATGTCCTGGTAAACGACGCCGTTGAATTATTTACGGTCAAGCTTAATTTAACGACGAAATAACGAAGCACCTCAGTTGGGGAATAAATATTTCAATGCCCCATAAGGTGCGAGGGACTCCATAGACTTATAGGAAAAAAAAACAGTTGATTTATTGGATTTTTTCGCGAAAAAAGCGAATGAAAAATCCGCCAGGAACGCAATCGACGAGAACTCTTTACAAGAAAAGGCAGGGCGACTCCCTGCATCTCCTCGAATTGCCAGAACTACGAAAACGCGTTCGAGTAATTCGGCACCACGGGGCAAAAAATTTTTAATCACGATTTCCGAGAAAAAAACGGAGGCTGAGGCCTCCTGACGCATTTTTGTAAATCTGGCGATTCTGGGTTAATGAAAAAAATCACTAATTACCAATTGAAAGGTTGTTCGAAAACGAAGATGACGAGCTGGAGTGCCAGTTTGTAAAAAAAAAAAGTTATAGCGATTTTCGTAAATTCGAAGTTTGAAGATTTCGAAAAAAAAAAAATTTCAACTTTTCGTATTAAGCCAGCTGTGTACCCTTTAACGACAACCAGATGGGCTGCGGGGCGAATTAAGCCCGCAGGAACGTCTAGTATAGATATAAAACATTTAAAACACTGAGGTTTTCCCCTTGACTCAAAATTCCAAAGTTAATCGTTTGTCCGCGTGTTTGTTTTGTTTTTCTCAGTGTGAAGACCGATATGAGCTCCGGCGGAGCTGTTTCAAGGCTCTACATTGCAAATGCGAACAAGAAAGATAGCGGCAATTACAGCTGTTCGTTGGCAAACGTAGCCGCAACAACGATCTCCGTCCACGTACTCAATGGTAAGTAACAAAACGACTGTGAAAAATGTTGAGCAATTGAAAATTTATTTCAAGCGATTACCAACAAATCTCTCTCTTAACTCTTAAACTCTTAAAAGTTCTTTTTAATTAAAAGTCATTAAGGGGATAATGAAATCATCATTTCGATGGTTTAAAAAAAAATTCCAACTGTTCATGCTCCCCATAGAAATGCATGGGAATTGCCATGGAGTCTACACTGTCAAATGACACGATGACCTTTGAAATTCTGGCCTTAATCTGCATCGCTTTGAAGAACTTTGCCATGCGGCCTGTGGCCAGTGGCATACGACTGGACAAACAACACAATTAATACTTTAGCAACGTTGATGTTAATTTCTGTGGGCGTTTTACAACCGATGTCCACTATTTCGGGCAATAAGCCCCGCAGACTAAGAGACCACACGAATTGCCCAATTTCTCTTGTAGCAGGCTTAAAGCACTTTGCATTCACGAGAATATTGCGGCCCCATCAACCCGTATAGCCAATGGCAATAGAGAAGCAAGAGAAACCAAGAGAAACGTTGGCAGTTGCTCGACCAGCATTGCGCTTCTGCCAGCAGGCCGCTTAATTACAATTAACATGTCCGGATCGTCGCGTACATTTCAGTCGAATGCATTGGGTATGGATATCATGTGGAGCACTTCAGAGTTTTCTTCCTCTTTTCAGCCTTTTCGATGCTCTTCGTTCATTTCGCTTCCTTCATCAAAATCCCTCTGGCAGTTTATTCCTCGCTTTTCCCGTTGGATTGCTCAAAATTCACTTCGCGCTGTTGCTTCGTTGAGTTTGCTGTGTGCGCACTTTTGTGGCTGGGATCCTCGCAGCTCAGCAACCATGCAGAATCCAAAGTTGTTAAGGACGTTGTATGCAAAATTTTCTATCGATAGAATTTTAAGAGGCTTCACCGTGTAGAAGTCGAAATATTTAGTTATAAAAATCACAATTTTCCGTATTTTCTCATAAGAGCGTGTGTTAAAAGTTGCAATTTTCAACATAAAATATTTCGATTTCTAAATGGTGAAGCCTCTTGAAACTTTGCATACACTTTCGTGTAACATCGAAGAAGCTTTATTCAGTTTTTCAAAAAAATCGTTCGTAAAATTTTTTCAAAATTTTGTTTATGATACAAAAAATACAAATTACCTCGGAAAATCTTGGATTTTGAGTATGTCGTTCTTTAGTCGATTTGTAGCAACTTTTTTTAATCAACTTGGGCTCGCAAACCATTTTGTTTGTAAGAAAAACTGAAAATGAACATTTAGATTTGAACGTGGCCATGCAACCTCCTCAAACATGGAACACTGCATTGATTAACGAGTGGAGAAAAAGGGCTCTCGGATTATCGAGCCTGCCCCTCGCTCATCATGTAAAATCTCATTAAATCTCATAAATACGCCGAGAGATGATCCTCTGATTGCTGAAATAATAATTAGCCCTGAAGCCAACAGCCAAGGCTTCTCTCGAGTTACAAAGAGAAAGCTGTCGGTTCGGATGAGGTCCAATGAGACAACTGGAGAGAACATAACGATGGAACGCACCTGGATATCGTGTGGAACAAAGTTTCCATCATTCTTTCCGCACCGTCGCAGAAATATGGTGGAAAGATCGCAGTGGCAGGCTTTCTGCATTATTTAAGACGTTCTATTGGGTCTGACAGGGATTTCATGTTTCTCCTTACCTTCTTCTTCCCTTGGAATGGAACGAAGTACTGAGTTTGCATAAGACCTGACTCTCGCCATTTTACGTGACGCTACTTCCTTGCGATTTATATTCCGTCTGCACAAATACATCTCCGCGTTTTAACAGCATACAAAACCTGTTCACCGAGCTCCTTCCAAGTATGCATAGTAATATTGTCATCACTGTGACACAGAGTATCGTAGGACCAAGATCCTTTGCCCTGAGCTGTCGAGGTTACAGGAAAATGTTCGAATACCGAATCAAGAGCTTGCGACACTTCATTACGACGATTCAGAGCAAAAAACGTCAAAATGAACAAAAAAATTTATGATTTTAGGGAGTGTGATGTGGTTCATAAAGTTTGCTTAAATTTTGCTAGAATTTTGCTAAAAAAAACGTCGAAATTTTTTTGAACACAAAAAACTAAATATTTTCGGGAAATTCCAAAATTTGCGCAATTTTTTGAGTGCATTTGGTTTCCAACGAAACTGTCAAAAAAATTTACGATCGAAATGTCAAAAATTTGCTCTCCCAAGATATTTTCTAAAATATTTTTCGCCGCAATGACGAAATTTTTGGGATCATTCAAAAAAAAAGTTTATTCACACGTTTTCAATGAAATATCGCGATCTTTTGCAGCAAAATTTTGCTTTCAAGGAAGCCAAGAGTTTGTATGTCATGAGGGCGAAGCAACTTTATTTCTCCGAGAAATGTATAGAGTTATCGACAATATTGCGAGGCACTTTTCTTCACACGATTCAAGTTCGTTTGGCACGTAATCGAAACTCGAGATGCGAATACAAAAGCGAATTCGCGTTTGATACATCAGGTGAACATGAAAGCAAATATGTGTGGGGAGAAAGGAGGGAGGGAGGGAGGAAAAGAGATGGGGTTTGAATTAACATTAAGGGTATGAGTAGGAGAGTACATCGAGGAAGCGATGCACCATCGAAATTCAAAGTTTCTTACGAAGCCGAGGAGACCTGCTGCTGCTTACAAGGAAAGAGGAAAAGACGCAACGTCGACGATATTCTCTACTCCCTTGCAAATTGTAAACGACTTATCCCCCCAACATTCATTATTTCTCGTTTCTCCGACAAAGTGGAGAGCTTTACTTCCCGACAGGATCGTTACCGGTTTGCTCTTTGCGATTCTCCAATTACCCCTTCCCACGAGCTTCTAATTTTCCACGCGCAACACACCCGCAATTTCCCTCAACAAAACGTGCCACGCCCTAAATACTATTTCATTAAGGAGCTCCACGCTACTTCGAGGACATCATTTTTTTCTGTTATCTGTGAGTTCATTGTCACGAGAATAAAATATAAAAAAAAATCAAGAAAACTCAAATATCCGTTCCACCTTGTTATTTCTGTTAAATTCTAAAAACTCCATCAACACTTTTTTTTTGCTGATTTTACCGAAAGTTGATTTTTTTTATTTGTATCGTTTTTTTATTTCAATTTTTAAATAATTTCGTCGATGCGAATTGAAATTTTGTAAAAAATCAAATTTTAACCAGAATTGCTATTTTATGAAATTGCAATTTCCAATGATGGGTGGATCGTTGCAAACTTCATTTACTCTGGATAATGGGAAAAGGATCAAGGATGACGGAGCGAGATGGCAGAATAATGATTAAGGGGCTCTCGCAAAACTCGGGAGTTTCTCTCTCTCTCTCTCTTTCTCTCGTTTCTCCAAACTCCATAACTTCCGTATGCTCTGGCATAGCCTGACACATTTTTTCTGCAATTAACGTACATTACTCGCCGCGATATGCGCCAGTTATTAATTAGATGTGACCCAAGGAAGAGCAGAGCCCATTACTCGGTACTATCTCTCCGTTGGGTTTCAACCCTCCGAGGTAGAACGAGCAGGATATATATTAATATATACATATGTGTTCAGGCGTATGTGGTTGTGCATGTACGCCCCTTGGGGCATGTCTTCTCAATCCACTTACCCTTTCCAGCCAACCAAGCAACGAAAGACTCAGCTGCGTTCGCAGTCCTCGCTTTTTCCTCGATCTTTCCACTAACCAGCATTCATCTTAACTGCATACTGACAAGAGCCTATTTTGTGCTTTCGATACTCGAAGTCAATGAAAAGGTTGATGTGCAAGTTGGGATGCAACGAAATTTCGTTTTTCTTCAGCAAAGCTCGTAATTATTAATTAATATTTGGTCTGGACACTAAAATGTTGCTCTCTTGCGACCCAAACACGAAAAATTGCCATGATTTTCAAAATTCAATAAATAATCAATAGAAACAATATTTTTTCGTTGAATCTCAACTTTGCAAACTTCCTGACACACGCAATTATCTAATTATCGGTTAAATGATTAATCATCGGATTTCGGATGGAAAACTCATGATTATTAATTAATATTTGGTCTGGATAACAAAACGTTGCTCTCTTGCGAGCAAAAATGTCAATCGACACGAAAAATTGCCATGATTTTCAAAATTTAATAAATAATCAATAGAAACAACATTTAGTCGTTGAATCTCAAATTTGCAAACTTCCTGACACCCGCAATTATCTAATTATCGGGATAAATGATTAATTATCGGATTCGAGATAGAAACGTAATTTGAAAAGTTACCAAATCGTTGGTTACGACTTACCAAGCTTTTCCTTGACCACATGGGTCACAGATCAAGAAGAAATGTCATTGTCGAAGGAGCAGGTGGAGGGGAAGACAATTTGTGGGAAAAGGAGAAACAAGGATATGGGGATCGTGCTCGTTGTTGAAAAATGAGTAGTTCTTGGCCCAGTTAACGCCTAGGACGAGGAGAGTAGAAGGGAGGTCAATGGAGATAGGAGCGCAGAAGAGCGAGAGTCTCAACTGCTTGGCTGGCTGGGGGCTTCTCTTGCTCAGTCTTTCATTCTGTCACTTATACTACTTGTCCTTTTCCCGCGGCTAGGTAGGTCGAAGTTAGGGAGGTTATTTCGTGAGGTGTCACGCCTGGCCCATTAATAACCCAGGTTCAAACTCCTCGGGTTCCTCTTGCCCACCCTTGACTCCCTGCCGAGCCAGTGGAGCCTGCCGGTCTCCAGCAGTCTCCAGCAGTCTCTCTCTCCCTTGCCACGCTTCCTAGCATCGCTGTGTTGCACTCCTTCGCCTCTACACAGAGTGCCGGGGGTGCCTCAGCAGAAGCAGCAGCTTCACTAGCCCACCAGAGACGCAGAAGCAGTTTCTCTGCTCATCGCACACTTGGTCTAGCTTTGTGTATCCTCTACATGCTCATTCGTCCTATGAGAAATTTTGAGTATGTGCTAGTCTGAGGACATTGCCGAGAGGCGCATATACAGCCAGAGAGAGAGAGAGAGAGAGAGAAAGAGAGAGAGGGAGGATGTTGGTGACCTCGAGATGGAAAGAGGAAGGAAAAGAGGAAGAGAGAGTATTCCATGTGAAGCTCACCACCCACTCGGGCAAGCTTACCTATGCCGCCGCGCATAGTACAAGCATGAGGAGTTTGCAAAGCTCTTCTCGCGAGACGTAGTTAACAGAGGAGGCTGCTCCAGCGTTGTCCCGCTTCCGTACAGCCATGTATAATACGCAGGAGGAATCTCCCAAGGGTGCTTGACAGCTCAATTTGCATAGGGTCTTTTTTGCACGTGACCCGCCAGCGCAAAACGATAGGTGGAGAGCAGATATGACCACCATGGTTAGTTCGCCACGAAGAAGCTTCAACCGTAACTGGATCCTCCTCTCTTGTGAATTATTGTTCAGTTTGTATGTCATCGTAGCGGATAAGAAGTCACTTAATTCGCTTGCAAATACCCGATCACCATGTTTTGAATATTTATCGTTTGCTTTTTCCATCCTGCACATAAATGCGACTTGGCGTTTTGTTTTCATTTATAAAGTATTCAACCTCCTGGAACCCGAACCCAGTTCTCTTCGTTGCGATGCTTATCAGCTGTCCAATTGTCGAACATTCCAACTACGTATGTCCTTGCGGTTGGGACAGCGTCGGAATTATACAATCTTATGATACCAACATCCTGAGCCAGCCTCTATTTGGCATTCTACAGTTTATTCAATGCCGTGGAAAGATTTGCATCGATGTTGACCTGCTGGCTTTGGACACGGGTCTGGTAGATTTGCTCGATTTCCAAATCGACCATTCTCTCTCTCCCTCTCCATCCTCCTTCTCACCATCCGATAAACTCTCTTGATCACCAACCCAGCAAGTCGCAGAAACTCTCGGCAATCGTATCCTCCACAATCCAACCAGGCCAGTCCGCAAAAGTTGACCGGTATCACTGGCTATAAACAATCGTAATCGCGCGGAGGGTTCATTGGCCACGGGCCAGCCTCATCTCGCTACGTTACGCAGCTCGAGGCATTAACCCCGATAACCCATCCGACCACCATGTAACCCACCTAAATTCTTTTCCTCATTCCATGCGTTCGTTCAGATCGAGTTGCTAATCAGCAGAGATCGACTCCACAAAGTTAAATTCCAGAAAATCCGATATTTCGTTCGCGGGATCGTTTTTTAAGGACGTTGTATGCAAAATTTTATATCGATAGAATTCGTTTGAATTTGCAGCACACAAAGAGGATGTCTAATAGCCCGCACAATTTTAAGAGGATCCACCATGTGGACGTCGAGATATTTATTTATAAAAATCACCATTTTCAGTGATTTCTCATGAGAGCGCGTGTTATAAGTTGCAATTTTCAACATTAAATGTTTCGATTTCTAAATGGTGAAGCCTCTTGAAACTTTGCATACACTTTCATGTAACATTGAAGAAGCTTTATTCAGTTTTTCAAAAAAATCGGTCGTAAAATTTTTTCAAAATTTTGTTTATTACACAACAAATGCAGATTGCCTCGGAAAATGTTCAATTTAGGGTATGTTGTTCTCGAGTCAATTTGTAACAACTTCTTTCCATAAACTTAGGCTCGCAAACTATTTCGTATGTAAAAAAAACTGAAACCAAAAATTCAGATTCGACCGTGACGATACAACGACCTTAAATTGTGGATCATTGTCTGCCGGACACAATAACGAAAACAATAAAACGCGAGTTCCTAAAAATAATAATTCACGAACCTGCCGAAATAATAGAGTGCAGAGAATCCCTTTTTTTCTTGGTTATCGTTGTCCGATCAACGAGAGCTCCGGATGAATCGTTTTCTGGTAGAGTTGGTATCCGGAGATTCGCATCCTGAAGAATTACCCGAACGATTCGACGTGTGAATCATGATAGAGAAGGAACATCGTAAATAAATCGAATTTAATAGAGTCGCTGAGAGTTGAGCTTGCAGAGAGAGAGAGAGAGAGAGAGAGAGGGCGGGAGGGATTGCATGGACAAAGGGATGCAGCAGGGAACAGGTAGTTTACGGCAGCAGGATGTCGGCAAGCCGCCAAAGTACTGTGAGACGCACAAATCCCGCTTGACGACATCAGAAACGCTCAAATTGCGACAATCACGTATACACATAGATGTTGACATATATAATGTGTATCGACATGATTATTTATACGAGTTGAACGGTGCACAACTGTGCAGCAGTTGTCGTTATCGAAGCGAGAGGGAGGATAGCGTGTTCCCGTTCGCATCACGACTGCGAATCGTAACCGGAAACTTGTCTATCCCGGTAGGTACTTCGATGCCAGTGTGCGGAATCGGACGGAATATGTGTACGAGCAGGAGGAAGTGAGAGAGAGAGAGAGAGAGATCGAGCGAGAGGAACAGAAGGAAGGGAGTGAGAATCATCGATCGGGCGAGCAGCGCAGGATGAGGCGATGTTTCGAGCAAGCCGATCGTCTCATTCATCTTTTGAACGGTCGTCCGGCGTTGACGGTAGCAACCGCGTGCAACGCGCTTTCCTCGTTTTCCCGGTCTTTCGATCAACGGCCTATTGTCCAGGCCTCGAACTAACCGGATTCGAAACGAGCAGTCGATTACGATCTCCCGGAAGTTCCCCTGCTGCACACCTTTCGATATTCACGCTCTCGTTTCATGTCCCGCATATACAGCCCCCCTACGAATCAACTCAATCGCAATCTTCCTCCGGGCGTTACATAGGAACGTCCGAGCTGCACTTATCGGTGCTACTAATCTCAGAAACAAGAAAATCAGAGCCTCCCATTTTAAGCACCTCCGGAGGTTCCAGAATTTCGAAACATTTTTTCAGCAAAAAAAAAAAATTGGACAAATCCCAAAATTAGGCGAAATTTGTCAGTGAAAATATTGAGTTTCTTGTCCAAAGTTTCTCACTCTCTTATCTTTGTGATTAATAATTTTTTAATGTGGATTTCGTCCACGTTAACCCTTTCGAGTACACACTGGGTCATTTTGACCCGAACGAGATTCCTTCACCAATTGTTTGGCATTTAGTGGCATTTTGACATTATATTTCCCTCAAAAAATAAGTTTAGGACCAAAAAATACGAATAATTCATACGAAAATCGAAAAATTCGTATTTTGCGGAATACGACAGTGTGAAAAACGCCTCGGGTCAGATCGACCCAATATTCACTCATAGGATGTCTGCATGCACTCGAAAGCGTTAATTCTGAAGAGCAGTCGCAAATTTCGTGAAATGTTCGCGTCTACGTGTCACGAGCCGATAAACTCTGTTCTCCTCTTCCCCTCGCAGCCTTCACAACATGCCAAGCGATGTTGCTACGATTCTATCTTCATTGTGTGCGTAAACATTGTCTCGCACTTTTCCTATCTGTGTCGGGGGGCTGTGACACCCTGACGCATGTCTCGATGTAGCAGCAGGTACAGGCGAAGCAGTAAGTTTCGTTAATACACAAAATACACGATCGCAAATACACGTAAACGATTCAGATCGAGTTTTCCACTGAATGATTCCCCAAAATTCTCCTCTCCTATTTTTTAAACAAACAAATGAAAAAATTCATCATTTTGTTTGATTAACAGGTGAAAATAAACTTTTTGCTGGCAATTACGACGCGGAATGTTGAGAGCACGAGAGTGTGGATTAGTGGGAAACAGATTCACGTGATTGTGTTCGGGAAATTGTTAGAGAATCGAAATCACAGCGAGCGGACGTTTAAGTGACGTGCAAATTGGTCTTTTCATTAATTTTTTAATGAGATTCAATTTCAATTCAGTTTTGCTCATAATCGCTGTCAAATCAGTTGATTCTTTACGTTGGTCGTGAGTTTATCAGAAAAGCGATAAACGCCACCGTGTACGGACGTTAATTGGTAAGAAAAAAACAACCTGCTAATTACGGAATTCGTACGAGGAAGAGAAAAAATTTGACTATTCTACAAAAAGTGTCAAATGAACGGATATAAATAATTGGTGCAGAGAAATGTATCGGTTGATTTTGCAAGCTGTCAGCGTTAAGCAGCGAGAAATTTAGTTTATGAAGAGTTATTCATGCAACGAATTGGAAGGCTGACGCCCAGAGGCGAGCTTGGCAAGAACAAACGCGCGTACGCGGTGCACATAGCTTATCTGTATCCATATTCTCCAAGCGAAACGAATTTCCAGTGCATAATACACGAAAGGTACGGGATGATATTGCAATGTGTGAATAAAGGCGCGTGGGCATGTATTTTGTAGGTTGGGTGGATGCAAAAGAATAGTAGAAAATTCCAGGCGCGAATATTTCGCATGTCACGAGTGTTTTATGTTTTTTTATTCCTCTTTGGTCTATTCGGGAGTCTACCGGGACAACCGCGAATGGTTGCACGTGGAGGCGAATCGAATGAGTTATATTCCCGTGGGATTTAAAGTCCGTGACCAACTCTTTCTCTCATTCTCTTTTGCACTCGCGCTCTAGCTCCTCTGGGCTCGCGAGCTCATTCTGTAAAGTTTGCTTTTGGTCAGACCGACATACCCGGCTTATTCTCACATTGCGTGTGGCTGCGACCGACCTCATCCCTATAACGCTTGCCTGTGTGTGTGTGTGTGTACGTTTGCGCGAGTGTGTAAGCGGCAATCCAGGGCGTTCGAGGTTCACCCCTGACCCGCTCGTGTCTCGCGATTAATTAACTTTGCGGCCGGAGTTTGAAAACAAAAATTAGACCTGGCGAGAGTCTCTGGACGCGGCGGCGAGAACCTCGCGAGCGAGCTGACACCCTGCTCTCGTATACATACCAACACAGCGCACTTCGCACTCGCTTCCTCCTTTTATATATCTAATCGTTACGCCATAGAAATACCTTTTTCTCTTCGCACCGGAATCAGCTAACGAGCTTCCCCCTACTCGTGCCTTCTTCTCGTAGCGATATCAACTTTTTTATCCCTTTATTCTTTTCCGCGGTGATATGCTCCTGCCGGTGAGGCCATGGCTAGGGCAAAAGATTTCCCAGCAGCTTTACGAGCCGGACCAAACTTTGGAACTCCAAACTTGACCCTTTCGCGTACGAGCATTTCTGTTCCTATGTCGCGATACCTAAAGGACAACAAGTTCGATTGAAAGTTCGAAAAACAGCGATAAATTGAAAATACTCTGAAAAATCAATTTTTTTTTTTAAGGGATCCTTCGCCTAGAAACTTCGAAATTTCGTTTTTTCTTCATTTTCTTACACGGAGAAAATAAATTTGTTGAATCATTGAAAATTTTGTTCATTCGACTAAATCCGGCGTACACGGGNTTTCCTGGACTGTTTGCGTGAGTTGAAGCAATGCAGCATTGAATTGTAAAAACAAATGTGGTTTGATTATTACAATCAATTATTTTCAGTTGTTACAACACCGAATCAGTCAGATCAACATTGCCGTTCAGTTCCGTCAATGCTGTATTGCTTGGTTCAACTACATAGAATCAACTGATTATATCAGTATACCGAATTAATTATTTTATCAATTTAAAAAAATATTTAGTTACTTGAACTATATCAGGGTTGAGTCAACCAATTCGAAGTCAACTGAATTTATTTGTTTGATTTGACCATTTTCTTTTCTCAGTGTAGAATGGCTCTGAAATATTAAGGGCCGAAATATTATACCGTCTAGAAACTTCAAAAATTTCATTTTTTTTTACATTTTTCCATAATTTGGGGTTTTGAGAAAGTGCCCCTGAAATATTAAGGGGACGTTACCGTCTAGAAACTTTAAAATTTCGATTTTTTCGCTTTTGTTATAATTCGCGGTCCGGAAACCTCGAAAATGCAATTTTTATTTCATTATTTTTTTTTTTTTTTGCATTTTCTTATAATTTGGAGTTTTACGTGTTTTTGAACTATTAACATTTTGAAGCTTTTTTTTCATAAATTATAAAAAATCCTCCATTTTCGTCTGCTTAATTTTATTGGTTCGTTGTGCCCCCAGCGGTGTTTTTGTTTATTGACAACAAAAAGTCTGACGATCCGCGAAATAATTTCTCTCAATTAATCAAAACATCGGAATATAAGGAAAAATGTATGGACGTCTTAATGAAAAACTATAAAATAATGAGTTTTCAGTGGGTGAATGTATATGAAAAAAATGGTATGATTTATCGTTGAGTTTTTCGGATAGCATGAGGTATAATGCTGTGCCACGTGTCCGGCGTCATCAATCTTCATGTTTGCGTTGCGGCTGTACTACATTAGCCTGTAAAAAAGAGCAGACAAAATTGTACAGGAGAAATAGTGGTCCGTTGAACGGAGCATGTAACAGGAGCATCGACGTCGTCATGTGCTATCAGTAAATAAAATAAAAATAACGACGCAGAGTCCGCCGCCATATATTTGCCGCGCGAGCAAGGACGATGAAATTTTATTTCGTCGGATCGCGCAAATTTCATGGAAATATTTGTGGCACGTAGGAAAAAAACGAACGAACGAAATAATTTTGTTATAAATAAAATGCAGAAATAAAAATAAAAAATTTGAATACTAATGACGATTCTTTTTTGTTTTTTTTTTTTTTCAGGAGAAAATCCAGCGGCGATGCAGCACGGGGATGTGGAAGCATTAAGGGCTGGATTCGTTCTGGTGGCAATGCTGACGTCAGCCTCTCTATTGAGGTGACCATGAGGCCTCTTTAAATCTCCTGATGGAGTATTCGATCGGTGCTTATCTCCTGTTTCCGACGCCTAATTCATAGTGCAATACGAACGTGTTAAAAACTGGACGAAGACCGGAAATCACGAACGATGGTAAATGAGCGTGTGTCGCTCGCTCGCCACTCACGTCGTTGACGTCGTCCCCCCCCGGTACAACGTGCAATTTTTCTCTCGCTTCGTCAGAGGCGACGAAATTTGCAAATGGAAAAATAAAAATATCGTGTTCTCCGCGAAGAGTTGACGTGATTATTTTCTTTCTCTCTTTCTCTCTGTCTCTCTCGTGCTCCCGGCGCGTGAATCGCATCTGCCAGGATCCACGCACGACATTAATAATTCATAATCGCTCGTGACGAATGGCAGAAAAAAAAATATATTAATTCTCGCGCGAATGACTGCCGGTCATAATCGAATATCGCGCGATGCAAATGTATTAGGATTTTATCAGTGAATCCGATAAACCAAAGTAATCAATTATTTAACGAGAACGAGCGAAGGAATTTAGCTCCGAACAAATAATCACAAGGAACAAACGAACGTTGAACAAACGAACGAAAAAAAAAGAAGAATTTTCGATCACCCCTGGAAACGATGAAACTCGAAATACAAAAATTGAAAAAAAAAATGAAAAAAAATAATAATTAAAAAACGAAAATTAAAACATCGATAATAATGAGAAAATAATGATTAAGAGCGAATATTACGCTAAATACGTGACGATAAAATAAATATAACAAGAGAAACGACAAAATACACAAACGCGTTATTTAAACTATGAATACGACTTCGTAAGAAACAAGTTATTTCATTCAGTAACGAATCAATGAGAAGAATACGTGGATCGCGAGAAACTTGCGTAGACTCGTTGTGCATTTTTGTAAATATATCGAAAAAGGTGGAGAACGCAAGTGAGAATGAATTATTAATCGAATAATGAGGTCAAGGTCGAGCGAAATTTGGACAAACAAAAAGGAGAATTTTTTTCAGTCTCGAATTATCGATCGCGAGTGCTGGTCATTATAATTTTCACTTTTTTTTCGTACTCGTTGCTCATTCGGACATTTTCACATTTGATGCATTACTCAAGAGTCGGAAGGACTGCGAGTTTAATAAATAACCAGGCTTCAGGGCGCGAGGCCGATGCTGCCCCAGGAAAAATGTGCTTCTCTGCTCTCGCTATTTATATTTTTTATTTTTGTTAATTCCATTCCTCGGTTTTTTGTTGTGGAAAAAGTGACGTAGGTCATAAACGCCTGCGGCGCATCAACGCGGCGGGGGAGAAATGTTTTATTTATGAGCGTGAACTCGCGGACGGCAACGCGGACGTCAGTCAGGAATTTCACACCCAGAAAGAGCTTTGAATATGTGTTCGTAACACACTCGCGCGCTCTGCATTTCTATATCCATTGTATTCTCGTACCGACAATTTTCCAATTATCATCCGACGAATGGTTCATGCTCGAAGCTCGTACGCGCGTCCGTCGAACACGCGCGCGGTTGATGTGTCGGAAAAGCCCACCGACCGGAAAAACGTGTGATTTAATTTTCCATACCATCGAACCTTATCAACTATTATTAAATCGTCGTTGACCAGATTCGCTCTTTTCTTTTTTTTTTTCTCATATGGACCGTGCTGCTTTTTCGTCTTCCTCTCCGTGGCGTTTTCACTTTTTTTTCTTTCTCTGCCTTCGTAGCATTTCGGTGAGATTTCGTGTCTAATTCGTATATGCATCGATTTTGGATGGTCAGCGATGGTCGGAGGGAACAATGAACTGCATCGCTATTGAATTTTTTTTTCCGACGAAAAATCGTGACCCAGATCCTTGGACTCGATTTTTTTACGCAGTAAGAAAAAAATCCTTGATGTCCTTGTTGATTTTCGAGAAAAAAAAATGGATTCCGATTTCCCGACATGCTGCGATCGGATTTTCATGAAATTCCGTACATATCAAGAAAACAACGGCGACCAAAAATCACTCGCTCATTTTTTTCGAGCTTTTTTCTATTAGAAATTCATTTTTGAGACTCTCGTTACGAATCGATGGAGAAATGACTGCGAAATGAGCTCGCGAAACGTGCTCGTGTTCCACTAGAACTCGTTCCCCTCAACTCGTTCGACTCCATAGCTCTCGAGATTTACGAATAAGTGCGAACATCGTCTCCGATTGAATAAATCTTTGGAAATCAGTTTGTTCTGGAAAAATATTACAACGTTTACTTTATTTTGCTGGGGATGCAGGTTCGCGAGGACTAAAATTCGATCTCGATGCTTTTGTCGAGCAGAAATCGGTTTTCACTGAATGCGACGAACAATAATTGGAGGGGATTGTTGTTGGACATAAAATCCTGGGGAAATTCTTCATATAATATTTATCGATTGTGAATTTGTGAATTTCCTCGGGAGGATCGTTTGAAAAAGCGTGGAAATGATAAGCAAGCACGCTGCTGCTCGTCTGATGGGCGCAGCTCAAGTTTTACGAGCAGATCGACATGCACCTCGATCTATCGGACGAAATAGATTCGAGAAGCGTATACACGAGAGGCTGTGACTCGGGCTGATAGTTTCTGGCAAACATCTGGAAAGCTGCTCGATGTATGTCGAGGCTCTTCACGTTATAACGGAGGAGGGAAGAGGCACAGAGAGCAGGAGCATCGCGAAAGCAACGCAACCTCCGCGCGCGTTGTCGTTTCGTTTTAGAACGACGTTTGCTTACCGTATTCAATTTTCTGCTTCCTTTTCGCGACCCTCTGAGCGTTCTTTTTCGTTTTCTCTCTTTTTTTTTCATCGTCTCCTTTATTCCCTGTCCCTTCCCTCGAAATCGCTTGCCTCATCGCGATCGATTCTTCTCTACTCCAATGATCTTGTTATCTGTTTTTCGCCATTTTCATGCGGAGCTCGAGAGCTTTCGAGCTTTTTTTTCTCGTATTTCTCAAAATTTCGTATTTTAATAATTTTTCATAATTTTTCTTCGTCACGCATTCCCCGTTCATAAAATTTGGAATATGCGGATTAGCAGAAAAATTGAAACGCTTGGCAAATCATTGGGATGTGCATCGAGGAACGTTCAGGGGAGAAAAATGACTTTGTCCCTGGCAAGTAAATGGTAATAGGAATGTCGTGGGTTGCCGTAAAACTTGGCGATTGACGTCCCGGGTTATAAATGCTTATCGGAAGCCGCACGTCGCTGCCACAAACCACGTTTTCACTCGATTCTCAGTTAGTCGGATCGCGATCGGGCAATTGCTCGATAAATAACGATCGGCAAAGCGCCGGAAATACGAGGCTCGCCGCGCGCTGGGCTCAACGAGAGAGTACGTTGACCGCATTTTGGTCCGTGCTTATTGTTGGGACAATGACGCACGATGGAGTCGGGACGAACGTCGGTTCGTGCGTAAATCATGCTCCGCGTGTCATTCGCCAATTTCCTATACAAAATTCATATCTATATGTAGAAAAATATGCGTGCGCATGGGCCGTCACGTTTGTGTGGATACGATGATGCATAAACAGCAGCATTATTGCACCCTCACAGGTGCAAAATATTTCATGCTCGCCAGAGGTGCAAAACGGTTAGGAAAACCGCAAATTTCTCACAAACATTATCCCCCCGGACGGTCCGAGAGTAACGAGTCTCTAGTGCACGCGCGTTCATAATCCGCCAGCAGAGATATTGAGCGGTGTTACGCGATAAATTTAATTACTGCGCGTGACAAAATCTCCTTCGGGTTTTCCGATTTCTCGAGCCTCGGATTTCCCCCTAAAATCGTCTCATTTTGTCTCCAATTTTTTCAGTTTCACGGTTGAACGATTATCCCATCGCCTCAATTATCGTACAAAAATTTGCAGACGCAGAGAGCACAATTTTTAACCTCCTGACATCCAAGTCGAAGCAGAAAAAAAAATCACTACGTAACCATGAGTTCCCTCACATCATTGAATCGTCACGATCGAGAAAAAAAACCCTGAGAATTTCTCAAGTAAAAAAAAAAACCCTATGAAAATTCCCAAAAAAAATAATTCGATGACGAAAACCGTTCCGTTCGAAAACCGTCAATAAAAAGCGTCGCCTCATTACCATCGCTTTGCACTCTCCAAAAAACGCGACCGAACATGAATCATTTTTTTGTTCCTATTTTCTTGAATCAATAAATTCGTTGAATGAACGAGATAGTGTGCGAGGTGTAAATGAGACAAATTTCAACCGGGACAATGAGACTCCTGCAGATCGTACATAATTCTACGTTAATAAAAAAATGTATACTAATTGCATAAAAGAGATTTGCAAATCTGCGAGTACACGCGTGTGCGTCCGATAGCAAACATTAAGGACTCCATTCCGTGTTTAATTAATAACAAATAAAAATATTAATAATAATAATAAAAATAATCAAACAAAGCCTAGTGTGTAGTCATCATCGAAATCACTATCGAAAGGACGTCTACGAGATTATTGATCAAGCTCACCCATATGTGCACACACCCACAAACATTAAAGTCCACAGACACACGCATACACACACAAATACACACACACATACGAAATTTGGAATAAATAGCAATGTACGAAATAATCAAAGCCATTATAAGAAACAAACTATAAACACAGGCCCTAGTTGATGGTATTTAAGTAACGATCACTATGCCAAGTAAGAATATTAAATAAATACGATATAGGATTATGAACATATAGAACGGTATGTGTGAGGAGATCACGTGTTGTCCATTTATCTCACTTTCACTGCCTTTGCAGTAAAGAGACGTTTCGTTGACATGGTTGAATGCAGAAATTAAACAAAATACAATTTAATGTTGGTATTCGTTGTTCACTATTTGTAACACCCAGACACACAGACGAGAAAATAAAAATAAAATTCATCGTACGTACTATTTTTATGACCTGTTTATTGCTCCTCCTCCTTCCTGCATTTTATACTCCGTGGCTCAACATCCAGGAATTACTGGCTATTGCTATGCTGCACAACTACTTGGTAAGACTTTGTGATCAATGTTGCCAACGTTTTGGTTGGAACTCAACGACTGCACTCGATCCAGTGGATCCCATGACTCTGATGTTTCCAACGTTGAGATTCAAGGAAAAATATTTTTTGCATTTTATTTCTAGTGAGTTTTTAAAGTCATGGTAATTTTTCGTGGCGTTTTTATTTCTCACGACGTGATTTTTTACGAACCAGATCATTTCGTGTCCTGCTGCATCATTGGGTTTATTAATTTTAATGAGAAAGTATCATAATTACGAGATCATACACATTCGGGCATTCGAATCGTTCACTCGGAGCATCGAGAGCTGGTAACCTCATTTCCCGTTCAACAATCTTTCATATTTTTGTAATTGTTCTTCTCAAGTCTTCTTGATGCCATCAAACATGATCCCAATCATGAAAGTCTCGAAACTCGAATGAAACTTTCATGGCGAATTTTGCGTTTGGTTTGGTCAAACTGAGCAGTGCTTCATGATGCTTCACGTAATTGTGGCGGTTGTCATTTCGTCATGCATTCATTGTTTCAGTACGAGCAGGTTGTCTGGCCCGAATTGTTGCCAGGAAATAATTATGCAGGCTAGAGAGCTTAATGACATCACGAGGATGAATTCAAATTTATCATCCGATGAAAAATTGCCATGTAAATAATTAATTGGACACAATTTTCTGGGTTCCATGAAAAGTTTTGACTTGTTTTTATTTTTTTTTTTCTATTTTGAAGTGAGTTTTGTTCAAAAATGAAAAATATTTCGTCACTAGAAATGAAGAGCGAAGTTGGAGGCACTTTTGAACGTAAAAATTGAAAAAAAAAAATCTGGACTTTCTTTCGTTTTAGCCAACATTCCATAGCATTTTGGTTTTTTGTCATATTAGGGAACTCTGGAATATTATGAACTTTGATGAAAGACACAAATTTTCATTTAATCGAAAAGCTGAGGTTTTCTGCTCGCGATCGTGATTTGTTTTTTGGAAAAAACTGCTCCGTTGATGGGATCCTTTTTCCTCTCATATCTCAGGGTTTCTGGGAATAGTTCTATGGGACCGAGATTTCTTAACAATTGTCCCAGCGTTAGATCTTTGTGAATTACTTTTCTTCTTCTTATTCTCTCGTACGACAAATTGAACGGTAGAATACCTTCCACGAAGAGGATTGGGAAGTAATGTTATATGTGGAAAAGCGGCGAAGAGGAAAATCGATTGCCTCGGTATGTGGTTCGGGGTAATTCATAGTTATCATGAAAGATTAGCCCAACTGCCGTCTCCCAAGTTCGATATTGGAACAATGCTTACGTGGGAGTCTGCGTTGCTTGGCCTGTCCTGATCCCATGATATTTTTCAAAGAAATTACAAGAATCTCGTGAGTTTTAAGCAGAGTCTCATTTTAGAGGCTGTGAGTAATTTTTATTGCACAAAAGTGCAAGAGACGATAGAATGAAGCAGTACCACAAAATTTTAACATCAATAACGAATTTTTATAAATCATGTCATTCCGAGAACGAGAAAGTGTTGGAAAATCCATGCTGATCGAAAATCTGGTGTAATCAAGTGCACAATTGACAATTATTACGAACGTGGGAGTACGTGAAATTCGTCAATAATTTGGATGAAGTGAAATTGATAATAATTGTCCGGTACCAATTAATCAGTTTGTCCCGATTGCAATTTGCTGTGGGAGCCGATCTTAATAGGCTTATGATATGAAAATAACGATATAATGACAGGACGATGAAATACGTGATGACGTTGTTTATGAGGATAATTATTATTCATTGAATAATCCGTTGGTTCAGTTTTTGGAAAATCATGAATACGCGAGATGAACTTACAATGAAATAAAATCGTTCTTACTGGATGCTTTTTGAAAAAAGGGTCCATACACGTCCACATGCATGGACGCATCGTCGAACGTCGTGTCGTAGTAACCGTGTACGTCATTACGTATACACCTCATGGCTGTGCGAACACAGCCAGGCCAACCCGTTTTATGTTATTCATGTCTGTCCCAATACACAGGGTTTTCTAGGACGAGGATTCTAGATCCTGAAAACGTGAAGGAGTGGAATGTCTTACGAAAAAGTAGGTAAAGTCACTTTGTTTTCGATTTGCTCTGGAGGCTTAATTACTGAAAATAGAAATTTGTTTCCAAATGATTTTTTCAAGGAAATTAAATGCTCTACAAAATTGTCCATATTGATTTTTGCTCTATCTATAACCGTTGAGCCAGTGGATGTGTTAAACGAGTAAGCATTCAAAATTTCAGGTTTCTCGTCAAGAGGCAGTTTGATCGGAATGTAGCGTAGAACATTTTCGCTTGGAATTTGGTTCAGAATTCAAGTCGACATCAGTGTCGATTTCATGTGGAACACCTTGTGTGTTTCTACAGAAATTCGCAGGTATAGCCACGTAACAGTGGTGTGACTGAATCGTAGTAGTGAGAGCTCTTGCCTCGTCCAATGCGTATGTATGTACATCGTCAAACTCCGGGTCAACACGTCGACACAGAACGTCCATTACTTCATCAAACTTTGGTCATCGGCGATGGATTCGTGGACCACCAATTTGCCAACAGAGAGCACCGAATTTCATGGCTCGTGTAAACGTTGCTCGAAAAACCTTTGACAACCGTCTCGGATTTACCAAGCTCGTACAATGAGCCTGTTCACCCTGTGTCAGTAACATTCACCTCCTTTTGTACAAACTTTTACCCGAGTACATGCAGGTTCGTTGATTCGAAGAACCGTTCACACCTCCCTGCAGTAATTAATCAATCATTCTAGCGCAGTGGTATGGCCCACATGCGGTTCTGAATTTTTCAGTTGGTAGTCAACGGTTCCAATAAAATCATTGTGGACCCTAAAGAATCATTGAATATTTCTTGATACTGTGAAACAAAAATATTTCACAAAGCGGTAAAAAAAATTGCATTTCAGTTATAATTCCATAAAAAAATTGAAATAACTTTTTTATTCAAATTCCTGAGAAAATTGAATAAGAATCCACAAAAACTTGATGTGGAACTGGAAATGAAGTTTCCAGTTTTAAATGAGCCACATTTTAATTAAATCCATCCAATTAACTGCAGGAAGCAAAGTTTTTTAAGCACAAAGTCAACATGCATGTGAGCAGTATTGAATAAAATATTGTTGCAGGTGCAATTGAATGGATATAATATTGATGGGAGTGGGAAACAGGACGTCGCGTCCATTTATCTGAATTCACGACGCTTCCTGCTTGTGCACATGTTTCCCGTAATTTCCAAGCCTGTCACAAGTTTCAATTTACATATCATATGTTTTGTAAATTAACGCTAAATTATCAGGTTGACCTGGCAGAGGCTTTTCGAGTGGTTAAAAAATTATTGACACATTTATAAACATTCATTCTGAAAGCTTTGGGAGCCACCAGAACTGGACGCATGGTCTGCGGTATTCTAACCCTGAAACCACAGCTGAAATGGATCCGACTTAATTGAAGTGCCGGACAAACTGTAGCTTCGATTTTTCAAAATGCCAGCGGCGTTCCCATTAATATTGTGTGGCTAGGAAATATATTGCTGTGAATCTGTTTTTCATAATTTCCAGTAATTAGGAAAGTTAAATTACACTATTGCGTACACTAAGGGGCAAGTCCAAAAGTAGTGCATCGTCCTGTGGTCAGACAAATTTACGGAAAATCTCACGTACTTTGGTTCTTAAAATATTCCAAAATGTTTAAATTGCTCAAAAATATCTGCGATTCGAAACGCTCGACTCGAGATCTTTACTCGTCGCACTAAGTTCTCCGGCCTATTTTTTTCAGGATATTCCATTCTTTCGTTGGTTCCAACGACGAGGAGGATTGTGGCTATTTTAAAAATAAAAAACCAACAATTTTAATCCTCCCTTGTTAAATATTTCGGCTAAAAGCTTTTAAATGTTTGGAAATTTTGTGCTGGAGCAATAGTTCAGAAAAAAAGACTCGAGCTAATTGAAGCAAAGGTTCACTAATCCCCAACGAAATTTCAAAGAGGCAAAGTCTGGCAAGGCACTTCTTTTAACTCAATTAACAGTAATTTCCTCTGACGAGATTCATCGCAACGTTGGAGTGAATCCTCGTCAACGGCTGGAGCAGAGATAAAAAAAAAAATTCATAACGAACTAACTCGGTCGATGCTTGAACTTGCAACAAAAGTTGTTCCAAAGGGAGTCTCGAGGCCACATATTAACACCGATGAGTTTTAAAGCAATGCAAAAAATTTAGTTGACTAACCAGTGTCCATTTCTCAATTATTTTCTCATTCATTCGCATGATCGATAAAAAAGTCAGTTAAAAACCGAAATAATAACTCTCCCAGGATCATATGGGTCATTTCGACCCAGACGACAATTTTTTTCCAAAAATCTTGTATTTTCAAACGTCTAATCCGAGAATAAAACAAAAGCGACTGGAATAACTACAAAACCTTCAAATACAATCAACGGAGAGTTTTTCAGAATTTTTTTTTTTTCTCCAAATACATGAGATATAAGTGGCACGACGAAAAATCCCAAATGATCCGGATTGCCATAAAATGTCATGATTTTCGAAGGATTGAAATTCGCTAAACAATTACATTTCTATAAATTTCGAATTTCACGTAATTTATAATTTTTTAAGCCTATTTCTAGTTCCAAATACGGAAAATATAAGTGGCACGACGAAATCCGGAGTGCCATAAAAAGGAGGGTTAAGTTTTTCATTCATAATTCATAAATTCATCAGTCTCGGATGCACTTTTACGTTTTATTAATCATTCCGTAATTCCGTCACCACGAGGAACCCCCTAGAGAACAATTCTGGCACAAGACCTTAAGGTAATTAAATACGACATCGTTGATATGCCAACATCGCACATTCGCACCCTTGAAAAGTCAGCTGACATTACATGCATATTCCAAGAGACCCAGCGGGTCGTTGAACAAGTGCACTCATTGTAAGAGGTCATGTGCATTTGTTGCAAGCTTTATATCGTGAAAGCTCTGTATCATGAAATCTTCTCAGCTTTTCTCACCTTTGCAGCATCCCTGAATACCTCTGAGTGCACATAGCTCTTGCAAGACCCACTCCTATGCAAATCCAGAGCTACAAAGTAAGATTGGTACATCGTTTGCATTCTGAAGTGAATTCTTACATTCGGTACAATTCCTCGAGTCATGTTTTTCAACATTCAAGGGCATTTTAGATTTATCAGGAGGATCTCACGAATTCGATCGATTTTCCACGATCGTTCATTCTCGTTTCGTGCAGCTCCAAAGACACCAATTCCTACCAGCAGCTTCATTGGATCCCTGTGATCCTTTTTCAGCAATCGAATTCGTCGCCTCTGAGCCACTTCGATCTCCCATTCAAAACAGATGTAACCAGACAGAATATTTTATGGAATTTGGCTCATTACTCGCTGTAAATTCGCTGGCATAATTACGTGATTACATATCGCAAACCTACGGCTCATTTTCAACGATATTCGTTATTGAACGGTCTATAGAATTGTATTCAATCATCAGGCAATGATAACGAAATATTGACGAATTTTCAACACTCGGATCCAGAATATTCCATCAAATTCAATGGAAAATATGAATTGCAAGTTGGACGCTTTAAAAATTCGAACCAAAGTATCGAACCGTTTCCCACGACCTTTTAAGGTCGTAGGATCGTAAAAATCACGTTCAAACTTTAATCTCCTGGTCAATATTTAAAAAACTTGCAAAATAATCGAAAATTTTTTGTCTCGTTGACCAAAGAATAGTTACTAAATGTCAAATTTTGGGTAATCTTTATTATGACGTGGAGAATTCGCAACGATGTATCCCCGAAACAAAATCGTTCGATTTCTCAATTTTTTTTTGAAAAAAAAAAAAAAANNNNAAAAAAAAAAAAAAAAAAAAAAAACATGGAGAAAAATCTTCGTTTTCAGTTTTGCTGTTTCGATTGATTGAATTTCAATGATTCCACAACCCCCAATGAGAGATACAACGTCCCGACGATTTTTTCCTTGAATTCCACTGGCAAGGACAGTCTGAATTTCTGTCGACGTGGTAGGAAAATTTGGGAGTATTCGAATGGCAGTGGCCGATGAATTAACAAACGATCTAATTCAACGGGCCTTGGGGAGCGTACTATCAATTTGAGCGGACATAATTAACTGTATGGTACTTAACACGTAGCCAAGCTGATGGAGCGATGTGGGATGGAGTCGATGGCATGGTGGACTTTGGTATATTGACGATTGGTAATCACATGCGAAACGGTCAATGAAATCGAGTTCACAGGAGAACGTCTAATATACAAGATGATCAGCGACTGAATTTGTGCGGAACGATGTCTCGTCTCTATGGGATGCTCTCGATTCTCGAGATAATTTATCGACAGGGTCGATATGTGCTCGTTCAGCAGGGAGAAAGCAATGGCAGCAACGGAAATGGAGCATCTCGCGGCGATCTATACTGCAAGAGTCAATGAGACCAGTCAGATCGAATTAAACCGTTAGAGGATGTTCCTGCTATGTATATATCTCGATGCGAACGTATAGAGTTGTGCTTGGTAACGCATACGAAATCACGAATCCTTGGCACATGAGTATAATGGCCCGGTTTAATCGTGTAAGGTGTAATCGAGGCGAGAGTGCGCACTCCTTTGGGATTAATCATTTAAACCCCCTTAGCAGGCTAACGCTGAATTAATGGATACAGAACCGCAATGCCACTTCACTGAGACGACATGGATTTTGCGAATGCATGCAACGATAACAATCTCGTGTCTGCTTCTCCTCGACGATCTCTTCCTCTCTTTTCCTTCCTTTCATTCGTTTTTGTGACTGGAGAAAAAAAATGGAAAAAAAATATTGCATAATAGTTTTCTGGATGAGAGCAACGACACATTAATTTTTTTTTATATTCTATCGAAAATGGCAGGAACTTTGGAACTTTTCGCTGAATTTTGACATTTTATGATTTTTTTTAAAATTTTTTATGTTATTCGCTCTTCGAAATCTTTCAAGTTTATTTATGATCGTGAACAATTTTTGTTTCCAAAGTAAAATGAACTCGAAAAAAAAATTCTTTTTAGCGGAAATAATTGATAAATATATTAATTGATATTTTTCGCTGAATTTTATCGTTTTCGCTACAACCGTTCAAAGGGTTTCGACGTAATTAGTAATTTTTTATGTAATTGTCGTTCTGTGTAATTTTGATTGGAGTTAATGATTTTCTAGCTTGTATTTTTAGTCATAATGGAAGTTCCTTAATGCGACAATGAGACTGTACACACGTCTGGGAAGGGGCGAAGATTTGTTTGAAAAATCCAAAACATTCGTTTGTTAATAATTTTTATGCAAATTCGTCCAGTAATCAAGAACTCGAGAGATTCGTGTTGAAAACTTATAAATATTAGTTCTTCTTCGGCGTACGATCGTGCCCAATCTCTTCCTCCATCACCATCGGAATTTGATTAGAATCGCAAATTTCTTTTGACACGCTCTAATTATGATAATTAAGAAATAAGAAAAAAAAAGTTAGAAAATTTTGTAAGCGTCGTTCGCTCGTTAGTCAAGAGCTTCGCAATCGTAAGTTACATCGACAATATTCCGCGTCGAGATCTCGTCTACAGTTTCCGATGGAATTAATGTTATCACCGTAATCTATGATGAGAAAGCGAAGCAGCAGAGTCGAGGATCTGCTCTCACTAAATCCGTATAATGAGACCGAACGTGAACGAGAAAGGGCGAAGTAGAAAAGCTGCAAAGGCTCTCTTGGCAAACTGACCGTGTGTACACAGGCCATTCCAGATTAAGAAAAAATCACGATTTCACGTTCGAAAAATTATACAATCTCCGGTTCCATTTTTTTGAACTTTTTAAGTTTTTTTTTTTTTTAGTAACGAGGGAGTTTTGTAACAATGGGAAATCCTTTGACTGCAGATTTTTTCCACTGAATTTCCAAAATTTTCTTCACAACATCGATCGAATTATTCAAAAATATCCAAATTTAAAAATACGATGTTGGGAGTCTGCATCGTTGGGATGCAACGAAAACTCATCATTTTTTATAGCAGAGCGAAAAATTTTCATACTTCAGTCTTGTGTGCCATCAAAAAACTGAATATACTACAAAAAATTCAACGATCGCATTAATTATCAAAATAATGAATAAAAAATACTATTTCGTTGTATTTCAACGATGCAAACTGCAGTTTTATCAAAAAATCAGTGGCCAACTGATTGAAATTTGAGTCCATCGATAAATTCGCAGCTTTCGTCGATCAAGCTCAAAAAAAATGAAAAAAAAAATGAATCATTTTCTCAATGGAGCAAGAAAACATTTGAGTCACCAAACTTTTGTTGGAATGGGAATAATCGCTGGTTTCTGGAAAGCCCAATACGTGTACGAAGGAGTCGTAAGGATCGTTTTGAATCGAACGCGAATACTGGCCCATTCGAGAGCCGATTATAGTGACTTTTCTTTCTTTCCAAAGTATAACGAGGCTGCGGAAAATCTCTTGAGAATATCGATTTCTACAGTTGATGTCCTTCCTGTTATGGGTGTATACGTGGCTGGAATGTGTCAAGTATATATATGTATATATATATATATAAACAGAGCAGCTCATTTCCGCGTTCACGTTTTTAGTCTCGTGCTATATTTGACAGAAGTGATCTTTCAGACTGCGAAGTCGTGCACGCGGACCACGATGAGACTACTTTTTTTTCAATGAGATTCCGGAGCGCCAAGATTCCCGAGGGGAAATGTTTGCCGACAACGAGAATCCTTAATAAAATAAAATCCTCGTTGAATCTAAGGATGAGAAAAGCACTTGCTCTGTCTTCCTCCAACCTTCCTTTCGTCTCTTCGTCACAAGCTGTCGTGCGAAGAATTTAAGAATTGCTTCGCCGAGCGAGATAAAAAAGACAACGAAAAAAAAAAAAAAATACTTTCGAGCAGTTGATTGAAAAATGCTAAGCCCGGAGCTTTGGGCTGATCATCATTTCGAACCCTTTCGAAACTTGTACTTTCCTGGCCATCGATTTTTCGGATCAGTCTCATAACACGTGATCGCCACTTTCAAAAGTTAATCATCGATCGTTTGAATTCTGTTGCCAAATATTTCAAGAATATTAATTGAAAAATAAATAAAAATAATAATGAATAAATAAATAATAAAAATAAGTAATTAAAAATAATTCAAAATTTCCAGAATTTTGGATCGAAATTCTGCAGGTTTTACGTGTCAAAATTCTATCTTGGTAAAAGTGACCAAAAAAATCGATTTCGTCCTTGTTGGAATTCAACTTATCGAAATATTCAATGTTTTTCTTATAAATTCTGGATAATAATATTTCTGGATTCTAAATGGAGAGTATTGCAGAGTTTTTTCACATTTTTTCCCTGAAAATCCTTGAGATATAAGTGGCAGGACGAAAAGGATTCATATATGGTTCGGGGAGTGCGTTTAAAAATCATATGATCCTTGAGAGTCGAACTGAGCTGCAATTTCCAGGACACCACGTACATTACAAACGTACATAGTGCTCCAACGATATTCAAGATGTTTTTGTCGTCTGGAAATGTGGTGGTCGTGCTCGTCGCCAGGCTGTCGCCATTGGAGCTACACACATACCAGTTCGCAATGTCTCGAGCCTCGACAAAGTGTAGCAATGAATTCTGCAAGAATATGGTGGAGCTTATCTCGAGGACGTCTTCGAGTAAAATTAGTCCTTATTCTCCCGAAAGGGACAATAGATAATTCGCACCACTCGCAGAAATATTTATAACTGTCAATTCGTAAGCGAGCCAATTCACGTCATCAGTATCCTCTTCGCTTACTCCTTGAAATCAAGTGGAATCGTTAGGCGATGGTGAAGAAGAAGAAAAAAAGAAACTAACTCGTGCAGTAACGCGTTTCTCAAAATATCGATATTTGGAAAATAGAAATCGTGGTTCCTCGTATTTTCATTCATCACAGACCTCCATTGACTGGCGTTTTTTTTCAGCATTTTTTATTATTTGATTTAATATAATTAACTAATTTAATTATTTGATTTCATTTTTTTAGCATTTGAAAAAAATGCAAAAACGGTTCCGACGATTGTTTATATTCATCGAAACGTACCCATTCACTGGGCACACAAAATTTCGTAAGAAAAAATCGATAATCCGTTAAGAACGTTCGAATAATTTTTTTTTTTCAATAATCCCCAAAATTTTGTCATCGCAGTAACAAATATTCTAGGAAATCTCTTCGGAAAGCAAATCAACTGGAAATTAGAAACCACTACAAACGAAAATTGTGGATTCATTAAAAAATATTCATTTTTTCGTGTCCAACGAAACATCGACGTTTAGAAAAAAAAAAAAAAAAAAAATTATTTCCAGTGTTCTCCAGTCGGTGACGTTCGCCTATTAGAGCAACAGCTTTGTGCTCATTCGCTCGCTCCGCTTTTGCTGCTCCCTCGTCTTAGCAAAAGCTTCCCACAAGTTTGGAGGTGTGATGGCCATTTGGAAGCTCACTGGAGCAGTCGAAATGGTATCAACACACCAGTTATTGCAGAGAGTAAAGTCTCGTGGTAGGTGAACATGAGAAACACACGGTCTACATACATCGCGAATCCAACCGCGTCTTATCTTAATAGCCGAGACCCCTTCGCAGTTGCAAGTTCGTGTGTCCCCGATCGAAAGTTTACTCATTATCGTAGGTGTTTGGTGCGTTGTCGCTCCGCACTATGAGCAGTTGATTTCCTTGGAACCGTTATCGATAAAAAAAATGGCTAACCCCATAAATAACTCCGTAAAACATTAAAGTTTTTTTTCCATTTTATTTTTCCTGCTGCGAAAATGATTACGAGCAGAAAAAAAATTGTGAAACAGCATTTTTTGCCACCTCAATTTTCTGCTGAATTTTGTTTTTTGATTCTTTGTTAACAAGTCCACCGAGTCAAACTTGACTCCGTGGGCATGGGTTATAAAAGAGAGTTTTGTATTTTCTCTCGTGTGACAATGAAAGGCTTTTATTTGAAAAGGGAGCCCGAGCAAAGTTTTCCAAGGGGAAAATCGTAACAGGATGTTCTGCACTACTGCGGGTCACCAATATCATTTACCCTTGATGTGAACCAGGCACCAACATTTTTTTTTTTTGCTTTTTTGTTTTTTTTTGTCTTTTTTGTCAATTCAAAGGGAAAAGAGGAAACTCCGGGTTATAGGCAAGGAGGAGAGAGAGGGAGAGACAAAGAAAAGAGTTGGAGGCGCACCCAGCCAGGACCTTTCCTCTCGACGTGTTGATGAAATGTTCCCACCGACACGGACCACGGGTCGGTGTCTATATAGTCTCCCCAGTATATACCACGACAGTCTCCATCGTGTCAACCCATTCAGCCCGTCTCATTAAAACCGTAGCGTTGCAGCAAGGGTCAAATTTTCACCTCCTAACCCAGAGTTCGCGGGCTGCCTGCCTCGCACTCTATGAAAAGGTGACCGGCGTACTATCACACTCCCAGCAATTGAGACATTCAAAGAGAACCTCGTGTTCCAACAGACAACTTCGGATTTTCAAGCACAATCTAAAAATCTTCGTTTCACAAGAATTAGATGAAATTCGTTCGTCCTTGAATTAGGAAATTTCATCTCCACACGCTGTCCATATTTTTTATTTAATTTTCGAGATTCTACAATTTTTTTTTTACACAAATTTTTAGTTTTTTTCATTAAAATTTTTCGTACAAAGAGAAAAAAATATCGACTTTTTTTTTCGTCATCAGTTTCAGCTCCTGGAGGACGTACTGTGTTGCGGTAAGTGAATGAGTACTGTCGCTAGTTGGGAAGGAGGACGACCTAGATCTCAATATTTTTTTTTTTAGTCGGATTTGCATTTTTTTTCTACGATCTCTGATTCACATTTTTCATTTTCAACAAAAGTTGTGCCTTCATTTTTTGTACTGAGGCATTTCGTGCAATTCAGAGAGAAAAGAAAAAATAATCGCGGAGTTTCTTGGGTTTGGAGATTTGTCCGTGTACCGATCGCGCCTTTGTCTTTCGTAGAACAATCGAGAAGCTACGAGAGGTGAAGTTGGCGAGATGAAAAGAATGGCGGAACCGAAAGGCGAGGGAGAGTGACTGGGGGGCGGAAGGAAATCTGGCCTGGACGGAAGTATCTGGGCCGGAAGTGTGGAGCGATCCGTTTATCTTTTTTTTTTTTTCGTAGACAGGGTTGAGCTTCGGGGATCGCCGTGGACGAGGAATTTGGCAGTTCGGATATGACGAGGAAGCGGGAAAAATTTGAGGTTAACGAAGACTTTGGCCGACATTACGGAAAATTCGATTTGGATCGAGTCGGTAATTGGACGTTGGGAAAGTTGGAACTTGTTTTTGTTAATCCTCTTGATCGAATGATGTTGCAGGATTTTTTGATGATCGACCGAACGGACCACACGATGAATATGTCCAAAAACGAGCAACTGCTCGAAGCGACTTCAAAGGGAGACAATTACTCGCTGGACCAGGCAATGAGCTGATCGATAAAGACTTGAAGAGGATTTTCGATGGCGAAGCTATACAACATGAGCCGCAGGCGAAAAAGAAGCTTCAAGTTTCACGAGGTCCTCCCATGCTGCCAGCGTCGCCAACGAAAATCCATTCGACTCCGAATGATTGGTACGGCTGCATTGGACCGCCCCCTGATTACTTCAGCCCCGAGGTCAGACAAACTGCTGGGGAAAAGAGAAAGAGACTTGGCGGGGAACCTCCAAATTGCAAGATCAAACCCAACCCTTTCGGAGGTCCAGGCTATCTTGACATTTGCATCAACCCTTATCCCAAACATCCCTCCGAGCCTTACAGCATCCCTGATGGATATCCGAAAGGTATTGCGTCTTGCAAAATCCAAAACCAATGAAAACATTCATTTCCATCCCTATAATAATTGCGAATAATTAATAAAAAGCTCCGATCGCTGAAAAAGATCGACATTTCGTTTCAAACGTTCGACTAAACTTTTTTTTTCAATAATCCCAAAAATCTTGTCATTGCAGCGACAAATATTCTAGAAAATCTCTTCGGACAGAAAATTCTTGTCATTTCGATCGTAAATTTTGCTGGCAGTTTCGTTAAAAACCAAATTTACTGCAAAAATTACGAAAATTTTGAAATTGCCCCAAAATTTTCAGTTTACCTGGTTCAATTTTTTTTTTCTTTCTTTCTCGCCCTCCCGCATCCGTTCCCGATAATCTCGAGCTTTCCAGATTCTACTCGAGTAACGAATTACCACTGGAATTCACCAGGTGGCAAGCCAAGAGTGCCAAAGTTCCTCGTGGCCAGCAGCCCTCTGGAGTATTTCCCCCCGAACCCTTACGTGGAGCTGCAAACTGGCCCAACGTACGTGCGACCTGAGGAGGACGAAAAGTCCTCTAAGATGATCGGACCCGGTCGTTTCTACGTGCCATTTCCCAAAAAATTGGGAGGCCACAAAGCAGGAGGATTTACAAAGTTTGAATACACGAGTGAACCTTATCAGGATAAAAAAAGAGACGCGAGATCGTCGAAGATAAGTGGTTTGAGATTTTATGGGGGTGGACCAACGACCCGGACAAAATACACGAAAAGCATCATCGCTCAAGTCACAGGAATATCCTGCAATGTCAAAAACTTCAAAGAATATCGTCAACGCGTTTATCCTCTGCCTCAATAAAAATATTTCCATTTCCTTTCATTTCATTAATTAGAATTCGACGAAATCATCAAAATTTCATAATTATCTCGACGAAAAAAAAAAAAATGATTTTTCTGTTCGTCTTGTTCGCAGGTGAAAAATTCCGTGATTACGCGATCATAAGAATTCGCCCAGGGGATTATTAATTTTCTGCCAGTAAAACCATAAACAAAAGCTTTGTTAAATATCTCGAATATTTCGAGCTATTATTCCGCAAATTTAAGCGCGCGGTGTTCGCGAACCAATTCAGAGTTCTCAACAGCCCACCAGCCTCCAGAACTCATTTCGCTATGCCATTGTTCGATTTTTTTTTTTTACATTGAGCAACAAAATTTCGTAATTAGCTCGTAATTTGTGAAAAACTTGGTGGCGCAGTTATTTCTGAAAATATCGCTTCATGCAATCAAGTAGAAAATTGCTTGCATCCTTTTATTTACGTTGACAAAATAAAAGAGAATTTAAATCGCACGAATATATCGTCGGTCGAGGAAATACGAAGCAGAGAAATTTCCATCTTTTCTCTCTGTCTCTCCGCCAATAATTGTGCTGCTTAGTAATCAAAATTTTTATGCGCGACTCTTAAAATTGAGCAGAACGCGATACGAAACTCGCTATTTAATTTCCGTGCGTCCATTCCATTGCGATTTTCGCCAGTTTCGCTGTTGCACGGATTCAGACTTTTGCCTCTCTCTCTCGTTGAATTTTCGACATTTTCTGAAGCTTAAGTTTCATTGCGCGTTACCAACAGACGTTTACTCCATCCGTTCATTTCGAATTTTATAATCGTCCCAGACAGCATTTCCTCTCCCGTTTTTCAACTCTCTTCAGTCTGTTTATTAATATTCGTGTAATTACGATTTTTTTTCGCTTCCCCGAACTTAATTTTCTCCATTGTGCATTTTTTTTTACTTTTCTTCAGTTTCCACGCAATCTTTCAACGTAAAAATTAATGTCATACGGGACGGAGGAGGCTTCGTAGAGAATTAATGTGAAAATAAATTAAATTTTTTATTTATTTTTTTATTATTTTGAATTTCGACAAATTTTGTAGAGAGTATAGAGGAAGTACGGACTCGTACACAGTATCTTACGAAATTTGCAAAAATTAAAGCGATAAGACGATTTTTCAAAAAACTCAGATTTTCGTAAAATTTAAAAAATCATAAAATTCAAACCGTTCAACCGATATTTCCCAAATTCAATACCAACCTCCACATCACGATACTCCATGTATGAAAAAAAATGAGTAATAAAACTTGAAATTTGCGGTTACAGCGTCGACAGCCTTTTTTTGAAAATTTCAAAATTCCGTAGAATTCGTAATTTTCTAGCAATCCCAACCAAATTTTCAGAGAATTACGAGCTCGTATAAGTTAAAATCTGTGCAAAACGGGAGCCCTGTAGCTCAAACCGTTCTCGAGTTACAAACGTTTCAATTTTATAAGAACATTCACACACCCATACATGCGGAAATTTTTCCTAGACACGATTTTTCGATGTTTTGGGACACATTAAGCATATTGACATTGAAAACTGGAGAAAAAAAAATATTTCACCGTAACACATAGCTTTCTCCATGAGGAAGCAAAAATAAATGGTACCCATTTTATTGGGTTTCACTTTATCGACATCGGTGAAACGGAATGCGAGCAGGATGAGACGAAAGGATCGAGAGAGCGATCCAGACGCGGTAGACTTTGGAAACATCCGAGAGAGGAGAAACGCGAAGGAATAAGGACAAAGCGGAGGTGGGTTGCGGAAGCTGCGGAAATACAAGGAAGCTTTCACGAATATAGTATGGGAGCCCCTGCTATGGGATTTATTCCAAGGCAGAGGCTGCCATTACTCGATGGCGTGTCGTTGCGACGGTATTAAACATTCCAGAGATCGCAATACCACCACACAAGTCGTATTTTCCTTGTGTCCGTGGAATTTTACACACAAGTCCTTCAGTCGTTTACGACAGCGTTCACCAACTATCGCGCGGAGCTTATTCCTTCGATCCAAGAGGATTTGTCCACCGGATCATGACTTCGCACGTTCACAACAAAAAACGAGGAAATGTCTAGGAAGCAGACGAAGTGAACGAGGTCAATATGCGAACATATTTTCTTCGTGACCCAACGGCCCAAAATTTTCTTTTCCATGAAATTCTGTTCGAGGGAAACGTAACGAGACTTCATGCATTAAATTTCCCATATTTTTCGACATTAAGAATGTCGATCGATATCGAAAGAGATCGGTCAGCATTTCGCCAACAATTCGAACCAACAAAATCTACAACTGCGTCGCGGAGGTTCGTCAAATCTAATGCGATTGCCTTTCGGCTCGTTAATTATGTTTGTGCTCGCTCTGATAACATGTCAATTGCATAATTTCCATTAGAAGCCTCACGTGCTATCGTGGAAATGCCTTAAAGCAAGGCATGCGATCGGACGCCTCAACCTGCTGCTGCTGCTTCGGTAATCCGGGGCTCGCGTGCGCCCAAAACTTTCATCGAGCCGAAAAGAATCATGAAAAAAAAAAGTAAAAGACTTTTGTTTCGTGTACCACATCGGACGTGTGTGCTTCTGTGATTGTCAAGTGTGGTCCGATGAGGTTTGGGCGACAGTTGACAAGGGTGACAGGAAAAGGAGCAGGAATGCGACCCGAGGGTTGGAAATTACTTGGGCGTGAATCCCTCGATCGTTACGAGTTTTAACACCGAATGAATCCCGATGGATTCATAGCTCCAGCGTAATCCTCTTAAAGGGGATGGAATGAAATCGGTCAACAAAACAAGATTCCGAAACCCGTGCCAAACGTGCTCGTTGATTACGCTTGGAAAGCATTGCCATCCAACCATCCTGACCTTGAGAATAAAATCATAGAAATTTCTCTTTCAATTTACCCATAAAAATCGATCGTAACATTTTTTCGAAATTTTGTTTTTTGAATAAAAAATACAGATTACCTCAGAGAATTTTGGATTAAGAGTATTTTGTTCTTCA
Source organism: Hyposoter didymator (assembly GCA_037952995.1). Classification (NCBI taxonomy): domain Eukaryota; kingdom Metazoa; phylum Arthropoda; class Insecta; order Hymenoptera; family Ichneumonidae; genus Hyposoter; species Hyposoter didymator. The sequence continues at coordinate 13,329,004 of JBAJMU010000007.1, forward strand.
GTCAATTTGTAACAACTTTTTTTCATGAACTTAGGCTCGCAAAGCATTTTCTATGTAAGAAAAACTGAAAAAGAAAATTTACATTTTGATTTTTCTCGAAATTTACATTTCAAAAAAATGCAAAAATAAAATGTGGAAAATTGAGAGTAGTCATCATGGGATGCTGCACAGAGTTATTGCACTTTTCGAATCGTAAGCTCTGGTATTTATTAGAAATTTTTGAGGAAGCTCTTTAAAAGGAATTCTCGCCTGCTCTGGTTAATAATACGTGCCTGAACGTAACTAGCAATACAAAGCCTTTCTCGAGGAGAAGGAAACAATGCGGAAAGCAATTACCGTTCCCATTTGGTAACCCGTGCGAGAGGAACAAAACTCTGTAATAAAGTTAGCGGGTACATTCAACCCTGGAGCAAAAACGCTACTTCTGGATGCGTTATTCGCGCATACACTGTTCCGAGCATGTTTTTCCGTGAATCTCAATACACACGGACAAATTTACACAATTATATACAGGCATTGCTGAACGCACGTTCTTGTTTTTCACGTTGTTCGTGTGACATTTGGAAAATGGTAAACGCATATATATCGCGTTGTCATAAAACCGAGTGCGTTGTTCGCGAATTCTGCTCCTCGTTTCCTTAACGTCCCAATATATGAAAGCAATTAAGATTCATGTCGAATAAACTCTTCGGAAGTGCGCAACAGTTTCTCTTCATCGCGGAAAACATAAAAAAAAATTTAAAATGGATTTTGAGAATTTTGTGCGATCTTGATCGTTGCTTCTTGCCAAATTCCCTACAGATTTCTAATTCATTCTGTGACTGAGATGAAAAGTCGTTCCTGCATTGCAAGAGTGTCCTCATTCGGTCGAACAACTTTCCAAGTTGATTAAATTTATTCAAGTCTCTTCCGCAAATGAACTCTCAAAGTTTTGTACGCAAGTTTTCGTAAAGCTTCGATTATACTCATTCATTCGTTGATTATTATTCTTATAATTATTCAGAATCGCTTCCAATTCCGCGTGAATGCGATTTGTTCAAATTCTTTTCGTATTTATTATTCTTCGTGCATCTACGAGCGCAAGGCACTTCATTAAAAGAAGAAAATTGCATGCTCGCATATCCAGGACACGTGGTTACGTGCGGTCACTCTTAATTCACTTTAAACTCGCACGTTCATTTTTTTTTTTTTTTCATTTTTTCTCCGGCGTGGACGATTTTTTCTCAAATTTCGTGTGAAAATTTCCCAGCAAATTTCCGCATCAAATCGAAAGCTGCAATATTTCGTGATGAGAAAATCGAGCCATAGGTCCTGAGAGCCGTAAATGCGATTGATTCGAACATTCGCGACACCAGAGGGATTCCGAGTGATGAATAACTTCCGGAGTGAGGCTCCGGATGTCAGAGTACGAAACTCTAACGACGTTGTAAATTATCATGCAGACGTACACGGTTGAAAAAAAAGTTTCGAGCCTTTGGTGCTGTTTGTTCTTTATAAATACCGAATTGTCATGAACACGCAAACTTCGCAGTGTTTTTGTTGGGAGAGAGCGATCTACCAAATCCTGTGGATTATCTTAGGAGGAGCAAGTTTTTACAAGTTTATATATCGATGGCGCGATGCCTGCACGGACTGTAAACCACGGAGCATCCTTTTCCTCTCTTTCGCTGGCGGCCCATCCCTTGGGTTTTCCGCTCCTGTTACCGCCCGATACATTTATTATATCGAGCACTATAGTTTGTACATGGGATGTAGCTCGACGCCCTGCACGAGAAAGGAGTTCGTTACCAACGCGCCGCGCGGAGCAACACAGATATAAACGCGTACAACGATCCTGCAACAAGATCAACCAAGCGCTACATTCTATATCGTTCTACGCGGATTATCGGTCAGAACGTGACAGAATAAGGGAGGGAGGAAGGAGCGAAGGACCGCAAGGGTATCGAGCCGAGAGAGAGAGAGGGAGATGAAAAAAACGAGATCGCTTGTACTGCAGGCTCCGTTATAGTATTCTGACAAGGTAAAACGTTATGAAAGAGTAAAAAAAGGATAAAATGATGGAGAATGAAAGCTCGAAAGCAATCGCTCGCTTGCAATAATCTAAAACGTTCCCACGATCGTCCGAGCCACTTTTTATTCATGGATCTGCATTTCCTACCGATAAAAGTATTACCCGCATGAATATTTGTGCGAGGAAGCAAAGCGTCCATTCAGAGGTTAAAGTTCATCCAGTTTACGATGAATACGCGAGGACAATGCTTTGACCATGGATCGCGGGCGATAGCGATCGCTTGAGTCTCAATGGAAATTCTAATGCCTAGAGGAAACGAAATCTTCCCTGTCTCTAAGCTTTCTGAATAGCTTCAAAATACGAAATTTTCATCTTCAAAATCGAGAGCTCGTGCGTTACACAAAAAATTATGGAAACAGCGTTCTTAACCCTTCGGGGTTCGTACAATTTTTTCGTGTCGGTCCTTTTTGTCCTGCCACGATTCTCACGTATTTAGAGAGAATTTGAAAAAAAAAATCGCAAAAATTCTCCATTGATTCGTCAAACGTTTCAAAAAAACAAGATTTTCTGAAAAAAAAAGTTGTTTCTTGGGTCAAAAAGACCCATGGGATCCGTGGAGGACACAATGGACTTGTCATAATATTTAGCAAGAACTGTGAAACGTCAACGAGAGGTTTGACGATTTTGTCGCATCAAAATGATCAATTCTCGAAGTTTAAAGTATTTAAAATGGAAATGAGTGATAACAAATTATCTGGCTGGGTATTTCCTCGTACGTATATGTATGGAAAGATAGCGATAAGCACGAATAGCCACCAGCTGCGTGATTGAACAGTACTGGAAGGTATTCAAGAGTCGCACAAGTGTAATTAGTGATAATTTCTGTTATCAATTAGGATTGGAAACTCGTCACGAATGAGCAATGCACACCGCGGGGCTACCGATGAGTGCCTTTTTCACTGCTTCTCAGTAACGTCGATGCAAAAATCCCTCTTGATCGTTTTCATAAAAAAACAAGACTAATTAGCAATTAGTAATTAGACCAAAGTTTTGAATCGACTTCTCGATAATGCGAGGCAATTTTTTGGTATTTTTACTTCACACGCGAAGTTTATGATCTTGAAAGCAACTAATTAGTCGTTACTAATTAGTAGTCGTGGCTGGTAGTCATTTTGGAGTTTTTCTGTGAGCCCCGACGTTCAAAATCGACGTCACGACGATACGAGGCTAATTTTTGTTGTTTGTACTTCACATCCGAAGTTTAATAATCTTGAATGTAACGAGAGTCTGATAATTGGCATTTATAAGTGACGCTCGAGGGCATCGATTTGTAAAACGTTTTGCATGCATTCAAACGTTACTTTTTTCGTGCGGGAATGAATAAAAAGTGGAAAGAGTGCTCTGCATTCGTGTTAGCTTCTGCACAACCGCAGGCTATATTTGTGATTGATAAAACACTATTTTTAGTGTCGCAGGCGCTTTGCGTCGGGACACTGGCTTCCGGCGGGTACCAACTAAAACCAACCGCGAGTAAACGGAATCTTCACTCTCGCTTGCTCTCGTTTCGACTCCCCTGCTCTGTGCAAACTCTCTATACATCCAGTAGCCACTTCATACTCCAGCTTTGAACGCCAGAATGTCGTTGGTATAGCTGCATGCCTACCACCAACCAGGTTAGCCGCAACCTCGCGGCCTCCTAAGCCCGGCTACGTGTGCATACAGGCCAACCCCAAAGTAGAGGAGCAACCCAACGTTTGCTTCAATTGCGTTCGAGTGTTGTTTGCATCACACAACATTGCACAGAAACTGCAATTTTTTCTGTTTACTCACCGCGGGTCTTTCTGACCCGAGCGACAACTTTTTTTCCAAAATCTTGATTTTTCAATCGTTTTCTTTTAAAATAAAACAAATTCGACAACTAGGACTACAAAACCTCAAAGTAGACTCGATGGAGAGTGTTCCAGAATTTTTTCACATTTTTTTCTCGCAAAATACGTGAGATGCCAGTGGCAGGACGAAAAGGACTCATGGGATTAAAAAATCGTGTGATCAGCGTTTATTTTATTTTATGCACACCCTGTGACCATTTTTTCCTTATTCCAACATTGGCTCACGGACTCTTTGTCTTTCTCACACGTTTCTACGTGTCGTTTATCGTAAAATGCACGACAAGTGGAGTCTCCGACAAAAATGCACCATGGAAAATGTTTCATTGTCACAAAAATTGCGAAGACAATTAATTTTGTTGAACAATTTTCAAACGTCATAGAATCCAATGCCTTTACCATTTCCTGCTTTCGAACAACAACAAAAAGGATTTTAAAAAAATTTCAAACGCGTCCGTATTGATTAAAAAAATTTAAGCTCAAAATTTTCATCTGCGAGGAGCTGAACAACACTGAGTAACAAGTACCTCCATGAAAAGCTACGAATCCTTCTGGAAAATTGAGACTCTGCATCACCCCCAAGCAAAATTCATTCCCTTCCAACTCCCTGACTCAACTTTTGTCATATTTATTAAATACTTAACAAAATAGAAGCTAACACTACGGGTGAAAGTTGTACACGAGCGATGAATGGTGCGGCATCAAATATTCGTCGAGATCCATTATAGAAGATCCTGGCATTAAACACTGTTAAGCTCCCATATTATAGCAAGCTCGGTACTCTCTCTCTCTCTCTCCCTCCCTCCCTCTCTCTCTCTACCTACAATATAAGCCTGTTGGGAATTTGATACCGTTTTGGGAGAAGCTTAGTTGCTGGCATGACGAGGCGCGAGCTATGTGTTTCGTAGCTGTTTAACCCTGGCATGCATGATGCGAATCACGAGGCACGAATTAAAGCTGTTGTGTGCTGCTTAGCACTCTGCAACGTGTATTTTGTCTCCATGTGGACATTTTTGAAACGATTTCCCTCCGAGACAGAATCCAAGTCGACTGAATTAATTTGGAGGATTTAAATCAGTGCGATCTTGATTGACGATGCTGTTTTCTATAGAAAGGCCAAACCATTTCGTTTCTTTCGTTGGATACGTTAGACTGAACGTTTTTTCGACTATTTCCAAAAATTTTGTCATTGCAGCAAAAAATATTGAAGAAAGTCTCTTCGGAAATTTTTGTCATTCCAATCGTAAAAATTTCGCTAACAGTTTCGTTGGAAACGAAATCCACTGCCAAAGTAAAGAAATTTTTGAAATTGTGAAAAAATATTTAGTTTATCGTGTTCGACAAAAATATCGAAGTTTTTCAACAAAAAGCTGTGCAGCTGGGAGTAAGAAATTGTTTCACAGATTATCGGAAATTGCGATGTCTCTGCGGACACCCGGTACACGATTTCTGGCTCCGTACGAGTTCGTTGATCCTGTTGCGGTTTAGTGATCGTAAAAAAAGTGTGTTGATAAATAAGACAGGACGAACAAACAGGGGCGAGATATTCCCTTAATCAATTTCCTCCGGGTGGTAGGCTCGCATTTCTCTCGGGTACTTCCAACGTTTCTAATTACTCACCCAAGTTTCGCTTTTGCTCTGGCCATGAAGATTCCACTCAACCATGCCCGCAAACCAGAAACACGACCGACGGCGTGTTCTTAGGTTCCGGTGTTTCATTTTCCTCCTCCTCCCCCCTCTCTTTCTTGGCTCTTCCTTCCTTTCCAACACTTTGGTCTCTGGTGGATGGTTATTCCTTCGAATACTATGGAACCCAAAAATATGACACCAAGGACAAAACTTTTAGTCGAGAAACGACATTCCAGGACGAAATGGAAACATCAGGACATCAGGAAAGTTTAAAATACAATAAGAAGAATGTTTTCGCATATTTGCGTCTCTGTACTTATGAGCCTACAATGTTAACCCTCCGCGAATCGTATGGGTCTTTTTGACCCCAGGGACAATTTTTTTTCGGAAATCTCGATTTTTACAACGTTTAATTAAAAAATATAAAAAATGCAATGATTACGACTGTGGAACGTTGAAGCAGAATCAATGGCGAGTATTTGAGAATTTTTTCAGATTTTTTTCTTTTCAAATACGTGAGATCCAAATGACAGTACGAAAAGGACTCTCTTTGATTGTTTTTTTTCTCGAATTATCGACAAAATCGAACGTTCCCGAGGTCAGAATCCAAAATTTGAGGCTCGAATGAAAATCCATTTGTGATTTTTAAAGAAAAATATTTTTCCGAGTATTTTGGAAGCCAATAACAGCCACGAATCGATCGAATCGTTTGGGTCCATAAGTTACGCGATCCAGACTCGAGGTTTCCTCTATATATTTTTATCCTCGCCTCACATCCATTGATTTCATAAACTCTGTTGAAAAATCTCACTCACGCGGATGAATCGATCGAGGCACCTACTTACCCGATACTGCAAAAGCTTCTTTCGCTCTTTTCATATAGCACATAAATACGTTTGCCCACTTACCATAACCGATTCAATATTTCCTGACGGATATACTCGCGTATCTCAGCCTCGTACTATTGCGGTACCTTCCCTCACGCGAACCCCTTCCTCCTAGCGAGTCGTGCGGGGCGGCGTTATAAAGAGATGAACTACGAGGCAGAGAGACGGTTATCCTCAAATATCCCTTTTCCACCACGACTTTGCTTCAAATTTACTTCTGCCTCTCCCTCACTCTCTGCATCTTCTTCCTTCTTCTTCTTCTTCTCCTTCTTTTGAGATTCTTCCTACACCCTTACCTACACAACTCCACGCTCCATCGCCACTTTTTGCCAGCCGACTACCCCTCGGAAAACTCTCTTCAAGATTCGCCAACGTTTCCGTCCCATCCGGAGCTTTCCCACGGGGGTTCGACGAGCGAGTAGAGTTGTCCACGATTTATCTCGCCCGTGGAGAACATCTGCTTCTGGCAAATACTTTCATGTATATATAAAATGCACGAGGAAAGGATTAAAAAAAAAAAAAATCTTTTATGATTAACATGGAAAAATAATTTATTTTTTTCATCGTTCGTTAATGATCGTCGTCGAAGAATCGATATTCGCCAACTCGCGCTCTCTTCTCCGCGCGGCAGTTCGCGTGATTTTCCACTGTAGCCTTCCTGAAAAATAAATGCATTGTAACTCCCTCGAACCAGAACGCCAACACTTATTTTCGCTGTGTATTGCATCAACAGATTAAAACGCAACAAAGCGTGAAGGATACCGTCAAGTCGGATCAATCAAAATTTAATTAAAAACTCACTGAACAATGTTACTGCCTGTGCAAGTCTGGATAGGCGTTTCAATCGTTTTCACTGTGCGCGAGTTCCATCGATAGCGCATTGAGTCTGTCACAGTGAAAAAATCGAATCGCGATCATAATTATTTGGTGCTCAATATTCGAAAGATTAAGAAAACGATTTTTTTTTCTTTTCATTTTTTGACGTTGAAGAGTTTGACGTCGGATTTTTTTTTTTTTACATGAAGTTGCTTAACGTTGAAGTTGAAATGTAAAACCTCGCTCGAGGAATACAATGGCTCCCTGTGGCTGTAAAGAAATCCACCGGTTTGGGCAATAATTTATGGAAAAGTTGAGTTTCGTGGTCGAGAAATCGCGAATCACAAAGGATTTTTATTTTCGCACCGCTTCACACTTGTACAGTTGATCGTAAAGTTCACAAGGCACTTGGACTCGAGTGGATCCTTGAGACCCGAAATTCTGAGTTTGGTAATCAATCGACCTGCGGATACCAAGGCAAGCTCCACGAAACCGAAAGTTCCTTCGAGCTTTCCTTAACGAGCAGCAACCTAGTCCAGTCAATGTTGTAATTGCGTCCGGGCATCGCAGCAGACGATGCAGTTTTCATTTTCACCAGAATATCAATAAATCGTTGACACGAAAATACAAAAGGGCTGCCACGAACGAATTTATGGCTTGACAGTCGATACTGTTCAGTGGAAATGAAAGCTTTTGATAAACTGAATATTTTTGAATAATTTCAAAATTCGAGTCACTGCCAAAGTCAATTTGGTTTCCAACGGAACTGTCAGCAAAATTCACGATTGGAATGACAAAAATTTGCTTTCCGAAGAGATTTTCTATAATATTTTTTTTCTGCAATTACAACATTTTTAGGATTAAAAAAAAAAAAAACGTTCAGTCGAACGTATCCAACGAAATATCGATCTTTTCCGACATAATTTTATTTTTTGGTGTTTGCATCGTTGGGATACAACGAAATTCTGTTTTTCTTCAGCAGAATTCATAATTGAAAGTCAATGACGCGAAAAATTGCCATGATTCAAAAAATTTAATAAATAATTATGTTTACTTTCTATTTCAACGTTTGTTTAGCGACAAATGTTTCATGTGCTTAACAAGTGAATATCGAGTACGTGTACGAGGCTCGGAATAGCTCATCAACTGACTTTATCTCTCGTATGGTAACTAATCGTTTCTGACGCTTAAGCGTATGCCTACATCGCGGAAGATGGGATACATCGGGCTCAGAGCAAGGGGGAGAATGCGGCTGAGAAACAAGCGACTGAACGCCGCGAGAGTTTACTGCTCGGTTTCGGCAACTTCCTCGTCACGAAGATGGAGATGATGAGAGGGAAGTGCTTGCTTAACTATCACTCTTGCTCCAGGCCTCACTCAAACCTGCTCCTCGAGTCTCCTCCATCTATAGATTTTCACAGCAGCCTAAAAGTTACGTTATAACTGTTGCTTTAACTTCTAGCTGCCTCGTGTCAAAGATAATGGTGGGTTGAGTATTCTTGAGTCAATTTCAATTGTCAGCACCACTGCTCATCCTTTTCGATCCAAAATTTACGCTCCATCGTTGACTTCATAGAGAACATGGAAGAAAACCTCGTAGAATGGTCGAGATGAACGTATAAAAATTTCATAATAGGAGCATCGAACCAAATTCTTGCTGAGTTTCAAAAAGATCATGAAAAACGAAATGACAGCAAAAAAGACGCACGAGCTAAATCTTGGGGAAGCAATTTGGAGCTTTTTTTTTTTTGCATTTGCATCAAAATTTCCTCATTTCGACAACTTTTGTAGAAAGTAAAGAGGAATGGACTCAATATCGAAGAAAATTTGCAAAATTTAAAGTTGTTGGACGATTTTTCGAAAAAATCAAATTTCCAAACTCAGAAAAAAAAATTAGTAAAAAACCTCCAAATTTACGGAAGTAAGAGCGTCGACACCCTTTTTTTGGAAATTTCAAAGTAGAAAATGGCTTATTTTTATAAATGAGCAAAAAAACGACAAAGTTTTTGAAATATTGATTTTTAGTCTCCGAAAGTTGTCGAATTATTGGATAAAAATTTTTATCAATTATTTGTGACAGTAAATTGAGGATAAAAACATCGAGAAGCTTATATAATTGTTCCGACATCGTCGAAGATAAAGATGGAGAAGAATGTGATCAATTGATCACGTAACGTAGGAGGAGAGCGATCCCGAAGCATCAGAAGGAGCGTGAAGCAATCATCAATCTTGAAACGGTTAGGAAAAGTCTTGGCGAACTTTGAGCTCATTTGGAATTCACTATTATAAATTGGAGGAATATAGGAAATGGGTAGATCGAATCGAGTGTAGACTCTGGGAATGCGGGATCGAGCTTTTATCTCCGTTATAGAATGATTTGGGGTGGCCTCAAATAAATCTCTTTTCCACAATCAAACAATATAAATTACGAAATCCGGTGGTTGAAACGTCAGTGATTTTAGCCAAGCCTATCGGATGGTCTCGATTCATCACGTTTTGCCTCCTCTTCCCAAGAGAATCCATCCAGCTCGTTACGTTGCCTATTACCGAAGAATTTCACTTTCCCTCGAGCGCTCTCCCGCAAGCTCTCCTATTGGAAATCCATTTTACCGCTGTTCATTCAATCAGAAGCTTTGATGCTTCGCTCTACCAAAGAGAAATAAATCGATACCCACTGCTACTTTAAATTCTTCACTCATTAACCATATTCGCTTCATTAGTCCATATCACTGTTCGGATAATCGCTTATCATTATTTTCGAAATCCGATCAACCGAAAGGCGAGTGAATAATCAAAAATCACTCTCCAGCAGATTTTCAGTTTCGGACGGACTCTAATTGGAGCACCAAAATTCATTCGAGAAATGTCCCCTTGACACGGAAAGAAAAATGATTTGGTGCGAAAACCCAAATCAATGGAAGGGCGACGACGGTAAATTTATTTAACTATAAAAATTATTCCCAATTAATGTGTTGTTAAACAAGTTAAGTAATGAATTTGTTCGAAAAAATCTAAACGTTACGTGGAAATCCTTTCAACTATTAAATTCCAGGACTCATGAGGCTGAATGCAACGAAAAATATTTTTTTTATTCATTATTTCGATAATTAATGCGATCGTTTCAATTTTCCTAATAAATTCAGTTTTCCAGTGGCAAAGAAGATTGTCTCATTGCATTCGAACGACGCGAACATCGTCACGTCTCATGGGCACCATCTTTTTTTTTCCTTGTAACAACTTTTGTTTGAAAGATTCGTGGAATAAAGTCTCGTCGACTAGTATCTCGTTTGAGTGTGTATGTGTTTTGCATTTTTTTTTTAAACTGGATTTTTCGAAAATTTCCATTTTTACTGTCTCGTGACTTTGTTCCTCGAGGATTTTGTTTTTTTTTTTGTTGTATTTTTATGAATAAGAAATATATAGGTAGCACCTGGTGAACAAGGGAACAAAAACTCAATCGAGAGTCTCGCCACGATTCAAAGAAATGCGCCCCTTGCGAGTGATCCTATGATCCTCCCGCCTGCTGTCGGTTTCAACCAAATGTCGAGGTCGCTTTGAGATCAAGGATATTCACATGACGCGCGCGGACCACACAGAGTCGCGGTGTACCCAGAGTTTTCCACCCGGAAAGGACCTGGCGAAGGAGTTCTCTGCGGAACGAGAGTTTCCTGGGCTCGAATCCTCAGCTCTTCGAGTACGAGTTGGACGAGAGTTGAAAGCAGTCGTCGATGACACACGATAAACGCAAAAAGAGAGAAATCCTGTTCAGTCCGGAAAATTGTTGGCAAAAGACATCGAGAGGAAAAAGAAAGTTTGGGAGAGAGCCTGACAGAGCAGGCGAATGCGAGACTGAGAGAAAGGATCTTGGAGGTGAAATCGATAAGAGAAAATCCACAGTCCTCCGAAAGAGTTTTCCTGTTGGAATCCAGAGGCGAGAGCACACGGTAAACACTGTCGACAAAGGAATTTTTTATGCTGAGTAAACGAGGAAGGATGAACTTCCGGAATAAGACGATGAGACGTCACTGAACCACTGACTTGTCGGAAATATCCATCAAGATCGTGCATTTCATAATGCACACACGCACACAATCATAAAATCTCATTAAGCAAGGAAAAATTGAGTAGAAACTTCCATCTCCATTGGAGCAAATGGATTTTCATGATTCCCAGACGTTGCGAACATTTCTGCAGGACATTTTTCTTGATGCTGGATTATTCGAGTCCATTGGAGCGACGGAATGAAAATTCCAATCACTGACTCCTCAGAAACTCCATTTTTCCCATCGCATGACATTTTTGGATAACAAACATACCCAGGGATGCGAAAGTCTCGTCTCAAAGCCATGGTCAGTTGATCTCGCTTGGGAAATAAAGAGCAGCCCTCGTTGAACCATCAATTCTGTATTGTCATGAAACAAAATACACCTCGAAGCAGAAGGAAAAAGAAAGCAGAGAATTTACTCCTTTTGCTTTTTCTTCAAACCAGAGAATGAAAAAAAAAATATATATACATCGTGAGAGAAAAGAGTTCTGAACAAAGTTTGAAATGTCTAATGCCAACTGCCCACAGAGCGATGTTTCTTAGACGTCGACAACTTTTACAAGAACATGCAAAAAATATGAGGAGGATTCTAAAAAAGACATTCACAGGGTGTCCTTTTTTTTTGTACAAATAATTTTCTCGTAACGAAGTCGAACCACTTATTTTTTATGGCATCGAAGCATTTTTTGTTATGGTAAGATTTTCATTATTTTTATGGGGTTTACCACCATAAAATTTCATGGGATATTATTTGTTAATGATACAAAGGGCTACAAAAAAATTTGGACCTGTTTCGAGCTGCAGTCATCGGTCGACATTTTTACCAATTTTTTTCTCACGAAGTTTACTTTCAGTTTAAAAAATAAATGTTCAAAGATTTTTTAAATCGATTCTGAAATGGGTTTCGTCGCTTTTTTTCATTCAATCGTTTACTTCCTTCTCGCCAGCGAAAATTTTTGTCAAAAAAAAAAATCGATCTTGAAAGATTTTCGAGGACGATTTCGTCCTTTGGGGACGTTTCGTCCTCATCCTTTACTATTTATTATCGTCCCCAGCAGTCACGTTGACATTTTTTTCGTGCAATGTTTGAAAATTCGCATTCGAGGTCCTCATGATTATTTATCGCCGCAGGATATTTATTTGCTTGCGAATTTTATAAACAATCGTTGAGCTGAGGAGACAGCGGATCCCCGAGGTCTGCCATGAGCTTCGCTGGACCACTCATTGGTCTTGGTACCATTTGGAGTTCTTCTCCGATTTGGAGGGCCTGTCCTGATGTGCCGGCAGGTAGCCACGGTGTTGTGAGTAGCGGCTGGTCGATCCAATGGGGAGTTGGGTTCCTGCGATAAATCCAACGAATTAAAAAAAAAAGGCTCGACCATGATCAAGAATTTGCGACTAACCCATATTTTGCAAAATTCGTCCACATCGTGGAGACTTTATAAATCGTCCGACCCATTGGATCGCGCATGCTCAGATTATAATTGTTGGCTGGGATGTAAAAAATGTAGTTGATGTCATCAGCGTGTCCAGGACCTTCGGAAAAATCACCATTCGATTTATAATTCTCGTTTATTGAATAAAAAAAAATCAAGAAAATCAAAGTTCCTCGAAATCGAACACAAAATTCATGCAAAAATGGTAATGATTTTCAAAAAATGAAAACCCTCCCAGGACCATGAGATTTTTTGTGGCACTCGGAATCACGTGGGTCCTTTTCGTCCTGTCACTTATATCTCACGAATTTGAAGAGAACAAAATATTTAAAAATTCTGGAATACTCTCCATTGATTCTACTTCGAGGTTCCATAGTCCTTGTAATCACATTTGTTGTATTTTTAACCAAAACGTTTGAAAAAACAAGATTTTCGAAAAAAAAAGTTGTCGCTCCGGTCAAAAAGACCCACATGATTCCCAAACGGTTGACAAATCCATTTTCAAACTCAAGAGAATCAAACATTCACGAGATTTGTATTTCGATCCGCCCTCGTGAAAAGTTTCAATCCGAACCATCGATCCAATGAAAAAATTGGAAAATAAAAAGCAATTGTTAATTACCTGGAAGTGAATGATTGACGTCGACCCGGTGGCGAGATTCTGGATGATCGTACGTTATGTCGTAGTACCAGATCGGAACGTTGCCAATACTTTTTACCATGAATCTCAGAGTTTCATCGATTTGGACCTTGAAGAGGGTATCGGTCGTCAACTGGAAATGTCAATAGCAAAGTAAATTGTAGCGAAAGTTCGAAGATTTAAAATCCTGGGGTAGTTGAAAAAACGTTGAATTTCATTCTTGAGCATCGAAGCACAGCGTCCATTGACTTACATTGACAGCGATTTCTATGAGGGAACCAATGCCCTCAATCACCGTTTTCTTTCCATGGATGTTTTCTTCTACGTTGCCCAGAAACTCCATCGCCTTATTGGCTTCCAATTCGGCTTTCAGTGCTAGCCTAGGCACCGCGTCAATCGTTTGAGTGGAAATGAATTTATTCAATCCACATGCTAAGTCAAAAATCGCCAGGAATTCGCTGACAGCTGAAAAAACGGTGATCACGAGATACCGATGAATTTTGTCCACTCGAGTGAAAGCCTCGTCGTCTTGTTGTTGCTTTCGTAAAGACTGAAAAATTTTCACTGAGAATGAAGTTTCGTTGGAAAAGATGGAGATTTTGTTGGAAACGTTCGACTAAACTTTTTTTTTTAATAATCCCAAAAATGTTGTCCTTGCAGCAATAAATGTTCTAGAAAGTCTCTTCGGAAGGCAAATTTTTGTTATTCCAATCGTAAATTTAGCTGACAGTTCCGTTGGGAACCAAATACACTGCCAAAACGACGAAAATTTTGAAACTGTCAAAAAATACTTAGTTTATCGTGTTCAACAAAATGTCGACGTTTTTCGACAAAATATTATTTCCAGTGTATTGGAAAATAATGTTTCTCAACAACGCACTCCGAGTAAAAAATCGTACACGATACTCAGTTGCAGTTGAAAAGTAAAACGTTTTTGTAAAAGTTGAAATATTTCTAGCAAAGCTCTGGAAATTTGTAAGCAAGAAATTTCGATACTCACAATTGAGGAATGTGACAGTCTCCTGATTCATGAAACCCATTAGTTGAGGAACTTTGTTGTATCGGCCAGACCAGTAAAGTTCTATGGAACAATCGGAAATGAAGGAGTCGTTTGTTAGGCTTCGGTCTTCGAGACTCGGGGTGAAAGGCACGACCTGGGCAAAAGAACCATAGTGTACTGTCCCATGTGTCAATGAAATCTTCTCAGGTACGAATAGGTTTTCATTAATTTTCTATTAAATATTCAACCGAATAATAAAAATATTTAAATTCGAGAGGAGGAAGAAATTAATTTCATTTTTTGTTGAATTAATTATCGAGCGAATTTTGGTGGTGTAATCAATTATTAACTGACTGGATTAATGAGTGATCCCAATTCAATAAGCTGCGTGGTCGTCGCACCGTATAGAGCCTCGAGATAACGTTCCTTGGTCCAAGGAAATGCTCCCACCAATCTTGCGAGAGTCTCGGCTCGTTCAATGGCATCTGCTCGTTTGGTGAATCCCCAGGGCACCAAAGGTGTTCCGCTCATCGATATGGCTCCGTGGAAAAGTCCTTAATATCGAAAAAAAACGTCATCATTGTCAACGATATTGAAAAATTCGCGCACACGTGTTCGTTCTCCTTGCTGGACACGAAAATTTATAATCACCTTCCGATCTTTTCGACAAAACTTGAAATCCCACTGACACGGCTCCGGCACTTTCCCCAAAAATCGTTACGTTCTTCGCATTTCCACCAAATTTTTCTATGTTTGCCTGCACCCATTTGAGCGCAAGGTTCTGATCCTTCAGGCCCGCGTTTCCGGTCGCGTTTGGATGTCCGATGTTTAAAAAACCTGATTATTTATAACGTTAGAAAATTTCGTGATAATCTGCATAGCCAGGCTGTGCAGTTTGTCACTGAAGGGAAGAAAATTTGTAACTTTCAATTTCGATAAAAAAAATAAAAAAATAAAATAAAGTGGAAAAAAATTGAACTGTCAAAATAATTTTGTTGCCTCAGCCAAATAAAATGGGGTTACAAAAGTTCGTTTTACCAAGAGCTCCGAGACGATAATTGAGTGAAACAAAAACAACATCTTTTTCCACCAAAAAATCCGGCCGATTGTTCGTCGTCGCCGCCGAGCCAGTTACAAATGCGCCACCGTAAATCCACACCATGACGGATTTTAATTTGGCAGGAGTTTCGCTCAGATTCGTCTGCATCGGAAAAGGATCCAGTGAAAATTAATGGCACGTGATTGTCTTCGTCTTCGCATCGATAGAATTGAATTATCGATTTTTCGTGCATGTATTTTTTTTTCTTCATATTTACCACCGGAGTGTAGACATTGAGAAAAAGACAATCTTCCGAGCCAACAACTTTGGAAACTGTCCCGTTAAATTGTGGACAATCGTTCCCGTCGACTGTGGCATTCAGTACTTCCGTCCATGGTTCAACGGGGACTGGAGGCTTTTCGATATCGAATGAAATCACAGAAATGGAATTAATTGAGAATAAAAAAGAAATGCGAATCGATCGACTCCAGCCTCTTTTTTCTCGTTGAAACGCAAAGGACTGGAGGCTTTTAAAAAATTGTTAAATTCATCAAATATTTGTAATAAAGTTCAGTGACGAAATTACCGAGTCTCTTGATAATCGTTGACAAAAGATTCGACAGATTTTGCAGATTCGAATCACAGCACGATGACAGCAGAAGATCAGAATATATTTACTCTATTTAGTGATCGCGGAAGATATATCGGAGCCTCGTGACACAGCAGTCAACTCGAGATTTATCTTTTCCGTGAAATTCTCATTGATTTCGAAATTTTCTTGGAAGAGTCTTCCTTATCATTTCCCAACAATTTTCCTGCTGTTGTTTTTTTTTCACAATTTCAAACGTACCTTAAATCTTAGAAAACCAAGTGGTGGCTCGGCAAATCTGATGCCTTTGAAAGACGCATATTTGGTTAAGTGCACAGAAGTGCAGATTTCTCCTTGCACTGGTCCAGACGTAGTATTGACAACAGCTGTCGCTTCGAAAGCCACGCATTGACCAATTATTATATTTACAATAATTAACGTTGGCAGTGAGAACATCGTTATGGCACTTGTTGCATCAACCTTCTAGCTCGCATACACGTCACTGCCATTCTTTTAAACCGTCTAATAACCGCTTTCTTATGGTAATTCAAAGTCGTTGGTAATCGTTCAACAGTTCTCACGCTAATTTATTTATCAGGAAACCGTTTCATACACTGTTGTTTCAGTCTTGTATGGACGTCACTGCAATTATCGTAATTGGGCGCATCGGGCGAGGCATCGTGTGCGCCTCCTGTCGATCGGGAATTACTCTCGAGTGATCGACTGGAGCACGTATCAGACATTTTCATAAAATTTCCCCGACTCGGTTGAGTCGTGAAGGAACATTCCGTTTCTTTCTCGATAAGAAAAAAAAATTCCATCGACGTTTAAAAAAGTTGCTTCTTCAATCCCCAAAACCGAACGATTACTATGACGAAAAAACCAGAAGAATGTGTTGTTAAAAAAAAAGCAAACCTGAAGGCGTTACCGATCGGTAGAAAAAGTGGAAAAATACTAAAAAGTATCGAGTCCAAACGATCGAAAAAAAAACAACGAAACGAAAAAGTTCAACCGTCGAAAATTATCAACAATGTTGATGAAAAAATTAATTTCCAGTATGAATCGGACGTTAATGTTGGAGGAGCATTTAGAATTCCGTGCAGTTGGTTTTATAAATGCCAGTAAATAATTGCGCCGATGAAGATAGCAGCGTGTTGGTTGCAATAAAGTTGCCAACGCCATTCCGAATATAGAGACATTGTTATCATTTATTATTTTATTACTGCGATTATCGAATTTATTTACATTTTTTGTTCATACGATTTGAAACTGTCGAGCAACTTCGTATTCCATCATCGCATCGACAATTATTCACGCGATCCACAAGGTCAGGAACAGGTAAGCCATTCCTAGAAATCAGATTTTGCAGATTCGCATTTAATTTGCAGAAATGAAAATCGATGTTACAAAATTGTTGGTCGTACTTTATTTTTAGTATTTCGTTCACTGTTTCTTTATTTACGTCCCGCGACTCATTACGTAAACAAAGATAAAACGACTGTGGCTGCTCGCTTCATTTTGTTAATTTATTCGTGAATCACTTAATTTTTTTTTCTCTTTATTTTGCATTTTTCTACATTGGACTCTCGGGTCGGACCACATTTTCTTCGAAGGAGCTATTTCCTTAAACTATGTTTATTTGCATCAGCGTTATTTTTACTTTCAGTTGATTTTTTGTCGCTGCTGCGTAACGGAGCTGTGGAACGTTTATGGTTTGCCAACAGCGTTCGGGTTCGTAACGAAGATTTGGTTTATAAAAATCTGTGAATGACATTTTGTCGAAAATGTTGCATAAATATTTCATCAACGACGGTATGACAAATTTTTATTGTGTTTCGGAAACCTGATGCATGAGAAATTCGAATATTTTTTATGTGATTTTTTTTTATGGTAAAAATAATTGTTGAAATAAAAAAATCATGATGATTTTATTAATTTAGTTACCTCGAGGGCTTCGATGGAATAATTGAATGACACCATGTCGACGTCTCTCTCGATGCTACAAAGTCCGCGGACGATTATTTCCGGTCGCTGGAGAGTCGCTGACGAAAGCTCCACCATAAATCCACACCATGACAGTCTTCGATTCTGTGCTGTTCAGATCCGTCTGCGTCGGACACAAAAGTGGAGGAAATCGAGAACAATTTTCTCGTTCTCTCGATCAAGCATTTAATTATCAGATTTTTTTTTTATTCGTTATTCATCACGGGAGTGTAAACGTTGAGAAATAGACAATTCTCAGAGCCATCGACGTTGGACGTTGTTTCGTTATATATCGAGAACAATCGTTATTCCCGTCGAGACTGTGGCATTCTGTACGTCGGTCCATGGCTTCACGGGAACTGAAGGCTTTTCGATATCGAATGAAATCGCAGAAATGAAATTAATTGAGAATGAAAAAGAAATGCGAATTGATCGATCCAAGCCTCTCTTTTCGCGTTGAAACGCAAAGGACTGGAGGCTTTAAAAAAATTGGTAAATTCATCAAATATTTGTAATAAAATTTAGCGACGAAATTACCGAGTCTCTTGATAATCGTTGACGAAAGATTCGACAGATTTTGCAGATTCAAATCACAGCACGATGACAGCAGAAGATCAGAATATATTTACTCTATTGAATGATCGCGGAAGATATATTGGAGCCTCGTGACACAGCAGTCAACTCGAGATTTATCTTTTCGGTGAAATTCTCATTGATTTCGAAATTTTCTTGGAAGAGTCTTTCTTATCATTTCCCAACAATTTTCCTGCTGTTCGTTTTTTTTCACAATTTCAAACATACCTCAAATCTTAGAGAACCAAGTGGTGGCTCGGCGAATCTGATGCCTTTGAAAAACGCATATTTGGTTAAATGCACAGAAGTGCAGATTTCTCCTTGCACTGGACGACCCGAAGTATGGAACACAGCTGTGCCATGAGTCCTGCTGTGTCCTGAGCCATGCAGTGCCCGATTCACAAGCACTAGCGCGTAGACAGTGAAAACATTATGATTATACACTCGTCGCAGCGAACCTTCCAACTTTTGTAGACCCGAGAACATGAGTCGACAGCTGTTGCTTACAAACTCGCGTGAAGGTTCGTTTAAACATTCTCACTTCGATTTGGTTATCAGGAAACCGTTCCCATGCATGAGGATTAAAAAAAAAACGTGTTTGTCCTTCCAGTTCTTGGTGATTCTTGTACATAAAAAAAAACGAATGAATTTTTCAAATCTGGAGAAAAACGATGAGTCAGAAGATAACGAGAATTTTTTTATTATTGTTTTTTTTTAATTTCTAAATTATTTTTCGTATTTTCACGAGAGTCCAGAATCCATGAAATTTTCTAACAATCGTTGAACGTCGAGGACAATGGTTGCAGCAACTTTTGCAGAATTTTCGTACTGGTACTTATCGGTCTCGGCACCATTTGCAGTTGGTCACCGATTTCGAGGGCCTGTCCCGATTTTCCAGACGGCGACCAAGTCACATTGACCGAATATTGATCGACCCAATGAGGAGTCGGATCCCTGTGTCCAAGTGAAATCCGAAGATGCGATTATCGGTAACTGTGAGCTAGGGGAACTCGGAATTTGTGTCAAACTTCGACTCACCCATATTTCGCAAAGTTTGTCCACATCGTCGAAACTCTATGAATCGTACGACCCATCGGATCGTCCAAACTCAGATTGTAATTGTTTGATGGGATGTAGAAAACGTAGGCGAGGTCGTCAGCGTGGCCAGCACCTTCAGTCACAAATTCGAACGTAAAAAGTCACAAATTATGTGAAAATTACGACACTCTTGGTAGGAAATCGTCTCTCTGAGAGATTTTAGCAAAAAATATCAAAATTTTCTGCATTTTTAGTAAAATATGAAAAAAACAAATTACTGTTTTTGTAATAAATTTTCCCAAATACGAAAAATTCGAGCAACGACGATGGCGTTAATTAAAAAAAAAAAACGAATTTTCAATATTTAGGGATTTTTTTTTATTTTTTTATTTTTTTTTAAAGATCCGACGAGGCTAATTTTGGTTTTTTTTGTTACTTACCAGGGACCACATACTTATTGCCGATGTTGTGACGGGATCTCGGCGTGTCGAACGTGATATCGTAATAGTAAATGGGAACCTGACCGATATTATCGACGAGTAATTGTTGAGTGTCATCTATTTGGAGTTTGAAGAGAGCGTCGGTCGTAAGCTGGATGAGAAAAAATGAAAAATTGTGTGTTGAGATGAAAATGAGGAATAAAAAAGCAGGATTTTTGGGGGAATATTGACTTACGTTTACAGCGGTTCGTAAAAGAGCTGAATTGACAGACTCGAATACGTCGGATGCTCCGTTTACTGCAGATTCTAATGCGTCGAGAATGGTGCCGAAAATGCCAGAGCTCGATTCTTCTGATTGACCCGACGTTTCATTTTTATTCTTACCAACATCAGCCAATTTTTGCAATCCTGCTGCTTGTCCGACGAGTGGAATAAATTCGTCCAGATCTGAGGAAAAAAATTCGACGAGAATGATTGAAAAAAAATCGCAGGGTTTTTTCTGTGCTGCTGGAAAATATTTTCTCTCGTTTCCATAATTTTGTGAGCGATCGAAATTAATCGGAACGTTCCAACAGATACGGATGCTCCCGGAGGACCTTGAAAAATTTGTCAAGCTCTTCAAGGAGACTCTCCTTAAAAAGGAAACCTCAGCACGAGCAAAAACTGTGTCTCGGGTATTTTTGTGACCCGATGAAATATTTCAATGTCTCGTGGCGCGTCGTCTCGTGGCCGAAGATTAATTTTCCATCAAAATTGGGCCAAGAGTTTGAGCTCAAAAGACGCAGCTACTCACAAGCGAGGAACGTGGCAGTCTCTTGATCCATGAAGCCCAACAGTTGTGGAACTTTGTTGAAATTTCCATTTTTGTATTTTTTTATTGAGCACTCGGTGATGAAAGGATCGCTGGTTAGGCTGGGATCCTCGAGGGTCGGCGTGAAGGGCGTTATCTGCGTGGAATGTGATACTTGATGTGAGAATTTCGTGGTATTTGGTGTTGGTAGAGATTCGTTACGAAATTTTGTTGGAAAAAAAGTATCGAAACGATAATTTTTGCTGGAGGAAAAAAAATCGCTAACCGGGTTGACGAGATATGCAAGCGTAACGATTTTCTCGGTTTCTGCTTCGTAGAGGGTCTTGAGATAATGACTCGTCGTCCATGGGAAAGCTCCTAAAAGTCTGGCGAGAGTCTCAGCTCGTGAAACAGCGTTTGATAGTTTGGTGAATCCCCAGGGCACCAAAGGTGTCCCGCTCATCGATATGGCTCCGTGGAAGAGTCCTGTACTCCGCAGAATCAGCAACAGCAGCAGGAACATCAAAGAATATTCATAAAAATACAAATTCTTCAAATCCTCGTTTTGTCTAATTAAAGAAACAAAAAAATGGACACCTTTTGATTTTTCTGACAAAACTTGGAATCCCACCGACACGGCTCCAGCACTTTCACCAAAAATGGTCACGTTTTTCGGATTCCCACCAAATTTTGCGATATTTTCGTGAACCCATTTGAGGGCGAGGTTCTGGTCCTTCAGACCCGCATTTCCGGTCGCGTTTGCATGATCCAGGCTCAGAAAACCTGTGAATTATAAATTTCATTTACTTTTTACGAAAAAACGGTCAATCACGAGTGCACGAAGTCGGTGTGCAGTTTTATTCGATGCCCAACGTCCAGGAACCCATGGAAATGGAACATTCGATTAACAAATGAACAAAACGTATAAATTCGAAGCATCGCAGTTCCGAATCGTATTCCGTACGTTGTGTATTTTCCCATCAAACTCTCCATTTTCCTTCTCCAGGATTTTGCAGCTTCATTCATTTCAAATGTTTATGAAAATCGCAAATAAATGAAGCTCCAAAACTGTGTGCACGATCCTAACGCTGAATCAGTATCGATTGATTACATCAATAATTAAACTTTTGAACAAAAATGAACAAGCGATAACGCTCCTCACCCAGAGCTCCAAGACGATAATTGAGGGAAACCAACAGAACGTTTTTCTCGATCAAAAAATCCGGACGATTGAATTTCGTCGATGAAGAACCAGTCACGAATGCACCACCGTATATCCACACCATAACGGCTTTCAGTTTTGTACTCGTTTCGCTCAAATTCGTCTGCATTGAAAAAAAATTGAAAAACTCTTAATTAATGAAATTCGCCCGTTCGTTAACCCTCCGCGGAGCAATGATTTTTTATGACACTCCGGATCATCCTTTTCGTCCTGCCACTTGTATCTCTCGTGTTTGGAGAGAAAAAATTTGAAATATTCTGGAAAACTCTCCATTGATGGTCGTAGTCGTTGCATTTTTTTTTTTTTTTTTTTTTTTTTTNTTTTTTTTTTTTTTAATAAAACGTTTTGCAAAACAAGATTTTCGAGAAAAAAACTGTGGACCGGGTCACAAAGACCCATGTGATCCGCGGAGCGTTGTACGATATAGCATCATTGATTTCCTTTCGTAATTATTATTTACCACTGGAGTGTAAACGTTGAGAAACAGACAATCCTCAGAGCCATCAACTTCAGACGACGTCGAGTTAAATTGAGCACACTCGTTTCCGTCGCTTGTAGCGTTCAAGACTTCCGTCCATGGTTTTATGGGAACTGGAGGCTTTTAAATTTACAAGCTGTCAGAAAGTATCCAATGCGCGTGAAAAACTCGCAATCAGGATTAACACTGCACTTAAGGAGCAAGCAACCATTCACTGGTACACGGAGAAAATAATATTTCGAAAATTACTGAGATGTCATGGTTCCCTGGTACCGTTCAGTCACTCTGAGAGATTTTAGTAGATATAGTAATTTTTTTGTTGAAATTGGCCGGAAATTTTTAAAATTCAGCGACAAATGTCAAAATTTGGCAAAATTTGTCGAAAAATATGAAAACTTGACGAAAAATTTCAAAATTTCGCAAAATTTGTCGAAAAATATCAAAACTTGACGAAAAATATAAAAATTTTGCAAAATTTGCCAAAAAATATTAAAACTTAACGAAGAATTTCAAAAATCGCAAAATTTGTCGAAAAATATCAAAACTTGACGAAAATTTCAAAACTTCGCAAAATTTGTCAAAAAATATCAAAACTTGATGAAAACTTTCAAAACTTCGCAAAATTCGTCGAAAATATCAAAACTTGACGAAAAATTTCAAAGTTTCGAAAAATTTGTCGAAAAATATCGAAACCAGACGAAAAATTTCAAAATTTGGAGAAAAACGTGAAAGGTCCCGCTGCTTTCGATAGAATTGAATGAAAAAAATCCTTCGGAAGGGCGTGATGGTTCCAGGAAGCTACGATGTCACTATAATTTTTGATTATATTTTTTTCCACCTTTCTACGAGTAAAAAGAGTGTGAAAAACACCCGCCAACACTTTGCCTAATTCTTGAAGGCCTGACGATCGTCAGAACCCGGAATTATTTCAATTATTTCGCGAGCATTAATGCTGTAGCTTTTGGTGATTGAGGCCTACCTTGAATCTCAGATACCCAAGTGGTGGCTCGGCGAATCTGATGCCCTTGAAAGAAGCATACTTGGTGGAATGTACAGAAGTGAAGATTTCTCCCTGCACTGGACCAGTGGAAGTATCTACGACAGCGGTGAGTTCACGAGCCACGGATCGTGCGATTAAATTGACGAAAAGTGTCGTTAACAATAAAAACATCATGATTTTGCTCGTGCACCAAACTTCTAACTGTCACATGAGGAAGAAGGATTCTTTTAAAGCTTCCCAACGACAGTTGTCACACGATGATGCATAGTCGTAAATGTCTGTTTCGTAGAACTTGGATTTTTTAATGTGAAACACCGTGTCCATTCATATTGATAGAAAAATATAAACTTTCGAGTCTCATTGGCAGAAAACAAAGTAAAAAAGACACTAAAGTTTATAGGAAGTGCAGTAAACTTGAAAAATTACCTTGCTGGTAGCATTTACGAGGGAACAAAAGTTACAACCTTTGAGATTGTTTTTCAGCAGAAGGCAAATGCAAATCACTCGAAATCCCGGTTGATACCCAGTCAAATATGCAGATCGTAAATCAAACAATTGCGTGATACGAGGACTGAAATTTCATTTGGCAGATAATTATTTTATGTCGTCGAGGGATTGGCAGAGTTTTGCGATAAATTTTACCATGTGCTGCTAAATGTTTTGGTGTGGGGCATATACCAATGGCGTGCTAGCATTTCATATTTGTAGGATCACAGGATGTGCTAAAAACTTCCTGAACCAGCGAATTAATAAGTAATTTGAATGTTTATCAATCGCTATTACAAAGAAACCATTTTTTTTCGAGGTCGTGCTACTTTGGAAACCAAAATTATTATCGAGTCGATAAATTTGAAAGCTTTCGAAATCGTTACCGTTTTCCATGGTATACGGAAAGAAAATTATATAAAAAATTGCAATGGCATCGTAAAATGTCAAAATCTCGAGAAAAATGTCAAAATTTGTCGAAAAATGTTAAAATTTGAGAAAAAAAGTTAAAATTCGTCATAAAATTACAAAATTTAGCAAAAAATGTCAAAATTCGAGAAAAAAAGTTAAAATTTGTTAATGAATTCCAAAATTTTGCGAAAAATGTTAAAATCTGACGCAAATTGTCAAAATTGAATAAATAAATGTGGAAATTTGAAAAATTTGAAAATTCCTGCCATTCCAAAAAAAATATAAACAAAAAATTCCCATGTCCTTCCAAAAATCTTGAGACATAAAAATTTTGATGCACAATTTTCTCTCCGTGTATTATAATGTGAAAGATAAAGAATTATTAATCGTACGTGTGTCTCTAAATCCCACACGANAAATCGATACATTTTTTTCAACGAACACAGAATATACACTGAAAATGAAATGTTAAAAATCGTCGATATTTCGTTGAATACGGTGAACTTAATATTTTTGAATAATCGCAAAATTTTCCTTATTTTGGCAGCATATTTGGTTTCTAATGAAATTGTTAGCAAAATTTACGATTGATCAGTGTATATTCTTTGCTCGTTGAAAAAAATGTATCGATTCACTGAAAACATGTTCATGATTCCAACAATGATGCTTTGTCGATAAAAAACACTATTGAAGATAAAAATTTCAGCCGGATTCTTATTTTTTTATTTTTGTGAAAATTTTTTTTTTTACTCAAAAAATTGGTTGTCTCAATTTATCGTGCGATCATCATGAATATTTTGTGACGGACAATCAGAGTTCTGAATATTTTGCTAAAAAAAAAAAAAAATTTACGTTTTTCGGGCGGGTGTTCCGCTTTGCCCGGGTGTTCCGCTTTGCCCGGCTTTCCCCTAAACAAAAAATTCCCATGTCCTTCCAAAAATCTTGAAACATAAAAATTTTGATGCATAATTTTCTCTCCGTGTATTATAATGTGAAAGATAAAGAATTATTAATCGTACGTGTGTCTCTAAATCCCACACGATAAGACAAAATTGATCCTGGCTCATGTATATTTCCATTGCAATGAGGGAATTGGTTCGTTGAAGTCGTCAAAGAGTTTTCAGGTAATAGACTCTTCTTGTAAAAGCTGGACGCTCGAAGGGAGCAGGTTTTGAGACGTCACCAGGGATTCTCCAAAGAAAATACAATCTCGTCAGGTCAAAGGTATACAAACAAGTTCGAGCCGAGTGAAGAATTCTCAAGAGATGCCTGCGACATTCACAGACTCAAATTTTAAACTAATTTAAACATGGAGGACGCCGAGTTCTCGGGCATAAGGAATAGAACTCTTCCAAAAGGATAATTCCTTTTTTTTCCACGTGTACGAGGTTTCTCCAAAAGGCAGAAACGATAGTGGAAAAAATAAAATGACAGAAACTCGTTGAACAATATATATTATGAAAGCGCAGCCATAAAGTGTTCGAGTTCCCTGGAGGAATAAATATTCACTTAATTTTATTTCAAGGTCGGACAATCTCATTACATTCCCAACTTTTGTCTGCGTTGCACGACTCGTGTAATAAAATATTATTTCCGCATTCAAAGTGTGTAAATAATTGTGCAACTTTTCATTACTTTTCCTCGTGAAATTGAATGCAATTTTTCGCTCGGTAATCATTTTTCTCTTTGGGAGCTTGACAAGGAATAGCTGCAACAAAAAAATTTGCAAATTGCACAATTTTTACGAATAATTTTCCGACGATCGTCATTTTTCATTGAAAAGCTTTTCAGAAAATGTAAATTTTGTTGGAATTTTTGAAAAATCAATATTTCGCGTTATTACGTTCACACGACGTGCGTGTGTGGCTTCAACTTTCGAGATTGAATGAGCTCAACACTCCAAGACTAACACTTGAATAATCGAACTTTAATATGCCACCAAAGTGGAAAAACGAGTTTCCACTCCCGTGGCATGTTAAAATGCTTTCTGTTATCTCTGCTTTTCAGCAAAATTTCTCCTGACAGTTGAGATTTTGGGGGTTTCAAAGTTTCCAAAAGCGTTTACATGGCCCCAATAAATTTTGAATATTATCAAACCTGCATCGAATATATAACTCAAAACTTTTTTCACTTCCCATGAATTATTACGTTAATTTGTTGGAATGAATTTTTGCTGTCACGCTAATAGAAAAAAAAATGGGAAATGCTACTTCGTCCTAATAATAACGAGAAAGTCAATATATCAAAAACATTATTTGGTCCAAAAGCTATTTCGAAATTCACGAACTAAAAGAGAAAATTCAGGGAACGTTGAGAATTATTTATCAACCGAAGGAATCGCCTGTTTTTACAGTTTCGTTATTTTTTCAAAAGCTCTTATTTTTGCATCCGAGTTTCTGGGTTGACACATTTGTTCCAGCATTTTCTGGATTTACTGCAGATTCAGCTGCGGTCAAATAAATAAAATAGCTGCTCCATTCTGTCATCGACGCGTCTGTGAAGAAAAATAGACAGAAAATAAAAATCATCACAAAAATGAATGGTCGATATTACAAAATGACTGAAATTTTATTTTATTTTCAATTCAATTATATTTTTAAATCTTGATCCTGAAAAATTGGAGCTGCTTCGGATTTGAAGGACATTATATCATCGTGCTCGGAACACTATTTTCGTTCTCTCATTCACGAAGTTGTGGTCATGTGTCTCTCTGTGAAGCGAAAAAAAAGAATCTGGGCACAGCTCTCTCTCTCTCTCTCTCTCTCTCTCCCTGTGTGTGTGTGTTTCTGTAACTCGTTGTCTCCCTCAGATGGCAACGAAATAATTTTTGTTATTCCGTTTTACAAACTTTTCAGCCGGACCATATTTTATACAAGAACGCAAGCTCACACCCGCGCGGAGAGAGAAAGGAGGATGAAGGCGTTAGACGTGAATTCACAAAGCCCGACGCCTCGTACATACCAGGGGCTCTGTGCGCCCTCATCCGTCTCCTTTTGGTCTCGCTGGTTCTCTACCCCGGGCGAATGGACGCGTACCTCGCGCGTATCTCGGCTCATTCGCCCTCCATCTCTCGCGCACCTCTCACCGGCTACCATATTTTTTTGTTTTTTTTTTTGTTTTTTATCTTTTCTTTTTTTGTTCCCTGAAAATTACAGTTTTCCCGGAGTTTCGTCGTTAAGTACAGCCTGCACATCCGCGTTATAATGCCAGGCAGGCCCTAGTCCACCAACCTCTCTCGCTCCAAAACCCTACTCGCCGCCGTAGTCCACGAAACTTACGACTCGCGGTGGGTAATACGTTTTCCATTACGGGCTGACTGGGAACATCACGCCCGAGAGTTTCCGTTTGAACCCTTTTCCCTCCGCTTTCCCTTCTCACTGTCTCGCCGTGTCTTCATATCTGCTCCATAACTTTCTCTTCGCCCTACAAAACGCACAAAAAAAACGACAAATACTCCGACAATTTTGCCAAAGCCTGGCACAATAGATTTCCCTGTCGGAAAAATGACCGTATCACGAATCATATAGCGGGTACACAGTAGAATAATAATTTATATGCAGGCTGGACATGCTGTTCCGCGATCCTCCACCATCCCCATGAAAAACAACCCAAACTACAGATTTTTTTCTTTCCATAGAGTTTGCGACGACAAGAGAGTCCGGTTTAAAAAAAAGGAAAATTATCGTTTTTTTTTTGAGAAAAAGTTTGCCATGAGTCGTCCAACCCCTTGCTCGAGGATTTCCAGCTCCACTGTTTCTGTACGTGGTCCTTTGGCATCTTTTACTACCTCTTGCAGCTCTCGAGAAATGAGCTAATTCTAGAGCGTCGTGGTCTTAACGTTCATATATATGTCAACGTCAACTCGTCCATCTTTCTTCTTCTCTTTTTGGAGAGATCAGTCGCTGTGACTACGCGTTTCCTCTTACTCATCTTTTAATTCTCCCTCTGCCCGAGGCTAACAGAGCCACGCTCTTCAAAATTTTAGGGTCGTGCATAAATTAAACTTTCACGTTGCTTTTTTTTTTCATGTTTTTTTTTTCACTATTTTTCAGCCACAGCAACGCGCTGAGCATGTCCAACCGCGACGAATCCTTTATGGGAGAAAAACAGATTTCTCATGGGGCAAAATCGTGGATGTAAGATGTTGGTCCAAGTCTCTCGAGGAAAACGTGTGATAAATGGACCATTTACCAACGTATTATACATGCCAAAGGTGAACAGTTCTCTTGGGAGCTCATCTTCGAGTCCGAGGCTTCGTGAAAATAAAGTTTCGTTGGTTGTAAAAGATTGTGGACACCATAGAAAAAAAAGGTGAGTGAAATCGTCCTCGGAAATTTCGAGTTTTCTTTTTTAATTTACTTGGAAAGTTACTGAAATATGTCGAGATGGTAAATAAATGATACACTTGATGCAGAGACGTGCCAAGTTTCAAAAAACCAAACACTGACATTTTTTCATGGAATTTGCATCACACACAGCCTCTCAACTGCATCCCTTACAAATTCTACTCTCATTCAATCTCACTCCACCTTCTCTCTCTCTCTTTCTTTCCATCTGGATCACATGCTCAAACACAAGCAAAATCTTTTTCTTATTTCCGGAGTATCCCGAAGCTGCAGGAACTCGTTTTACCCAAGAGTCGGGTTAACCCACTTCGGTTTTCATTTCAACCGGTGTGAAGTAGGTCTCTGTCCTCCCCCCCCCCCCTCGCACACCAAGACGGAGCTTTCATCTATTCAATGGAATGAAATGCACGCCTTACCACTCTGGAATGAACTATATGTGAGAAATACACATCCCTACGTGATGCTCTCTTGAGATCCAGCTCTCAGCTTCGTGCCTCAGGTGTCATCAGAGCCTCCATGGAAGGCAAATATAGCACTGACTGTGATGGTGTTCGATCGTATTACCACTTCTTCCACAGCCCCATTGTTCTCCTCCATCTAACAAAACCTTCCGTCATTCCAAGAGAGAAAACTTTATCAATTTAACATTTGGATCTCGTGTATATGTTCAATTGTCCACTGGAGCATCATCTTCCACTGCAGAAACGCATGTGTTTCCAGGAAACTAGACATTTCTTCGGGCATTTTTGTGAGAATGAATTTTCTTTGTAAATTTTGTAGGAAAATATCGTATTTTTTTTTGGATACGTCGACCTGCCCTTTTTTCGAAAAATCTCGAAAATTCCGACAATGGAGCAAAAAATATTGTAGAAAGTCCGGGAAGCAGATTTTTGTCATTCCAATCGTAAATTTTGCTGACAGTTCCATTAGAAACGAAAACGACTGCGAAAATTTTGAAATTATCCAAAAATTGTTAGTTTATCGTGATCAACGAAATTTCGACGTTTTTTCGACAAAATTTCATTTTCAGTGTGTGCGTTCATTTGTTACGAAGGCCCGTCATTTTTTTCTGATTTTCTGGCAATTGGGAAAATGATTTTGACACGTTGAGAGTTAACCTCGACGCTGTAGCCTCGAATAGGAATAACCGAGAAAGCAATGACCTCGAAAAAGAAGCTGACAAGTTCTGCCAAGCGAAGCAGGACCTCAGGCTCTTGGGCCGAGGCCCTGGAAGCTCTAACGATTAACGACGAACATTGGTGGTGCATGATGACCATGATCGTTGAATCTGCGTCCTCACAAACCAAGATAATCGACCTGCTCGACAAGGTTTCCGAAAATGGTTCCCGAAAAGCGATCCATTTGCTAACGTTCGAAAAGCTGATGAGCAGCGTTAAAAGTTTGTCGAGAATCGACGAGGACAAGAGTCCACTTGCACAAGGGGCATTTTATCATGCGAGCAGGCTCATCGCTCGAGGTGAAAATTTGGAAGCTTGGCTCGTGGCCAGACTCGTCAAATACCTTGTTCATCGAACGAAAATGGAAACGATTGCCCGAGGTCAAAAAGGCGAGGATATCGAGCACGAGGTAGATCGAGGAATACGAGCTTTGCTCACCGTCACTAAAGTTGAATCACAACGTTCAATAAAATCCACCAAAACGAAAGATTCCGATCGAGGCTTCGAAGTTTCCTTCACATCCAAACCAAACACTAATTTACGGAAGCGCGGCGAGGACCAAAGGTACAAAGTCTACATAGACGATGCACCACAAAATGGTCCACATCTGTTTATCATTCTGACTGGTTTTCGTGACCCAAGTTTGCCATCAGAGCTTATCAAAGCCGAGCTTCCCTTGACGTGTGTTTTAAACATCAAATCTCCACCTAAAACTTTTCCAGACTCCGAGAATCCTGAAGAAAATCCAGCAAACATTGAAAAAATCGTCGAACCTGAAGAAAAAAGTTTTCCAAACTCAATCGAAAACGACGAACTCACCGAATTTTGGAAATTGTTGGAAAAAAGCTTGACAGATACCAAAACCCTGGAGACTTGTTCCAACCTCATAATCCGAAACTTTTGCCCACCACAAGTTCCATCCACCGATGACCTTGACAGCCTCGAAAAATATAAAAAAGATTTGTACGACAGAGTCTCGTATATTCTTTACGATATCCATGACCTCCAGAGTCTTCACACGGAATACATCAGAAACATGAAAGTTTTACACATACCCGAAGAACCACCAGGAAAATCCAGCATCTACAGGACAATCATGGACGCAGTACCTGCGGAATGCTCTTTTGTCAGCGTCATTTTGCAAGCCATGATTGCTCAAGTTGAATCCAACGTTCCAGGCGATCGACTTCCAAATCAAAGCTCTTCGGGTCAAGGAGAATCTGCAGAATTCAACGAAAATCCAGCATCTCAAGCAGGACGACCAGAAAATGCGAGAAATGTCAGCAGATCCCTCATAATTGATGACGATCCTGGGGTTCATGAGAAAAAACAAATTCCTGACGTTTTGAGTTGGAAATTGGAAACAAAATCACCCCCAGCTTCGGCAATGAGTCCAACAATGATTCTCCAGTGTGATGAGCTGCAATTGCGGACTTATCACGTTGCACTGAGCGACGATGTGATTAAGTTGGTTAAGCCTGAAGTTGCTACATTAGCGGAATTGGCTGAAAGGAGTTTTCGGGATCCTCGGTTCATTGGGATGTGGAGAGGTCGTGGAGAGATTGGGGAGGCTGAGAAAAAGGAGCATCGAAATTCCATCAAACGGATGGCACAGTGTTTTGGGTTTCCCATGAATTCTGCGAAACTCGTGCATCACCTTCATCTACGATCTTTTAAAAAATTGATTCACCGTCGTCTTAATCGAACTGCGAGGAGCCGCAAAGATGGCAAGGCTGAGATAACGAAAAACAAAGAAGTTTCTTCGCCCGGGACGCCAGCGACATCGAGAGACATCGAAACTGATGAAACTTTAGCATCCGGTGGTGGTGATCCGATTTCCAATTTACTCAGTTCGAGAAGCGATAGCATAATCGATTATCACGTGGCTCAAGGTGACATCCTCGGATTGCCAGAAATGTTAGGTGCTCCAGAGAATGGGCATAAAATGGTGGAGGATCTGGATCCTTCGACGGAGGACACGGAGAGTGAAAAACTTGGCGAAACGAGAGAAGACAGTTCGTATCTCGAGAAGTTTATCGACGTTCGCCTACTATCTTCCAGGACTTTACTGCAGGCGGTTCACCGATGCTTCCAAGAATATCCGACCTTTTATTCCGAGTACTTTGAGACCACGGACTCGATGCTTCTGTGCTTCGGTCACGTTGACAAACCCCGAGAATCATCCAGTGCCAAAGAAAACGAAGAAAAAGTACTTTTTTACGAGGCTCCTTGCTCTTTCCAAACTTTAACAATGGTAACGCCTGTTGGCCTTAAAAGCTTCACCGAATACGTAATTCACGAGGAACGGGACTTTTTTCGTCAAATTGAAAAGTTGAGATCATCAGAAAGGTCAATGAGTGCTGGACAATTGACAAGAAAATTGAGTCAACACAGTGACATTGGGATTCTTGACCCAACGACCTTTACCGAGGATGACTTCATCCTCCCAAACTCCATAAAGGGTCAGGCCAGACAGCGTAACACCGAGTCAAAAGCGTCCAAAGAAACGGACACGCCATCAAAGATAATTGATGGACCAACTCTAGCAAGTGGCGCAGATGTCAAGACGAGAAAGTCATCTGGAACAAAAGGCACGAAGAGCAAGAGTCCGACGAGTCTGACAAATTCTGAGATCCGAGATGACGTCAGGATCCTGCATAAAATGCCATCAATGCGATATGCCCGAGAGGACGAAGCCTATAAATTCCTAGGCTACGACGTAAGCAAATCCAGGGTCCAACTTACGACCGGAAGTGAAAGATTCACCTCCCCAGATGGCACTTTAGTGAGGCTCGATCTGGACGAATGGGTTTATGGGAAAAGTTGTCTTGGAATTGGTATCGATCTCCGAGGATGTTTCTTGAAAGTCCAACGCACTATTGGCCATCGAGAAAATCAGAATCTGCCGTTTCATTTGACTACGAATAATGGAATTGTTATGGCCTTTTCTAAGCTCGAGAAAGTTGAAGGTACGCAATGTATTCATGCGGCATATCAGTGACTAACTCGAATCACAGCACAAAGCAAATTCTCCCAATTCTTCCTCTTCGGCTTCGCATCAATTTGTATGCTCAATGCAAATAACTTGTACAGAACTAACTCCACGGTAATGTTTTTGCAGAAAGTTTGAATCTTGGCGAGGGACAAAGTTGTGTTGCTTTTGAATTTGGGCTCTCCTGGCCGTCCGGTTTATTAGTCGAGCTCGTAAGAGGAGACAGATTCGAGAATCCTTTCTACATCCAGCAGAGATACGTTGCTAAAGGTTCAGAGTGCGGGAACGTGTCGCGAGAGAGTTATCGAAAGTTCTTGAGGAACGGGACTGTTCTCAAGTTCCTCACTGACAATGAGATCGAAGTGCTGCGTCCGAATGGCGCGATAGTTCGATGCCTGGAGTACACCAACTTCTCCAGGGACTTGGCCTCTGCGAGCGATGCCAACTTTGCCAAAGGTAAACCTTTGCTCGGAGCGATACATCATCTTTCAATTCCGCAAGTCAAATACATTAAGGTCTCGGGTTATAAAACACTTTTCCAAAAACCTAACGACAAAACATCCTGACAAAGGGAAACGCAAATCTTCTAGCCCCAGCAAATCGGCGGCAAGAAATTTGGATAGTGAAGAGACTCGAAAACGTTCGAACGTCACGTCAGCGCTCGATCGCAGCTCCGTTGAGTTTCATTTTTCTCTCAAACGCGAATAATCGTATTTTTCATGTTTTTTCACTCCACTCCCCTTTTTGCAATTCATAGTAAACGAACGCGTCACCGGAAATGAAATTTTGTTCGAAAAACATCGATATTTTGTTGGACACGAAAAATTGAACATTTTTTTTTTTTAAGAATTTCATAATTTTCGTAATTTTGCTTCTTTGTAGAGGAAGTTGTGTGAGGATGAAATTTTTTTTTCCAGTTTCCAATGACAATGACCCAATACATCGAAAAATCATATCCAGAAAAAATGTCATGACTCGCGTTTTAGGTGATTTTGCAATTTTCAAAAAAGAGTGTCTATGCTCTGACTTTCACAATTATTGTGAGATTTGCTATCATAACAGGAAGGTTGCTATTGAATTTTGAAAATATCGGTTGAACGGTTTGAATTTTATGATTTTTCGATTTTTTACGAAAATCTGAGTTTTGCAGTTTATTTCGTTTTTAATGGAACTGTCAGCTAAATTAATGAGTGGAATTCCAAAAATCTGCTTTCCGAAGAGACTTTCTAGAATTTTTCTTGCTGCAATGACAACATTTTTGGAATTGTTGGAAAAAAAAGTTTGATCGAACGTTTCCAACAAAATATCAATGTTTTCCAACAAGATTTTGTTTTCAAAATAGAAATTTCGACAATTAGTGTCAACATTTTCGAAATAAATGGACTCGCGGTAATTGTCAAGATAAATTAGTCGTTCGGATGGTTGCCATGTATCAAGGAATAGAACCGAAAGTTCTTGGCTCAGGGAGAAATTTACTCACCGGAGGAAGATGCTGCGAAAGTCGAGATAACTCGGTACACCGCAGTCGAGCACAACGGCCGCTGCTACCAAGTCGAGAACGGCAAGGTTTCTCGTGTGTACGATAGATCTCTGGTGAGAACGAGCACGGACGTTGAGGCTTGCGAGAAGTTTACGCGACGCGACGATGGCACGCAGTCTCTATTGAATTCAAGGGGCGAATTGTTCGTCTCCTTTTCGGGTTAGTAACTGAGTATACACTTCTTGATTACGTCCACACAGTTGACTGACTGTTTTGAAATGAAGAGCACATTAGATCGTCCGAATCGATTGATCGAAATATTTTTCTACGCCGAATGGAAAAGGAGTGAAAAATGCAAAAGTCTTGAGTGCGAAACACTCGAAAAAATCCTGTAAATTCCGACGAACGGCCGAGTTGAAAAAAATATTTCATGCCAAAGAAAAAAAAATTAAATT
Source organism: Hyposoter didymator (assembly GCA_037952995.1). Lineage (NCBI taxonomy): Eukaryota > Metazoa > Arthropoda > Insecta > Hymenoptera > Ichneumonidae > Hyposoter > Hyposoter didymator. The sequence goes on from JBAJMU010000007.1 coordinate 13,363,854, forward strand.
CCCTTAAGAAAATTAAATTTCGATTGATCGAAATATTTTTCTTCGCCAGAAGAAAAAAGGGTGGAAACTTTGCAAAAGTCTTGAGTACGAAACGCTCGAGAATATCCTGTAAATTCCGTCGAACCGCCGAGTAGAAAAATATTTTTTATTGTTTGAAAAAAAATTTCACGCTAAAGTAAAAAAAAATTAAATTTCGATTCATCGAAATATTTTTTTTACGCTAAAAGGAAAAACGGTGAAAACTCTGCAAAAGTCTTGAGTACGAAACGCTCAAGGAAATCCTGTAAATTTCGACGAACGGCCGAGTAGAAAAATATTTTTTATTGTGCAAAAAATGTTTTCATGGCAAAGTAAAAAAAGTGAAATTGTCTTATTTTGCTCAAAGTCCCATGAGATGTTTGGTATCGACAGATGGTACTCGAATCATTACCGGCTATATGATTGAGGAGGAAGCATTGTTGTGTGAGTGGAGCGAGGATGAATTGAGGAGATTCTTCGGGAGTGAGCTCGACGTCAATTTGAGGGAACGACAAAACGACGAAGCAATTTCATCGCGTTTGAGCAACGTGACTCGGACGGATTCGTATCGATCTGAATTTCACAGGCCGGCCAATCGTCGTGACAGACTCGGGGCATTATTGTCGGACGGTTTCGTATCGGTACTGCTGACTTGTCGCATGGAGCACGAGTGTTACGCAACAGTGGCTTACGAACCGATAAAAAATAGTTGTCGCTTGTCGATGCCTGATCAAGTTGAGATGCGAATATCGCAAGAGGGATTCTTCGACATTGAGATGGCTCGAGAAGGCGCGGAGCTTTCGATCCGCGATGACGAATTAACATTTTCATCGAAAATTAATAACGAGGCCAGGAGCGTGTCGATTTATAATTTACGAGAAAGAAAATCGAACGACGGAGCGAGTGACGACACCGAAGCATTGCTCGTCACCACTGACTCACTGGGAAATACTTTCAAGGTCAATTTCGACGGCAAAGTCATTCGTGACGATCGCTCGACTCTAAATCCGCTGAGAAAAGCTCGATTGTTCACGGTGAACAGGGATCTCACGGGTTTCGAGTATTTGCACAAATCCGAACGAGACAACTCCCTCCGGGAAATCAATTCGAAAAAATCAGAATCAATGTTTTTGCCCATTCTGGCCAACGGCCTGGAATATCGATTGTTCTTGAGTCCTCTCGACCCGATCACGCACTCGAAAAAGTGGCTCCAAAAGGCAAGCTTTTTCGTAAAATGTTGAGTTAAAAAAAAAACGTGACAATTGACGAGAATTGAATTTTCTGGATTCACAGCTCGCGCCAATGGACAGGACGAGAGATAACGTCTTACGAAGTACTTACGGAGATCCGTACGATTGGATTTTTCCCTTTGGCAATGATACCACAGACAGAACGAAGGCTGAAGAAACCATTTTTAAAAATAATAACAACGTTTTGACTTTGAACATCTTGCAGGCGATTGCCAATGACGGTGATTGTTTCTTGGCCGAAGTAGAAAAAGCCATCGCTCACTGTCGTCAAACGGTATGACCAACTACGACGTTCAAGTTCTCATCGTTGAAATACTCCGAAAACCGATTTTTTTTCCTAGCAGAAAACAAAATTTTTATACACAGTCTTTTTTGCCATTGGAAAACTAAATTTACTAGAAAAATTTGAAACAATTATCAAATTATCAAAAAATTATCAAATAATTATAAAAAAAATGGATAAAAATTTATTTTCCGATGTATTCCAACGATCCAAACTTTAGTATCATGAAATAACGATGTTGAAGTTTGCATCGTTGGAATGCAACGGAAACCGATTATTTTTTGCAGCAGAGTCCAAAATTTTCATACAGAATTTTCCAGCGATAATGAGACTTCTTCTTTGCCATTGAAAAACTGAATTTACTAGAAAAATTGAAACGATTGCATTGATTATCAAAAAAATTAATAAAAATATTTTTTTCGTTGAATTTCAACGATGCAAACTCATGCTTCGACTTCGTTTTCCCAAAGCTCATGAGAAAATACATCGACGAGCACAAATCCCAGGACACTACAATGAAATCAATGAAACATGAGTTCGGGTGTGAGCCCTCAATCAGTTTCTATCAGTGATTGTGGGCACCGAACGTAATCAGTAATTATCAATGATAGCGACATTTTTGGAGCCTGTTTAATTGTTATTTATCAATTGGTGTTTGTGCGTCTCTCTATCAATGCTCGTTAGTATTTTTCTTAAGGGGTTATCAATTAAGGGATTACGAATAATTCTCATGGATGTGGCGAGTTCGCGATACAGCTGCAGATTCACTCTGAATTCTCGTTAATTAATTGTGTCCTGGCAATAATCGATCATTGCTCCCCAAATAGGCGAACAACGCGTCGTCCAGTGACGATCGACCTCCCGACGACGAGCCCAGCAGCGAAATCGATGGAGAAATTCATAGAATTTTGGAAAATCTGTCACTTGGAATGGAAAGGAATTTTGAGGCGCTAAAATATCTGAGAGACTTATCGATAAAAATAGCTGACGAAAAATCGGGTCAAGTTGACGAATTTCCAAAGTGCAGCAAACAAAAGCATCGGGCCCTGATGAAAACGGGAGAGATTCGGTGGTACGAGCGATGCTTGAGAGAACGAATAATCCTCCCGTATTTTAAAACCATTCAAGGTTCTTGTTTTCTCTGGATTACCGGCTGCGTCGATAGAGCTCTCCAGCTCGTGGAATGATAGCCGAGAAAATGGCGAAGAACTATGAGTGGAAAATACTAGCGTCGCGCAAAGTGGACGGAAATGTTTCTCTCTCGATTCACAAACTCCGCGAGAAGATTCTCCTAAACACGATTATTTCGAAGCTCCAATATTCCTTCGATTCGGTCATTGCAGTCCTACGAGAATTTCAACCTCACGCTGACCTCCTCGCCTTCTCATCCTTCAACGATAAACAAATTTCAACAAACAATAATTAATAATAAAAAATATCTGATCAAATTTATTCAAAATTTATTTTCCTTCATCAGAATTCATCAGACTCGAAGGAACGTTATCGATGCTTTCTAATTTTTTAACGATAAACAAATTTCAACGAACAATAATTAATAAAAAAAAAGTTCATCAAATTAATTTAAAATTCATTTTCCTTCGCTCCCAAAAAAAAATACAAAATTTTTTCAGCCTACAATTCCGGAAAAGAATTCTCCGGATTCGGAGTTACGTTTGAACGTTCTCTAATTTTTTAACGATAAACAAATTTCATCGAACAATAAGTAATAAAAAAAAAAAATTGATCAAATTAATTCAAAATTTTTTTTTCCTTCGTCCCAAAAAAACTACACACTTTTTTCAGCCTACGATCCGGAAAAGAGTTCGTCGGAATCGGAGTTACGTTTGGACGCTTTCTAATTTTTTAACGATAAACAAATTTCATCGAACAATAATTAATAAAAATAAAAAATTGATCAAATTAATTCAAAGATAATTTTCCTTCGCTCCCAAAAAAAAACTACAAACTTTTTTCAGCCTAAAATTCCGGAATAGAATTAATCGGACTCGGAGTTACGATTGGACGTACTCAAGCATAAAAGGGTTGAATTTCCGGCCGCGTGATTTTAGTCAGTCAAGTACGTGAGTTTGGAGATTCGGTAGGCGAAGAGGGTGGCAAGTTGTAAAAGCGAATGGTCGGTGTGATGTAAAAGCTGAAGAGAAGAAAAAAGGTCGAGAAGAGGAGATACAGCGGGATGTTGGAAAGGTGGCAGATGTCCCGCATCTTGGAGAAACTCGTAAAATTGACCTACCGACGGTGCGTCATTTTCGTACTTTCCTTTTCTTTTCCTTTCGTTCCGGAAGCTAAATTCTCGTTTGTATATATATATACAACGATTTGTATGGCTCTCTGGGTCAAACATTCTTGGATATACGAGGAGAAGCCCGTAAAGTGTAGAGGATGAGGGTCGAACAATGAGGGTTAAGTAAAGGTCTTGCGGAGTTAAGGAGAGAGAAGAGAAAATGAGAGTTGTTGAAACAACAGTTGTCGTCGCTGCTCCGCGCGCACCGACCTCGAAAACTTGACGTCGAATTGTTTTAACGGGCTGAAGCTTTTGGTCGAGGCTAAAGGGGCGCGCGATCCTCGTGTATTCTTCGCAATGCTGTCGACGAGTATCGTCGACGGCATGTTGCCGAAATCGAGCGGAACGTCATGGCTGTTTCTACTGATGAAATAATTGTTGACGTTTTCGTTTGATGCTCAAGGACCAAGATCGAGGATTCGAATCGGCTTTTTTCCTCTTCTAACACAAAAACGATACGATGACGATAAATCGTGAGAAGATTGAAAAAAAAAAAATCCTCGTCGTTATAAAAGGAGACCACTTGTGAGTGGGTGTCACAATTTTTTTTTGAAATATGATTCAAATATGAGAAAAGTTGGTTGCGGGTCTTTGGAATCGCCTTAATATTTCGTCGGATTAAAAAAAAAAAAAAAAAAAAAAAATGGGCGGCCTCGAATTCAATAAAAATAGAACTCAATCGAGCAAAAGTTTATGATGCTCCTCAAGTAGAACAAACCTGTGCTAAGTCAGCCCCCCCGACAGTAGTAAAGTTTGTGGAAGGTCTTGAGGTCAAACCCGCTACAATTTAACGGGCGTTTTCACATACGGTGGAATCTCTGGTAAGACGTACCCTCGCAAGATACGAATCTTAGAGTTTATAGGTGCATATTCCTCGTCGTGTATAATTTTCTCCTCAAGTAAGACCCTCGTCATAAGCTCGCCCTTGAACGAAGGGATTATGATTGGCCCGCTTAGGGATTATTACGATCTGGTTTATGATGATACGGGTGCCTTGCAGCCAACTGGGGAGAGAGACGATCACATATTTGGCAAGGTGAGCGAGATAGAAGGGGTGCGACGTAATTAATGAGCGTTGCGATGGTTGTTAGTAGCTATCGCTCCTTCCTGCGGTTTAAACGATAGGAATTCACGACACTCACGAATGCATAGCTCGAATGACAACATTTCGAAAGAATTCGACAGAGAATCGTCATTACTAGTAACGAGACGCGAATGATTTATAAACACGATAATCTGACACGAACGCAGTGATTTTTCGATACACCGTATGGTCGAAACTGGCTCGTTGGAGAGCAGGAAACCCCACGAGGGTTGACTCGTATATATACGTGTTCGCTGGCAGGTTCATCCCCGTTTAAAACGTGACACTCTTCCATAAACGATTTCGCTCACGTATTTTTCTGCTATATCATATTTCCTGACGTCCGGAGCACCCGGAAACGATGGGGTATCAGTGGAAAAAGGGGACGTTGTTACAGTAGTTCTCTCTATTAAGAAAATGGCGTGTGGACCGGAAGTTGTTGGCATATACGAACTTTTAACCGGAAATCCGTTTCGTTTTCGACAAAGTAGGATTCCGGAGAGTGGTGGAATGGAAAAAAGAGCTGAGGATCAACTTCGCAAACGCGCGATCAAATGGAACTTTGTCGTGTCGACTTTTTGCTGCTGTTAAAGTTTAATGAGCCCCGACGCGAGCATCATTCAAGACTATAATCTTCAATGGCACATAACACGTACAGGAATACCCTTAGAGAAGGAAAAAAGGCTCACGAAGGTTTCCAAAGGATCGAACCAGTGTCGGGGCAGCTCGCGATTTGTTACTGATAAATTTATCTGATCGTGTAATCCATGGGAAGGACAAATAGTTGTCCTGGCTTGGAAATCCTTTTGGCTCATCCCTCTTGGCGGAACTTGTAAGGCACACGGAATCACGATACATGAGAAAATCTACGCACACAGAGCCACACGCTCAGAGTATTGAAGAAGAGGCTTACAGATCGTCTTCGCTCCGCAAAGAGAGAAAACACAGTGTGTTCCGTTAAGGTATATCGGTTCGGCGTTATTGGACAAAAGTTGCGACGTCGGTTTTGGCCGTAGCGAGATTTGATATATCGAGGCGTATGGCTTCGGGATAACCCGAGTATTCTACGAGACGGGCCATTTCTCAGCACCCTCTGTACCTCCGGATCGTTCCACTGGGTTATACCGAGTGCTCTGGTCTGTTGTACCATCCTCTCGCCTACTTCGTTTCTATTTCTCTTGAAACCTGCTCTCCCTCCCTCTCTCTCACTCTCACATTTCACAGGAGCCCGGAAACTATACGTAATGCCTATCCTATTACTATGTATCGATATATAGACATAAAGACTCGTACCGTGCGCTATGCTTCGAAATATATCAACTCCGTGCCACACCAGCCCCGGTCTCGTGCTTCCCCCACTCCCGGTCGAGAATCTATCTGATCAGAGCTTCCGGTTCGAATAAGGATGGCTAATGCATTATAAAATATCGATATTGCTCTTCTGCAATATTCTGAGCTGCGAGAGAGTCTGCGAGAGGAGAGCCGCACGAGAGGCAAAGAGAGAAATATCTATCTGCCATTTCTCATGCTTCTCTTTATTGATCATATCTTCGCTTCAGGTTTATCCACTTTTTTGTCAATATTATTCAGCCAGTCGGAGTAACTTTCCAAGTTTGCTACGTCGATAGCAAACCGTACCGCAACAGATTGAGCAATTCCATTCCCCAGACAGCAACGATTATGATGACAGAAAATTGAAAAAAAAAAACAAAAACAAAAAACAAAAAATCGAATTGAGGATAAATACTTTGCGTCGAGTTTTCTGTGGAATTTCGAACTGGGCGAGACTTTGGTGGCAATTTCAATTTTTTCATTGAAATATTTGTCACTGTCGATGATTTTTATTTTTTATCTCGCTCAATTCTCGTTTATTCATCGTCATTTCTTATTTTTGGGGAATTCTGAATCATTGGAATTTCATCACAAGATTTTTGGCACTTGAAGAATTTTTTTTCGATAGATTTTCGAGAAAATTTGAATGAATTTGAATTTGGAACGTTTTGGGAGAGTTTTTTTGTATCGAATGAAAATTTGGGGAAGAAAATTTGTTTTTAATGTTTTTTTTTTTATTCGATTCGGTCTGTGTATTTTTTTTTTATAGCTTTCTGTTTATTTTCACAGGTTTATGAATAGATCTGATAATGCTTTTGTCTTCTAACATGCTCGTGTTCCTAATGAACGGTTGGAGGGTCGTTCTCCAGCTGGCAGCAGCCCTCGCGAATCTGCCACCACCTCACTACGTGCTTCCTCGTTAATTTCCCGTTAACGTAATTAGTTCTCCCCGTTGACGTACGAATCGTTCACACTTCCGAGCCTCTGTTCCTCCAGTGAAACGAGGTCCTTCGACTCTGCCTCTGGGATTATGGGGGCAATCCTCGAAACATTGAGGTATGCGTCAGAGTGATGAGCGTGGAGAGAGAGCGTCGAGGTTCTTCGCCGCTGGAGCATGTTCGGCGCGTTCATCACGTGCCCTTAATTACGTCAACCCATTTTAAATCCGCCCGGCTAATTCATTTAATTATCGAGCGATTCAAGAATTTCAATCCGATGGCGGAGCAGCTTCACTTTCCTCTGCAATTCTCCGAGAATCTTATTTCAATTTTTCATTGACATTGAATTTTTTCGAAATTTCGAATTATAAGCGACGTGATTTTTTTTTCAAAATTATTTTCGAATTCTATGTAATTAAAAAATTAATTTAATCAATTTTATCGATGCCCACTCGCGACCATTGCAGAATTATATCGTCCCGAGTGAACATCATTCGGGCGAAACGCAACCATGCCCGATAATGAGAATCAAACATAACCCGCAACCACCAGTTTTCCAATTTTCCCATCCATGTTCCAGTCTTGCCAGCCATAGTTACAAACTTCATATTCGAGTACAAGCATGGCTAAAACAATTACTGCGCAGATTAACGCTGTTATCGCGATTCGATTAGATATCGATCGGTTCGCGAAGCTTAACATCAAAACCGCATGCACAAACCCTCGCGACCTCATTCACTTGTCATAATTTTTCAAATTGTAACACTCGGATTACGTCTTATCTCAAATTATCCTCGATCCAAATTTCGCTCAAATATCACAAAAAGGAATTTGAAGAAATTATCGTAAATACAGACAATGAATTTTATTGTCTGAATGATTTTTATCAATTTCTTTGAATTCCTCCGAGCGAAATTAGGATCAAGGATAAAAATCATAAATTATAAATATAATAGTGACTAAAAAAGAAATGATTAACTAATTAGTTATTAATTAGTTACTAAATAGTGATTAATAATTAGTAAATTATCGTAAATAAAGATAATTAATTATCGCCTGAATAATTTTTATTCAATTAGTTAATTATTTTTTTTTAGTCATTTTTATATTTATAATTTTATAATTCATGAATTTTTTTTTAAATCTACAAATAATTGGTAAATAATAAATTAATTGATCAAAGTAAAAATTGAGCGAAATAATTTCATTTTTCAATTCTAATTATCACAATTGTGGATTCAATAATGATTTTGTTTATTTTTTTTCGATCATTTATTACACAATTCACCGGAAAGTAAATTTACAATTTAAAATTTTTTTTTTCTTTTGTTAACTTTTGAGAAATCGATAGTTTTGTGGAGGAATGAATAAAAAAATGTTACGACACGTTATTTGCTTTTTTTCAACAACTATATATGTGAAAACGCGGAGTTGCGTATTTAGGACACAGAGCAGGAGTTCTCGGGATGTCTGCTTGTTCTACTGAAAAATGATGCCAGGCAGGATCATATACGAGGAACACGCAGAAGGTAACGCGTGACTTTTCACCCCGATGAGGACATAGCGAGAGATTATTCGAAGGATCTTGTTCTCGGGTGAATTATTCCTCGCGCTCGGAAATGGGCGGCGGGAGCGAAGGGGGGCGGGAAGAAAATCGAGAGGTTATTCGTGGCGGAGGTAGGAGAGCTCGAAACCGCGCGGAATTCTTGTACACAGGATGCGTGGCTTGGGAGAATTCGATCGATGAATGGAAAGCTGCTTTAAGTGCGCCGATGTTGCGCTACCACTTTCAAGGAATTCTTAGAGTCGGAATCGTGTACAGACTCTTCAACAAGTCATTACCAAAGTTTGGAATTTTTTTTTAACTTATTTTGAAGTTAAAAAAAATCGAAGCCGTGTCAAGGACCTTTAAGGACATCGAAAACATTCGACAACTCTTTCGGACGCTAGGACCATCGAAATCTTTTCAAATATCACACGCCACTCGTTGCTCTGATGTTAATTAACAATTATTCGTTAATTAATTAATAATCAATCACAATTTTGATTTTTTTTTAATTGTTCAGCCCAGATTTGGACTGAAATCGTTGGCAATCCCTTTTGGAACACTCTGTAGACCTGCATCTGTATATGAACAGCAGAGGTAGCGACTGAAAGAGAGAATAATTTAGGAACGGTTGGATTCCTCCTTCCCCTTGGCATTCTGTGGATATTTGGAGCACGCGAGACCGTAACAACCGTTTCGTGTAACTAACGAGTCCTCAGAAGAGGTTAGTCAATGATTCAGATCGCGGTAGCTAAACATACGAATATCATCCGCGAAATTCAAACGGAAGAGCCTCGTAGACTATAGTCTGTGCAACATCCGAGTGGCTACTCTCCCACAATCGAGTCTCATTACTCGCCGCGTGCGTTGCAACGGAGCTCGGTTAATCCCTCCGCGAAGTCTCAACCATTTCGTTGCGCAAAATCGTCTTTGGTGCTTCTACAACGAGCCTGCGAGGGTCCATCTGGACGCGAAAATCCTTCTCAATAATTTTTGATCCTCCGATAAATTCCTGGCAATAAAACGTAAATTTATTATTTTCCGAAACGAAAGACACGGAAGGTGATTGATCGGTCTATCGGAGAGCTTCTCCAGAAAAGCTGAAAGTTAACTTTCTAGCGATGTTTTAAGGAGCCATGGGGGTGTTCAAAGTTGCCAATAAAAATCGATCCCGCGAACGACGATGCACAGAGTTAACGACGAAGCGAGTGGGTGAACATCGGGGGTGAAGCAGACCCGGCAGATTATATCCATCGCGTAGCACGGAGCCAGATGTATGGAGGATATCGAGACGGAATCGAGCTCGTAGACTTTAGGAGCATGTTACGGTAGCACCGGCATATGCAGTAGTACGCGCGCCAGAGTATCGAGACAGCGATAAAGAGATATCGAGCGTGGCCTGCCTGAAATACAGCCACGAGCATTCCTCCAACTTCCGGCCTCCCACACCAGCCAAAAAATTACGAGACGCTGCCATCTTATTGCGCATAAAAAAATATGGATTTATGTTTGATAATATTTTCGCAAAGCCGCATCCTGTTTGATGGAAAAGCGTTAAATCTTGTGTGGCTCGAATATACCGTTCCTGAGAATACGAAAATAAAAAACACCGCCACTGCGAGCTAGAGATGGAAAAATCGAGAAATTTAAAAAATAAATGGGAGAATACAATTTCGAAATGAACTTTGCAGTTTTTTTTTACCACAGCGCGCGCCCTCGAGTTTCTCATTAAATTTAAGGCGAATCTGAATCATTATTCGTTGTAGGGGCGTTTTCGTAGATGTAGCGATTCGAGGTGATGGAAGAAGCCGATCCCTGCGTGGCCTCGTGAAGAGTTCTCGTCGATAGCGTTGCTGGATGATTTTTTATTCGCTATTTTCGAAAAAAATTAAATAAAAAACTTCGACCCTGCGATGCCGAATTACTGAGAAGCGTTTTCGTAGATCTGGCCATTTGAGGTGATGCAGGGAGGAGCTCATACCCCTCGCCGTCGTTTGGTCCAGAATCCCCATAGCTCTACTACTATTTTTTTCCAGGTTCCCGAAAATTCATGGCAGCCCTTGACATCGATAATCAAGCTGAAAATTGTAATTCGAAAATTTCATACGAAATCTCGATCTTTATCGATTTCTTCGTGTGGAAATCGATACCTAACGATTCGAGAGAAACTCAGTCTCGAGCACCTTCCAAAACGTTGTTCTCTATTTTTTTTTCTACACGAAATCCAAAAAAACTGCAAATAAAAATGTTCCATGTATTTTTTGAATTATTCCTTCGTTCCCTTTGTCAGTTCTTTTTCATTTCATCGCCTACTCCGTTGATTATTGCGAGTGCAGGGAGATCGTGAGAGTCCTTCGCAACCTCATATCTCGGTCGTGGTCCGAAGCAGCCTCGTCCTGCTGGCAGCATCAAAACGTGCGATGAGTTGAAGAAGACGAGGAATCTGGAGTTTTCGCTCAGTCCTCTCGCCTTGATGAATATTAATGAGTTTACCATATGTAGGTACGTGAGTGTTTGCACACGTACATACACGAAGGAAGTAGCATCACGGAGCGTCAATTTGGGTTTGCTCGGTGTGCAGACTTTTGATGAGTACAAACGATCTGCTTCGAGGAGAATAAAGTGTACACTCGAATCTCCAGTTTTCTCCGGGAGCAGGGACGGAAAAGGAGGAGAGAAAATGGGAGGAAATAAATAGGAGACGTTTTAAGGCACTGATGTTGAATGGAGGATGATTAATCAGCTTCGTCCGGAGTCTCTTCATGTCATCGTTGCCTCTGATGCTGCGCAACAACGTTAAATCCGAGTTGCTAAGATGGGAAGATAAAAAGAGGAAAACATTGGTTTGCCTTTGACGGATTCGGAATCGTGAGTCTCGAGGGGTCGTCGAGTGGGGCGTGTGAATGGAATTGAAATGCTTGTTTTTTTTTTGTGGCTGAAAAGTTTGACAGGAAATTCGCTCTAAATAGCGGGAAAAAAAGTGAAAATCTTGTGAAATGGGAACAAAGTTTACGTTTTGACAGTTTTATGGGAAATGTGGAAGTTTTTCGTTCCACGAACTGTGGGCAGGTTCGAAATTTAGCAGGAGTAATGTGTGATTTTTTTGCTGACTCTTCAAAACAAACGAGATCCGTTTAGATACTCAAATTTCTACTCGCATTCCTGGGAGCTTCTTGTCTATCTTCTTGTTCGTTCTCGATTTCACTCGCTGAGACTCTCGTTTTTTTTTGTCTTCACCTTCGTCCTCTCGGTCTCCCTTTCTCTCGCTCGATCTCGAGCTCTCTCCGCGTCTCCTTTCGTTCTTACTCGTGATGCTTGCGTCAGGAGATCCGGAAGCAATAAAGTCCGAGTGAACTAAATGAAATTCTTATCTAGATCGAGCCTCGGCAGTCCTCCAGTGGCGCGAATCTTCTTCTTCTCCTTCTCTGCTCGTGGTACACGGACGGCAAAAACGAAGATGAGGAAAAAAGGAGCTGCAAAGGGGTTGGAGGCTGAAGTACGTCGGGGGCAAAAACGAGAGAGCGAGAGAGAGAGAGAGAGGAAGTGAAAGGACGCTCCGACTCTCTGAGGAGCCAAAACACAACTTTCCCGAGGTATCGACAGCAGAGTTCCAACACCCTCGTTCGCTGCGTCGAAGAACTGCGTGATAGTAATGTAAACCACGCGAGAACGCTCGGAGGCATAAACCCAAACGGAAAGGACATGGGAAACGCGCATTCAACGTCCTGAGCAGTTAAAAAAGAGATTACTCGAATGGCCGGTATCTCCTTAGCTTCAGCCGCATCGATACCTCATCGCAATTCACTTTTTTCCCCTTGACAACCATGCAGACTCTCCATCATATCGTTTTAACGTCGCAATTATTTTTCATCGTCATTCGAACGCATCGAACGTCAGACGACGATACTGACTGACGCACGTCAAACGAAACGTTCAAAAACGACGGAAAAGTCGTGACTCAATGGGCAATGTTTTCTGTAAAAATAAAAAATATCGAGGGAACTAATAAGCGTGGGAAATTTTCACGAAATAATTTCGTAATGGAACTTTAATCAACTTCATTTTTTTTTCTATTTTCTGTAATATCGAGTTCCGGGGAAATTTATTAACAGACACTGTTCGTTTCCTCAGGATCCACAAGTGCCTTTCAACCGGAAGGTTCATTAGATAACCATTAGAATGGAAATAAAAGCTCCATAGACAGGCTCGTAAAGGATGAAGTTGAAAGTGAAACAGAATTCATACGCGGCGCGGAAGCGGTCGTAACGAGGGATCGGTAGTTTCAATTTACTTCCTTTTTGCCATGAACACGTGAATCAAAAAGCTCGTACGTGTGTGCTTTGCAGGCTCGTTTGGTGGGAATGGCTGATGATGAAGCAAACCACTGGTCGAACAGGAGTTTCAGCTGTAGAATTTCTCCGTAAGCTTTTGGCTGCTCGCTTTACTTCCCTATCATCGTAACGACTATCGGGAACGCCCGTTTTTATGCTCGTTTTACCACCTCCACCATCCGCGTTGTGGCGAGTACGCAATATTAAACTTTTCAGAAAAGCGTTTCACATCCGGAGCGAGCTTTTTCTCCACCTTTGCACTCGGGCCAAAGTCTCCGTTCCCAATTCTCACCAAATTACACAAACCCAACCCTCGTGTGCCTCTGTGGTTGAGCCTCGTTCAATGGCTCCGATTATTTCGGCGTTCACGCTCGGTGATAAAGCCACGGGTAACCGCCCTCGTAAACGTTCGAACGTGTGCCCTTGGTCCAGCTTTCCTCATACGTCGTCGCTGATGTGTATATACAGCTTTTATGTTTTACATATACTACGTGCAAGCTCGTGCACATATTTAAGTCTGTACGGGGTGTCGCTGAACGGGGCATACGATGTGGTGACTTGAAGTTTTGGAGAGAACTGAAGGACCAACGATTGGAGGCCCCGGACGAGATTTTATCTGAGAAACGTTTAGAAGGCCCTCGGAAGTCTAGTCTTTGATCGTTTGGGTCTTTTTGACCCGAACGACAACTTCTTTTTTTTTAAATCTCGTTTTTTGGAAACGTTTCATTCAAAAATAAAACAAATGCGGCTAGAAAAACTATGAAATCTCAAAGTAGAATCAATGGAGTGTGTTCCAGAATTTTTTCAGATTTTTCCTCTTCAAATACGTGAGATATTAGTGGCAGGACGAAAAGGATTCAAGGGATCATGGTGACATAAAAAATGATATGATCCACGGATCACATGGGTCTTTTGGACCCGAGCAACAACTTTTTTCAAAAATTTCATTTTTCAAACGTTTTATTCAAAAATAAAACAAATGCCAAAAACCATGAAACTTAAAATCGTATTTCAGAATTTTCCAAGTTTTTTTGTTCCTCCAAATAGGCGAGATATAAGTGGCAGGACGAAAAGGTCCCAAAGGATCATGGTGCCATAAAAAATCGTATAAACTGTAGAGAGTTAATCGAAAATTCGTGTTTGATGGTTTCTGAACATCGCAGTCGCACCGGGCCACCCTGTACTTTTGCTGGAAGCAATGGGAAATTTGGAGGTTCTAAGACATTGGATTTCGGAGCATACACGAACCGTGTGGCCAACTGATCCCAGTGGGAGGGCTAAGCGACGTACATGCACGCGTTCATGTGGGAATTAAATGCAGTCACGTATGTATGACTGTACATGTTGGTGTATACGTATGGAGAAAAGTGGAGGAGAGTACAGCAGCGTCTAGATTGGGTAGCAGCAGGTCGAGGTCCTGGTATTTTCGCGCCAGTATGCAAAGTTCTTGTCCGGATTTGCGGCCGAGCTGGATACCTCAAACGGCTCACACGTACACACCATCATCTCTTTTCAAGCTGCTGTGATGCGAAGGGTACGGCGAGCAGAGTCAAAAGCTTGGAGAGCACGAGGCAAGGAGGCAACGAGGGAGAGAGAGAGCGAACGATAAGACATCAGCGTCGTCGAGAAGTTGCTGATGGCACTCTTCAAGCAACTTTTCTTCGAAGCCATAAAATCTTTCTTCTCCATTCGTTTCTTTGAACATTGCTGATATGTAGATACAAAATATATACCGAGCTACACCGCAAAGATTTTCACAAACTGTTTGATGTGAAAGGAGAGCTCGAAATGGAAGTCTCTTCAAAAGAGGCTGCATATCGTATAAGAAATAACTTATTCATACATAAATATATATACGTTCGCATCGATAAATCTTCCTGGACCGAAACCTGCTCCTCGCGGTAGCTCGACAGATCTGTTTTGATCCCACATCCTGCTTTTTTTCATCGTTTTATTATTCCTTGTAAAAAAAATGATCTCCATGTGATTTTCATCCATAACACGATGTCCGACCAACGATCAGGTCTGGGATGCAAGCTCGTAAATCCTGATCCATAAATTTGCGAGATAATTCAAATTGTCGACATATTTATCGTGAGAAAAAAGTGAAAATTGTGTGAAACCTGAGACTCGTGATGTGTTCGTCAAAAATACGATTTCCCGGACCATTTGGTCGCGATTGAGAAAGTGATTACGCGCGACCTTGCCAAGTGCGAGCGTGAATGTGGAGAAACGGAATAAACGAGGATGGATAAAAAGATTGAACGCGGATTCGTCTGGAGGAAGAAGAAGAAAAAAGTTGAGAAGCTCCGGGACGATTGACGGCGAGCGCAGTGCCGGTTAGCTCGAGGTCTCCAAACTTTTCAAATATTCGTATATACAAGGCTCTCAAAGAACCGTAACGACTTAGCCCGTCAACGCCACACTGTCGAACAATATATCTCGAAGACTATCAAAGACGAAAATTTTCTACGACGTCGTGGTGTCTAGGAAACTGGGACTTGGGTGATGCGCTCTCCTGGCTTTCGGTATATATAAGAGTCTTTGGTAGGGGGAGCGTGATAGTTGGTAGATTGTGCAAGTCTCCAGGAAGTAGTGTCCACATGTGCATGATGGATAGTTGCTTCTTGGGTCGCTGGAAAAATTCACCAAGTGGTTGACTTTTAATGGAAAACCGTACCAAGACATGCACACCTGGGTCGCATTGAACACGTATGTAAATGCATTCGAATATATAGGCTGTCGTGAAAATCATGGATGGCAAAGTATCCAGGAGGTACGTGGTGAGATTTAAAGGAGAAAACTCTTCTGGAGCTTTTTCTTCGGAGACGCGATTGACGAGATTTTCACTGTATAATGTTTCTGGGTCCGGATCTGGATGTTCCGCGATTGAAAAGGAAGGCAATTCGATCGAACCTCTTGAGCGAGGTCACCCGGGCAGAACGTCATCCCCTCGCTAACGAGCTTTCCTCCCAAGCCAATAGATTGGCCCTCACTTATTAATTAATATCTCATTAAGGAAGCAATGAATAGAAAAACCAATAAGGACTTTTTTCTTCGGTTTTTCATGCTCCACTCGCTCCCTTAAAATGCAGTTGGTGTTTGAGCGCACACGGTAGATATATTGAAAACGATAGCCCCTATCTTCCTGGTATACAAACACTCATGTACATATATACGATTATGTACACACGAACAACACACACGAAGGAGTAAGACTGAGAAAAGCAAGTGAGAAAAGGACGAGTGGCCGCTAGCATATTCCAACCACGTCCTGCGTCGAGGGAAGCATCTGGGTGCTTCGTGAAGAAAGAACCAACCGAGGAACAGCCAAAAAAAAAACGTGAAAAAGGGGAAGAAAAAAATGAGGATATCACGCGCGGCTCACGTGAACCGATAAGAGGCGACCGATGTCACGCTTCTTTTGACTGCTCTCTGCTGCCAGACCCAACATCACCCATAGATCCCGAGCCTCCGATATGACGAATGGTCGATAGCTGCCTGCTCCCCTGCGTTTCAAACTTTGGGAATTATTCTTCACGATTCACAGCAGTTCCTTCAACCCTCTTGGACTCTCGACCCCAGCCACTCAGCTTCACATTTTCCAACTATGCTTCCGTGTATTACTATGAGCAGATCCTTGCAGGAACAATAATAAAGTCTACAATGAAACGTCCTCGCTTATGATTTGAAGCGAAAGAATTATTCAGACCCTCTAATCAATCATTTTATCGTAAAAATTTATTTTCACGACTATTTGACATGCGGAGAAGACATTCCATTAATGGAAATGTTTTTCTCTCCACAAACGACAAGCACGAGCTTTGCTTTTACCTTAAAATAAGGCTCTACATTAAAATTTCACACTCCAGTTTTTTCAGAGACTTGGGAACGAAACATATTTTACACCAGCTGATGGAACATTTGCAAAGACTTTGGAAAATATGTGAAAAAGCTTTAGAATCGTCGGTACAGACTCAAAACCATTTTTTCAATTATATTTTTCACCCATTCTTCCGCTATTTTCCTTTTGAAGGTTTCCTCTCATACAGGAAGTTCACAATAGTACAAAACACATGGATTACATTTTCCTGTTGAGGTAAATGCGCCAGGATATGAAATCCTGCTTTGAAGCTCACGTGTCGTTTCTCGTGAGTAATACCCACATTTTCCGCGCAGTGATAAGCAGACTTTTTCCCCTAGAGCCGGACACGGGACCAGGGACACTCGACCGAGCTTTTTTTTCGGTCGTTACTTAATTATTTTTTTTCAGCTTTTACAAAAAAAACAAAAAAAAACAGAAAGACCCAGAAAATCTTTCGGGCCGATTGAAATTCTCGATAAAAGGATTTCGTGTCCTTATACGTCAACGATCTCACGATTAATCCAGCAGCAAGGCAACTGTCGTCCCAAGGTAGTTTGAAGCTTTTGGACAATTAGTAGCGTGTCACGTGCAGGTTTCGCGGTTGACCCGTAACGATGAATCGCCATGATTTGACTAGAGTCTCCTCAAGTTAAACAATCTGGCGACTTTTTGCTCGGCACTGAATTTACGAATTACCGAGGAAAAAAAAACGGGCGGTCAAAATTTTTGACGTCTCCGGCGATCAGTGGATTTTTCAGAAATAACAGATTTCCCGATCAGGCTTTTCAGGGATATGTTACCAGCCGAGGTTTTCCGCAAATACATTGATCCGGGCTCGAGCCCAACGTTTTGGCGACTGGGCAGCAGCAAAGTTCGTTTACCTGGCTGGCGTCGATGAATCATCAGCAGCGAAACTTTCAATGGAATGCATTTTCATATGCATCTGTATGCAAATAAAAGACGCGAACGAAACATGGATATCGAAACGCGTCTCAATTTGTTTCAATATCCTACTGATATCGCACGGCTTTTCCGTCCAACGTTTCGGATATTAATTTGACTCGTGGATTGCGAGTGAGTCTCGGAGGCTCCGCAAGAGAATCCTCTCGCGAGCCGTATCACTGTGACACATATCGTGATATATGTATCCATTCGAATGGTTGCTTTCCATCTCCCACATAGAATATACCACGCAGCCAATGAATCGAGATTTTTCTGCTAAAATACTAAAGCCTTGAGTGACGGAATAAAAATGACTGAAATATTTGATTCGGGACTTCGATAATACGAGACTATTTCTCGTCTCTCCAAATCAATCGACTATCCGCGAACGCCATTTTTATCCGGCACGATACGCTTTTCTCTGATCATACTGCTAAAAGTTTCTGAGAAAAATTCAACAAAAGGCACGAAATCGAAAATGAAAATTTCGTTCAGAATTTTCATTTCGATAATAAATCCGAAAAAAGTTGGAAAATTATATTTTTTCCTTGAGTAAAATTTCAAACGATTTTTTTTTTTTTTTTTTAGAGTTCACACGACAAATCGGTAGAAAAATTGTCGAGGATTTTGGAACTAGACAAACAATTAAGGGAAAATGTATTTTTTGGTGGACCCAAACGTTGCGAACGTGTAAAATGATGAAATTTGTTTGCCATGGAATTTCCACGTGAAATTCCTCATGCATCCTTACAATTATGTATTCATGGCTTAAGGGTATAGCTGTATTTATACATAAATGCTTAACTGCATCTGGCACACGCATAACGGATTCGCAAAGCCTGATGCGCATCAGGTTCCCGCGATTCAAGCCACGTTCACGTGACGTATTGAACTATTGGAAACCAGCTGGGCGTTTGCTGTCTCCGGAGACGCCAGGAGTCGGATAATCGTATATTGGTCACCGGAGAATCATAGGCATGCATACGGGTTTACGCCTCATGTGTACAGTGCGACAGAAGGGATCTGAAGAACGACACGATTCAGGTATATTGATCTATTGATCAAGCCCGCAGTCTTCCTTGACTAATGGCATTTAACATTTGACGTGACATGCCCTACGCGGATAATTGTCCAGGCAATAATTATTTCCATGGATAGAATTCCTTTAAATTTTCACCACACAAAGAGAATAATGACATTTGATAGCTCGCGAAATTTAAAGAGGTTTCACCATGTTGTAAGGATCGAAATCGATTCAAATGTCCCACTCATAGAATTATCAAGTATGGACAGGTCGATCGGGTGTCTCCCCATCCAACACGACTTCTCCCCTCCCATAAATTAGGATGGTCAAGAGACACCTCAGTCTCGCTCTCTTTCCTCCGGGCCGTCGACTGACACACGTCGTTCCAACATCGCTCCAATTTTACTCTTGTCGAGTAAACGTGGTCATACTCAACATTCCTTGTCTTGGATGGAATTGGACTTGGCCGTCCCAATTCCGTACATCATCACCAATTCGACAAATCTTCGTGGAAAACGGGCCTGGAGGAATAGAGCCATCGTGGGAGCAAAAAAAAAACGCCAAATATCAGAGATAAGTTTCGCAACACTCACAAGCAATATGTAAATTTTTCTTAATCTATATTTTCGTTCCAATCTTTATAAAAATTACTAAAAGTAGCGAAAGGGAAATAATATTTGTAAAAATAGAAGATAAAAACTAAGAACAAAAATAAAATAAATCTAATTGTCAAAAATATAAAATAGTACAAATGGCGCCCAACTAGAGGCAACGAAACACGTGCCCAAAAATTAACTGTATGGAAAAGAAGTACGAGTACATTTCAAAATCAGGACGCAAAACAAAACAATTATTTGAAAATTATAATTTTGCATCCAAATCAAAAAAGAATTCAATATTATATACAGAAATGGTTCTGGAACGAGACGAAGCGGAAATGCCGCGAGAGACGATACGTCGTTCAGATATCGATATCGAAAGAGAGGAATTAGCGAGGCAGCGACGTGAGGTGGAAGATCTGAAAAGAAGACTGGAAGAGAGAATGAATGCACAAACGAACAATCAACAACAACCAAACGGTATGGAAGCGATGGCGACGATTGTGAGTAATTTTCAAAATTTTCAAATAGAAACGAAAATGCCAAAATTTGGCCAAGAAACAGAAAAAAATCCAATGGCTTTCTTGGAGGAGATTGAAAAGTTTTTTAAAATAAAAAATATAAAAGAAGATAAGAAAATGACAGTGGTCGAACACGCATTAACGGACAGAGCGAGCTTATGGTTAGAGACGAATGAAATGGATAATTACGAGATCTTTAAAGCTAAATTTATTGACGAATTTTACTCAATTCCAATTAGAGTACAATTTAAAAATGCGTGGAATGCACGTCGATACGAACAAAAATCCTCTTTGCAAGCACACTATTATTCGCAAATAAAAGAATCGCGATATTTCCTCCCACAATTATCGAAATACGAAGTTAATTATGCCATAATTCAACAATATCCCACATGGATTAGAGAAAATTTAACGACAATTGATTATAATAATGACGGCATGATAAGTCAAGCACTGGCTAGCCTCGAAAATATCAGAATAGAAAAAGAAAAATTCCGCGAAAACCGAAACCAATATAATCACAACAAACCGCGCGAGCAAAATCAGGCGATAAAAGAAATGAAAATACATCGATCGGACAAGGTTGGAAACGGGCAACGTAACAGGCCATACAATTCGCATTATAGGCAAAATGACCGACGAAAATACGAGTCAAGAACGTCGAAAAACGCGTACACAAATATTACGGACGAAAATAAAATCGAACTCCCTGATACTCGGTATCCCCCACCATCGAACTCGGTAGTTACACCTCAGACAATCTCAAGTGCCGCGACCCACAACAATAATAATAATGGTTTCGCTTTAAACTAGAACATGACACGCAATATGATGGTCCGTTAGCGTGTCATCAAAATTTTGATTTTATCGAGGACCTTACGGAAGAAATTGGGGGAAATAGAAAAAAAGAAAATAATAATAGACAGGATTATTTGACTACGAATAGAAATGGAAATTGCCCTCATATTAAGGTGATAATAGATAACGAAAAGAAAACAACGCTGCTGGATACAGGAAGCCAGCTTACGGCAATATCGGAAGAATATTTTAAAAGTTTGAATAGTAAAAAGAAAATGGAGATATTGCCAATAGCAAATCTGAACGTGACAGCGGCTATTGGAAAAAAGAAAACGCCGATCAAAGAACAAACATTTATCGAATTGACAATAGGGAAACAGGAGATTTCATACCCTTATGTTCGATCGAAATCCTCGCGAGATGTTGCGGTGTAACACGCAGGGAAATGAAATGCTCGTGTACGTCATAAATTCTCTAAATCTCGAAATAAGCCAAGAGTGCGAAACCGAAACGACAGTGGGAACAAAAAAGATCGCGGAGACCACTCAAATAACAATAGATACAGATAAATATATATGTGAAATAAATAACGATGAAAATCATCCAAGGGATCAGGAAAAACTTCCTTCATTCGAGTCACGTTTATCGCTGCCAAGTCGAAGCGACGAAGATAAATTTATTGAATTATTGAACGAATACAAGAAATTATTTTCTAATAAACCGGGATGTGCTAAGGGATATGAGCATCGAATTAAAATCAAGGGTAATCCTCAAATAGTAAAAAAATCATATCCCGTCCCGATACAATTGAGAGCTCCAACGAAAATAGCGATCAGTGAAATGCTCGAAACNTTGAGAGCTCCAACGAAAATTGCGATCAGTGAAATGCTCGAAACGGGAGTGATCGAACGAGCTATTAGCGCATATTGTAATCCCTTAAGAATAGTACGAAAACCCGAAGGATCGGTCCGAGTTTGTTTGGATGCTCGCTTTATAAACAATATAATAGAGGACGATCATGAATCACCTCCGCTCATATGCGAATTACTCCAAAAATATCGAGGCGTAAAATATTTCTCAAAAATCGATTTAACGCACGGGTATTGGCAGATCCCGTTACATGAGGACTCTCGCCAATACACAGCATTTCTATTCGACTCAAAACTTTATCAATTTCGCAGAATTCCTTTCGGTCTCAAGACAGCGGGAAGCGGATTTATTCGAGCCCTTAACAACGCGTTAGGCAGTGATTTTGAGCAATATATATCTTGTTATATAGACGATATTTTAATCGGGACAAAGTCTTTGGAAGAACACATCGAGGTTCTCAGAAGCGTTTTCCATCGATTATTGGAATATAACTTCACGATAAAANTTCGTAAGATGTTGTGACGTTTTGAGTAGCATAGGCTTTAGTCATTAAATGGTTGAAGTAACATGTGTTAGGGTGTCTTGAGAGTTTGGGAAATCTGTGTGAAGCGCGTGCCTGCATTATCGGGGCAAGGGTCACCACGCTCCTTTGACACAGAGATCGGGCTCGAGAGACGAAAAGTCGAGGAGTTAGGGCGTTTCAGCTACTAGAATAAAGGGAAAAATTTAACGTCGGTTGTGACAAACGAGACGAAGCGGAAATGCCGCGAGAGACGATACGTCGTTCAGATATCGATATCGAAAGAGAGGAATTAGCGAGGCAGCGACGTGAGGTGGAAGATCTGAAAAGAAGACTGGAAGAGAGAATGAATGCACAAACGAACAATCAGCAACAACCAAACGGTATGGAAGCGATGGCGACGATTGTGAGTAATTTTCAAAATTTTCAAATAGAAACGAAAATGCCAAAATTTGGCCATGAAACAGAAAAAAATCCAATGGCTTTCTTGGAGGAGATTGAAAAGTTTTTTAAAATAAAAAATATAAAAGAAGATAAGAAAATGACAGTGGTCGAACACGCATTAACGGACAGAGCGAGCTTATGGTTAGAGACGAATGAAATGGAAAATAACGAGATCTTTAAAGCTAAATTTATTGACGAATTTTACTCAATTCGAATTAGAGTACAATTTAAAAATGCGTGGAATGCACGTCGATACGAACAAAAATCCTCTTTGCAATCACACTATTATTCGCAAATAAAAGAATCGCGATATTTCCTCCCACAATTATCGAAATACGAAGTTAATTATGCCATAATTCAACAATATCCCACATGGATTAGAGAAAATTTAACGACAATTGATTATAATAATGACGGCATGATAAGTCAAGCACTGGCTAGCCTCGAAAATATCAGAATAGAAAAAGAAAAATTCCGCGAAAACCGAAACCAATATAATCACAACAAACCGCGCGAGCAAAATCAGGCGATAAAAGAAATGAAAATACATCGATCGGACAAGGTTGGAAACGGGCAACGTAACAGGCCATACAATTCGCATTATAGGCAAAATGACCGACGAAAATACGAGTCAAGAACGTCGAGAAACGCGTACACAAATATTACGGACGAAAATAAAATCGAACTCCCTGATACTCGGTATCCCCCACCATCAAACTCGATAGTTACACCTCAGACAATCCCGAGTGCCGCGACTCACAACAATAATAATAATGGTTTCGCTTTAAACTAGAACATGACACGCAATATAATGGTCCGTTAGCGTGTCATCAAAATTTTGATTTTATCGAGGACCTTACGGAAGAAATTGGGGAAAATAGGAAAAAAGAAAACAATAATAGACAGGATTATTTGACTACGAATAGAAATGGAAATTGCCCTCATATTAAAGTGACAATAGATAACGAAAAGAAAACAACGCTGCTGGATACAGGAAGCCAGCTTACGGCAATATCGGAGGAATATTTTAAAAGTTTGAGTAGTAAAAAGAAAATGGAGATATTGCCAATAGCAAATTTGAACGTGACAGCGGCTATTGGAAAAAAGAAAACGCCGATCAAGGAACAAACATTTATCGAATTGACAATAGGGAAACAAGAGATTTCATACCCTTTCGTAATCATTCCGGGATTAACATCGTCGATCATTATCGGTAATGATTGGATGGATGTTAACGAAGTAGTAATTAGCTATAAAAATCATTCGATTGAAGTGAGAGGAGAAATTTTAGACCGATCGTTGATAATGTTCGATCGAAATCCTCGCGAGATGTGGCGGTGTAACACACAGGGAAATGAAATGCTCGTGTATGTCATAAATTCTCTAAATCTCGAAATAAGCCAAGAATGCGAAACGGAAACGACAGTGGGAACAAAAAAGATCGCGGAGCCCACTCAAATAACAATAGATACGGATAAATATATATATGAAATAAATAACGATGAAAATCATCCAAGCGATCATGAAAAACTTCCTTCATTCGAGTCACGTTTATCGCTGCCAAGTCGAAGGGACGAAGATAAATTTATTGAATTATTGAACGAATACAAGAAATTATTTTCTAATAAACCGGGCTGTGCTAAGGGATATGAGCATCGAATTCAAATGAAGGGTAATCCTTAAGTGTTAAAAAAATCATATCCCGCCCCGATACAATTGAGAGCTCCAACGAAAATTGCGATCAGTGAAATGCTCGAAACGGGAGTGATCGAACGAGCTATTAGCGCATATTGTAATCCCTTAAGAATAGTACGAAAACCCGAAGGATCGGTCCGAGTTTGTTTGGATGCTCGCTTTATAAACAATATAATAGAGGACGATCATGAATCACCTCCGCTCATATGCCAATTACTCCAAAAATATCGAGGCGTAAAATATTTCTCAAAAATCGATTTAACGCACGGATATTGGCAGATCCCGTTACATGAGGACTCTCGCCAATACACAGCATTTCTATTCGATTCAAAACTTTACCAATTCCGCAGAATTCCTTTCGGTCTCAAGACAGCGGGAAGCGGATTTATTCGAGCCCTTAACAACGCGTTAGGCAGTGATTTTGAGCAATATATATCTTGTTATATAGACGATATTTTAATCGGGACAAAGTCTTTGGAAGAACACATCGAGGTTCTCAGAAGCGTTTTCCATCGATTATTGGAATATAACTTCACGATAAAATTGTCAAAATGTATCTTTGCTCAAGAAAAAGTTCCATTTTTGGGATTTTCAATATCGAACGCAGGAATAACGCCAGATCCTGACAAGCTCGGAGCAATTTCAAAGTTTGAGGTCCCGAAAAATCGTCGCGAGCTTCAGCAATTCTTAGGGATATGTAATTACTATAGGCAGTTTAGTGTTCTACACAGCTATTCGGTCGATCCCCTCCGAGAGTTGTTGCAAAAGAATGGAACATGGGAATGGACAGAAAAACACTCGCAGGCTTTTGAGACGTTGAAAGATAATTTCAGAAAATGTATCGAACTCAAACACGTCATTCCAGAACGGAGTTTTAATGTTCAAACTGACGCTAGTGATAAAGGTATTTGTGGAATCCTTTATCAAGTGGATGAGGAGGGGCAGCACAATGTGATTGCAATTGCGAGTCGATGCTTGACGAAAGCGGAAATGAATTACTCGACTACGGAAAAAGAATTGTTGGCAATCTTATATTCTCTCGAGAAATTCCGAACGTATATAATCGGTGTGCCATTCGTGATAATTACAGATCATCAATGCTTAACATTTCTGAAATCTGTCAATTTTCAAAATGCGAGAATTGCTCGATGGAGTTTGATTTTGCAGCAATATTCTTTTTCGATACAATACTGTCGAGGAATCGACAATGTAGTCGCCGATTTCTTTAGTCGGAATCCCGAAGGCAAGTTTTTAGAGGACAATCCAAGAGAACTGATTATTTCTGCTCTCCATAGCTGTTTCCTTCCACAAACCACGATAAACGACGATAATGCCCTAGTAGCTTTTGCCCTTAGCGCAAACGACTTATCTCTCTCTCAGGCTTTTAAAAAATTAGGCGAAATACAGCGGGACGACACGATCTTAGGAATTATATTTGAAAAATCAAAGGAAAGTAAAGATGATTCGCTTTTCTGTGTCCATGAAAACATCTTGTTCCATCGGGAAAAACTAGATGATCGGTGGCGGATAGTAATTCCATCATCTCTGTCGTCCCAGCTTATCGACGCGGTGCATGTAAAATTGGGACATCCAGGCGTATACAAGACTCTGAATCACTTAAAAAAATTCTATTTCTGGAAAGGAATGTCCACCCAAGTAAAACGGTTCGTTTTGAGGTGTGATTTATGTCAGAGGGTTAAATATATGAATATTTCTATGGAGGGAGAACAACAATTTGTTGCTTCATCGGGCCCAAATGATTTGGTGACGGTGGATTTTTATGGACCCTTACCAAGAGCTAGGGGAGGAGTTCAATATATCTTCGTAATGCTTGACGCGTTTACGAAATATGTTACTCTGTATGTCCTTAAAAATGCAACCACGCGAGCCACGTTGAAGAGAATTGTTGAAAAATTTGTCCCAAAATTCGGAAAACCCAAGAGAATTCTCTCAGATCATGGAACACAGTTCACATCGACTTTATGGAAAAATGAACTCGAGGCTATGGGAATTAAAGTTTTATTCAGCTCCATTCGGCATCCCCAATCGAACCCGACCGAAAGGGTAATGCGCGAAATTGGTCGTCTATTTAGGACATTAACTTCCTCAAAGCATTCGAAATGGGTTGATTTTGTTCCAAAAATTGAGCAAATTTGAAATATTACCGTGCATCAGAGCACAGGCCTGTCCCCTGTTGAATTACATTTTGGAACCCCGATTCAAGAGGAAATTCATAAAATTATTAAATTCCCGAGGGCAGTAGAACAAAATCACGATTATTTAATTACCTTGGCTCGAGAGAATTTGTTAAGAAATTTTGAGCGGCGAAGATCTCAGCAGAAAAACATAAGCAAAGTTATTTTAGAGGAAGGAGATTTAGTCCTCTTAAGAGTGCGTCATCTGTCCAATGCGTTCGACAAAGTAATTAAGAAATTTTTTCATCTCTTCGAGGGGCCATATCGGATTAAAAAAAGAGTTGGCGAGAACGCCTTTGTATTGGCTGATGTAAATAATAATGATAAAGAAATTGGTACTTACAATCATCTAAACCTTCGAAAATATAATCAATAATGACAGACCGTCAAGAAAAAAGAATGACTAACAATAATATCGGTTGATGAAAGGAGTGAAAACATACTTCTAAAATAAATTGTTAGTGCCTTCGTTCTCGAATCCCCACCGCTTGCCGATAGAATCTTATAATTATAGACGCTTATATGGAGATTCATTTGTATAATGTTTGGTTTAAGTGACGTGACTATCGAATATGTTGAATGTGATGAAGCGTATATACTAAAGACAATTTGTATTTGTTTATTGAAAAGACTGAGTCAAATATTTGACCCATAGATGTATGTGCAGGAAATTAATAAATAAGAGAATGGATGTATGAGTGAGGTCGTGAAAATTGGTTCATGTCAAAGGAAAAGCGTTGATTGACTTACGTATAATCACGAATGAATTTATTTTAAATATCAGAATGGATGGATGAGTGAAATATTTTTAATTGATAATATTCGCCTATAAGAACTTCGTAAACATTTTATAACTGAAATTTCCCTGATTATTTCTCTGAATAAATTATGGCTTATGAGTGTTTGCGAAACAGAGGAGCTTCGAAGGACGTTCACAGACAAGCAATTTTCTATGATACCGGTCAGACGATTTTGGAGTATCCGGAACTCCTGAATCGGGAAATCATCGATCGAATGGAAGACAAACTCATCGCCGAACTCTTCCCTCGCATACATGGATCATGTTTCACCTTGTCTCCTATAAGGTGGAATTTAAACATCATTTAAGAGGATGGAATGGTTCGCGCTTTATGGCGGTGAGAATAAAATCACACGTCATCCTCGAGAAATATCGTCTACGAAAGCGAAGCCAACCACATCAGATGTTCGACCTAATTGTTCGTCTTTATGCGTCACCACGATCACGAGTTTCGCATAAAAGGGGAGGTTTTGTAAGGATCGAAATCGATTCAAATGTCCCACTCATAGAATTATCAAGTATGGACAGGTCGATCGGGTGTCTCCCCATCCAACACGACTTCTCCCCTCCCATAAATTAGGATGGTCAAGAGACACCTCAGTCTCGCTCTCTTTCCTCCGGGCCGTCGACTGACACACGTCGTTCCAACATCGCTCCAATTTTACTCTTGTCGAGTAAACGTGGTCATACTCAACATTCCTTGTCTTGGATGGAATTGGACTTGGCCGTCCCAATTCCGTACATCATCACCAATTCGACAAATCTTCGTGGAAAACGGGCCTGGAGGAATAGAGCCATCGTGGGAGCAAAAAAAAAAAACGCCAAATATCAGAGATAAGTTTCGCAACACTCACAAGCAATATGTAAATTTTTCTTAATCTATATTTTCGTTCCAATCTTTATAAAAATTACTAAAAGTAGCGAAAGGGAAATAATATTTGTAAAAATAGAAGATAAAAACTAAGAACAAAAATAAAATAAATCTAATTGTCAAAAATATAAAATATTATAATGTAGACGTCGAGATATCTATTTAGCAAAATCACAATTTTCAGTTATTTCTCATAAGAGCGTGTGTTAAAAGTTGCGATTTTCAACATCAAATATTTCGATTTCTAAATGGTGAAGCCTCTCGAAACTTTGCATACACTTTTGTGCAACATCGAAGAAGCTTTATTTACTTTTTCGAAACAAATCGGTCGTAAAATTTTTTCGAAATTTGTTTCATTATATAAAAAATACAGATTACCTCGGACAATCTTGAATTTAGAGTATGTTGTTCTTTAGTCAATTTGTAGCAAATTTTTTACTGAACTTTTCACTCGCAAGCCATTGTGTATGTAAGAAAAACTAAAAACAAAAATTTCGTTTTTCAACATTAAGCATTCCGATTTCTAAACGGTGAAGCCTCTCGAAACTTTGCATACACTTTTATGCAACATCGAAGAAGCTTAATTTACTTTTTCAAAACAAATCGGTCGTAAATTTTTTTTCGAAATTTTGTTTATTATATAAAAAATACAGAATACCTCGGACAATCTTGGATTCAGAGTATGTTGTTCTTTAGTCAATTTGTAGCAACTTTTTTTAATGAACTTGCCCTCACAAACGATTTTGCATGTAAAGAAAAACTGAAAACAAAAATTTACGTTTCACCGTCGCCATACAACGTCCTTAATGGAGGATCTACGCACAAAATGATAAAAATACCTAATGAACGAGATTAATTAGTCTGTTCTAATGGGGGAAGGTTAAATTAAAAAATTTCGAAGAAAAATGAATCGTATAGAAGATGAAAATGTTTGTTTCCATAAAATGGGACTATATGGAACTTGGAATTTGGTTAGAGAATAATTTCAACGCCTTGGAACAAATCCAATGATTCACTCGGTGCGGGTT
Source organism: Hyposoter didymator (assembly GCA_037952995.1). Taxonomy (NCBI): domain Eukaryota; kingdom Metazoa; phylum Arthropoda; class Insecta; order Hymenoptera; family Ichneumonidae; genus Hyposoter; species Hyposoter didymator. The sequence goes on from JBAJMU010000007.1 coordinate 13,393,109, forward strand.
TGGGTTTTACTTTCTTTGTACGTTCCTAATTCTCTTTTCTTCGAGTCACGAGAGAGAAAGACGAGGCTGCTGAGGTGGTTGAGGATTCGCGGAATCGGACCAGCCGCGGTGTACTAATCTCAACGAGCGTAGGCGCATAATAAATCTTACCCTTTTCAAGCACATGAGCTTGGCGTTGAAAAAAGAGAAGAGCTGAGAAGGAAGAGACGGAGAAAGGGAGAGAGGCAAGTGTGGAGAAAAAGCAGGACACAGCGGAAATCCTCTGTATAGTTTCTTTCGTTCCTTTCAGCTTTTTCTTTCGCGTTTCCTTCCTCGTAATTCTTGTGGAAGGTTACGGGGGCTCAAGATTTCTTGTATAGCGTTTAACTCTCCAGTACAAGGAAAAACTCCCGTGCGACGAATGAAATACTCACTGAGGAATAGTTTCACGGATAGATATACGCAAACGAAAGGTGGCAGGTTTGCAGAAAGAATAAAGTGGACGTGAGCAAAGAAGAAAGAAAAAACCAAGCAGATCCTGTGCAGCATCTCAGAAAGAAAAGAAACCCATGAGAGCCAAAGATAAAGAGACCCTCAGCTGCCCATCGCAGCAGCCAGAACATCCAAAAATGTGTCATTCGCACTTTTCCTAGCATTTCGACCCTTATGGACCGAAGCAATGACATTTTCCTGAAGCTTTGACGTTCGATACAAATCTTTAGGGAAAATCCGACAATTTTTTATTACAAATTTCATCGATATTTCATTTTAACTCTAGGATTGAATGAATATTGACCATTTTTTTTGGCTTGTTACTTTTTTCACTTACACGTCAAGGATCCAGGCGAAAAATTGCAAATGCCTCATCATCATTTCCGAACGATGTTCTTGCCCATTTAATTTTATTTCATTTTTTTTTTTTTCGTTCTGTTCATTATTCATAACGACTCTGCAACGAAAACTTTATCATACTAGGGTGCATCACGCGCGCTAACGCGCGCGAACGGTTTTCTAGTAGCGCTGCAGCGCTCCTTTCATATATAATAACTTATCGAGATATGCGACAGCGTCTTGAACCCAACTTATTTTGAAGCAGTTTGGTACGAAAAAACACAAGTTTAGGCAAATAGGAATAAATGTTCCTATTCAGTAAATTCAGAAAATACTGAAAGTGANCTCCAAAAAAAAAGTCAAGCAAATGAGATGCACTACCGGTTGGGAGTGATCCCAGCAATGGTATTTTGACCGGCCCAGCACTGGGAAAAGATTGGCATTTTTATTCGAGTAGTGTTGCACCATTACTGGCTTCGGAACCGCGCCTTTATTCAACCAGTATTTTGGCCAGTACAGAACAGTCTTGGTGACTACCACTGGCACAACCTTCGGTGGCAAGAGTTGGACCGAGTCTACCATCCCAGCCTATAAACGACGGTTGCCCAGTGTCAACGCCGACTCTCGGTAGTCGATCAGCAGCGTTGGGACAATGTTCCACCAATCGTGGGCCTGTCGTATATTTTTTCACGGGGTGTTTGCCATTTTTTTCCATGTTGTTTTGATGGGAGTGGGCTGTGAAAATGGAGCTTTTTGTAACGTTGAATGAGCTCCGAACGCATCAAATATTTTAGTGACAAGTGTAGCAAGGGGATTGAAGAATGTGTGATTAATGGACGCGCAGCAGTTGATCTTATTTCGGAAATCCGGGCATAAAGAAGAGCCACATATTATGGGATGGTGGATTGAGCTTGACTGGACATCAGCAGAGCCACTTTCGGGGCTCTGCTGAAAGCCGAAAGCCATCGCCAGAAAGAAACGCATTGACCATCCCCTTTTATACTTTTCTGTATATTTTTCTCTTCCTCTCGTTCCATGAATTTCTTTTTTTTTGGCTTCTTCATTCTTTTTTGGTTTTCTTTCTCGTTTCCTCCTGTTTCTGCCCTCTCGGCCTCTCACGACGGAGCGAGGGTTGCGAATGCTGGAGGGAAAGCCAAGGGTCCATAAAACGATGATGAAGCGGCCGGGTAAGCGCGATTACATGCGTACAACCACGGCTGAGGGCTTTTCTCACTCTGCTGCGGATTTAGCCACGAAAGTATCCGACGCCGAAACTCCCGCGCGTACGAATCCATGCGATGCTTATTTTTTCTTCGTATGCGCGTGAAATCTTGTGCGTCGCAAAAAGAAAAAAAAAAAATTAATCGCTTGAATGTGGAAGTTGCAGAGAACACGAATGCCTCGTTGAAAATTCTGGGCGTCAAGTTGAATGTTTCAGGTGCTGCTCGGATTTTTTCAAATTCGTCACTAACCAAATTCTTTTTAGTCGCTGGACGGATATGGTAATTTAAAAAAACGCGATGAATATTCAGGAGAGACGCCTGGCCGCATTAATGTTTACGGAAATTCAGTTTTTCCGGATTTGCAAAAATTAACACAATTTTATTTTTTATTTTTCGTGCTCTTGATCGAATATTTTTTATAACTTTCAAAATACGTTTAGCGTAATTAATTTGAAAACTTTATTGCAATTCGACGAAATTACGTCGCGGCGTTCTTTTTTTTGACGGCTCGTCGCAGGGAAAAAGGAAATTCGCATCGTCCGTTGTCCTGTTAAAGTTTCATATACATTTACTCACGCACCCACATATTTTGCTCAAACGGATAGACGCGCTAACGTGGCCGGAAGTAAAACGAAATGATGTTGTCTCTCGTATTTTCTTTTTTTTTCATACACACTGGTGAGGCGCGAAGAAGGTGTCGAGATGTGCGAGAGG
>JBAJMU010000007.1:13396020-13414151 GCA_037952995.1 Hyposoter didymator
CCCACTCTCTCTCTCTCTCTCTCTTTGCCTTTTCCTCTGTCATTCTCTTTCTCTTTCTCCTCCCACGCTTTGAGCTTTCTGTCCTTTTTAACTCTCGGGTATTTGCCGGAGCGCCTCGTGTTACACATACACGACGAAAAATTCTTCCGAGATTTCAGGTTTCGCGACACGTAGGGAAATATATTTTCCAAACCATCCAGACCGAGCCAGCACACACTCCCACCCTCGAAACAAACTTTATTCCTCCTTCCGGGGCGCATCTTTATCAAAAAGCCAATTACCACTGTTAAACCGCTGAAATACTACGTGACCAAACCTACCGAGAGAGCAAGATAGTCGCAAATACTTAGTTACGTCGCGCTCATTTCCTTTTTACACGAGCCCGAGGATTACGTCGTTAAAAGTGCAAACTTTTTCTCTCTCCTCTCGCGAGAACATTAATTAGGAATTTTCGTTTGATTTTTATTTTTCATTCAAAATAAACGATCGAGCCAAAAAATGTCTTGACATTTATTTACACATTGATGCGATCCTCGTATCAACAGCCAAATATAAATGACGTTTGTATTGTAAAACAACTAGAAAAGCATTCGCAACAACGATAAACTATCCCCCTCACGCCCTCATATTTAAAGTCAAACTCCCTGCTGCTGCTTTCAGGCAAGAGGCGTTACCGAACCAGCCAACAAACTCCCGAATCCACAGAATACGAGCTCGCACCACAAATCCAGCCATACGAGATTGTCGACATCGGAGTCGACACATACACACATTAAATATACACAGCACCCTGTGCGCCCAAAATAATTGCAATGGGAGAATATTCTGTTTGAGAAAGCTACCACACAACTTCAATATTACGAAATTCCAGCCATGCTATGTTCGTACGTCAAATTTTGTCACTATTAATTCATGATGAAAATTCATACGAACGTATTCCATGTTACATTCGTCAAGCAGTGCGATCGAGTCAACCTGTTGTCTTGTGCAGTGTGACAAAATGACATTTTCTTCATTGTTTAAATATATATATATATTTTTTTTTGGTATTTCAAATTTATTTTGATCTTTGATAATCGGGGGAAATTGAATTTTGTTTCGACGTCAAAAAATGCCCCGGACTCAGGAGCAGACCTCATCATGCATTTTTGTCGCTCACTTTATAACGAAAGATTTCCCTGGAATAAGGTAAAAGAATTTTTCAATTTAAGCACTTTATACATTTTCCCAGAAATTCCACTTTTATTCGCCTTATCATTCGTCGCATTTTTTCCTCGTATCAATATTTCATGAATATTTAAGATCAGCGAACGTTACAGCTAAAAAAAGTTGCTCGACCGTAAGCAACTGAAGGGTGCATCAGTGGACCGGATCCCCTGACTGGATAAAATGAACGTCAACATATATTGTTGAGTTCGAAGTCGCAAGCGATCAGGCGCTTACCGACCATCGGCCAATGGACAATAATGCTTAATAATATTCCATTTTTCTCGGAAGCTGCTGATCCAGTCGATTCGGCAAATCCAGACGATGGTAACGTTGCAACGAATAGTAAAGTCACTTTTCGTTATCAACGACCAAATAGCTCGTCGGCAAGGTAGACGCTCGTGGAGCTGTCCCGGAACAAAACGCCACCAGTTGTACCGTCGGTAAGGAAAAACACGATTGAGAAAAAAACAAAATCACTCTCTGTCTTCCTCCTATCAGGGAGGAAAATGTGACATTCATTTCTCTCGAAATATCGAGCATATTCGAGAAAAAACGCGCATCCAATTTTTTGTTGTTTCTCTTTTCCAAGTGACTGACGTATCACCTTGAGCGAAAATTCCAGTCGAAACACACGAAGTTCGGGCAACTCATTAGTCGATAAAGTTCTTCGGGGTATTTAGCAAAAAAAAAAGTAACAAGAAGTTGTGCAAAGAGATCAAATGCACACACACTACGAAAATGCAAAAACCAAGATGTACAAATTTTGCAAAACTTCTCGTGGCGACACTCAGTGCCTGAGAAAAAATAACCAATTCGATTTCTGCGAAATTGGAGAATTTTAATAAAAAATTGTTTAGCAGAAATAAACAATATTGATTTGAATATTAATCAACGTGTTCCTTGTTGCAATAATTTCTCGCCATGAATTTTCAGAAGAAGCAAAAAAGAATGAGGGAAAAAGTAAAATGCTGAGAGTTCTGGGTGCGTGTTGATTTCCTCGTGAGTGGAAAAGGTCACCAATAGTCAGACATCGAGAGTCATCGTTTCTACTGCAACGAGAGTTAGTTCCGAAGAGAGTAAAGTTGCAAGAAATGAAAATGGGGTAAGTTCGAAATGAGTGAAGCTCAAGATTGAGTAATCCATTAAATTTTGCGAATAGTGACGCTTTCCTTGTCCGAACAGGATGCGAGAGGATTATTCGGAATGCCTCGTGATTGTGATGAGAAAAATCGATTGATAGCATTTTGTAATGACTGTATGACAAGTTTGCAGGGTCTAGAGAGCGGGGAGAAAAAAAATGGAGGAGCGAAAACAATTGGGATTCTATTTCTACTGTTACCAATCATCCAATCGATTTGCTGTGGAAAGCCTCGACCGTTTTTGCCTCATTCTCATTTCTGATGACCTCGACGAGGCTATTGGATCAATAACCAATTGTTATCCAATATTTACAGTTCATTTATACACTGTGTAGCTTCGCCACGACAGAGAAGAATGGAAAGAGAGAGAGAGAGAAAGGGATGACGAGAGATCACTCAACGGTCGAGGGCCCAACGAGATTTATTGAATACGTCAGAGAGAAGAAAAAAAGGATGGAGCTTGAGATGAAAGAGATGGAGAGAGAAAACGTTGGATAAATAAGCTTTTGTTTACTCCGCAAATCAAGTTTGCGTACTGGATTAATCAGGGCTAATTATGTTTTTAACGAAGCATCCCTGTTTCCCTAGGCACCCCCCTCGATATATAGCTCTCGCTTTCTCTCTGACGTAATTATCCAACTCGACGAAGAGGGTCCCGGGCCTGGCCACAAACGAGAGGCTTCCGCAATCGAACTATCAGGGTTATACCTCGATCACGTATATACACATATAGGCGACGCCAGCTATATGCCACAGCCTTCATTACCGAACCCTGTAACAGGATTTCTCCAAACTTATTCGAGTTTCTCCTCTTCGCAATGGGGATATAAAATAATGAGCATTAATTGGATTCGAACTTATTGGCTCATTAAAAAATGTTGCATCATTTCTGCGAAAGCAAAAATTCCCACAACTTTTAAATCTCTCAGTCTCTGTAAACGAATTAGTTTCGATAACTTCGGTTAACAACGTTAAAAACTTTTTATAATTGTGTCCTAATTACTTGCACTTCGCAACGACGAAATTAAATTCGTCAAAATTTTGTTCAGCGTCGATTGAATCTTACGAAGTGATTTGTCAATATTTTAATAACTTTTCCCAGAAAAACAAAACCATTATCAAAGTAAATTTGTAATTCACTCAATTCGCTTGCTATTTCACAATATCGAATTTTGCAATTTTGGGCAACACTTCCCAAATGATAACGCAATGAGTAATTAATGCGGAAATCATAATTTTATTTATACATCGATCACTGTTACATTTTCGACGAAATATTCGGCTCACTGAGAGAATTAAAACTTGAAATTATCGTTACGAATAAAAACAGGGCATGACTCTGAACATTTGTCAATTTTTATTAAGCAGAATGGAAATTCCCATGAAAATGAAGTGAAGATTCTTCTTTGTCAAAAAATAAAATTAAATCAAATTCATTAATCACTAAAATAAATAAAGGACGCACGATGGGCCATGAGGACCGAGATCCCGGTAAAAACTCAAATTCAATTAAATTTTAAAAAAACCATTTGGATTATTAATTAATTAAATGAACAAAATTTATAAATTAATTTTAAAAATGAAGAAATTCACCAATTAATAAAATAAACGAATAAGAAATTTGATTGATTTATAAAATAATTAAATAAATGTATTGATTGATGAAATGAGATAATATGTAATTTTCATGAAAATTTACATTCTGCACAGAAAAATTGCCCAACGTTCGAAATCGTTTCCCGTTTCTATTTCTGTAACAATATCATTTTTAACTTTTAATGCTCTTCGTGTGTTGGGATGCAAGGTAATCGCATCTAGAAAGGAAAACGAAGCTCAAAAGTTCAACTTTCTTTGCGGCGCAACCTCAATCTCGATCCGCCCAGAACGATATTAAAAGCTGAAGAAACGTAATGAAGTTTTTGACTTTGAAATTGGTCCTTAATGTAAATTTCATCGAATGATAATTATGAGGCCTTGGACACCCTGTATCCAGATACCGCGACATATATCTATTTATGCAAATAAAAAGAACGGAAGGGAATCGGAGAATTCCTTGGAGACCTATTATCGAATGAAAAGAGGAAATAGCGTCTGCTGATTCTCAGCTGGCGCGCTGTTTTCACCAATGCTCCTCTTCACTTGACTTTTGCTTCCGGCGATTTTCTGGCAAGCTGATACGAAATGTTCACTTGGAAAAGCCCATTTACTCAAACGGTTATGTCCCAAATGCTCCGAGTCTCGTTTTCGTTCTATTCGAATATTTTGCCTTGAGGTGGCGAAGGAAATTATACGGTACATCGTATGCAGCATTGTTGTTCTGAAGCTTTTCGATAAAAATCGCTTTTTCAATGCTTCCTGTTTGCTGCCCTGGTCCCTGAGAACAAAACATTCGGTCATCGTCTCTGTTCTTTTCCCANTCACCAATGCTCCTCTTCACTTGACTTTTGCTTCCGGCGATTTTCTGGCAAGCTGATACGAAATGTTCACTTGGAAAAGCCCATTTACTCAAACGGTTATGTCCCAAATGCTCCGAGTCTCGTTTTCGTTCTATTCGAATATTTTGCCTTGAGGTGGCGAAGGAAATTATACGGTACATCGTATGCAGCATCGTTGTTCTGAAGCTTTTCGATAAAAATCGCTTTTTCAATGCTTCCTGTTTGCTGCCCTGGTCCCTGAGAACGAAACATTCGGTCATCGTCTCTGTTCTTTTCCCATAATTCAGAATAACAAAGGTAAAACGATGGCAAATTTTTTAACTGGCAAACATTTCGAACTGTCGACACTACAAATCGATAATTCCATTCCTAATTCTCTAAAAAAAAAATGGTTTCCCTCGCTAGGAATTCCCAGACCAAAGACTCGACAGTCAACAGATTCTCGTGTGAGGTCAAAGGATCACGTGGACATTGAATGTTTGCTGAATTACATGGAGCCAGCTCGATGAATGGAAACCACAAACTTTTTATCCATTTGAGGCTCCACATATGGTGAACAAAAACTGTGCAAATATTTCCCCTGGCTCGTGTTTAATTAACGGCACCACACTAGAGCAATCCATTTGCCTATATCATAATCATTCAACTCGTCTGTAGCTGCAGTGATTGAAACAACCATTTATGTTCAAACAGTCCAACAATTTAGCACATTGCCATTCCAGTCAATTTTGTAAATTCCCTGATTGCTGATTATTGCACGATCCAGATTATTTAAATTTCTAATGGAACTCAGCAGTCGTGTGACGTTCTTGTTTTATCCATTATTGCGATGTTGAAGTTTGAATCGTTGGAATCCAACGAAATGCCGTTTCTCCTACATCAGAGCTCATAATTATTATGCAATATTTGGTCTGAACAATAAAACGATCCTGTCGTGCAACCTAAAAACTCAATCGACACGAAAAGTTGCCATGATTTTAAAAATTCAATAAATAATTAATAGAAATGACATTAAATAATTAATAGAAATGACGTTAAATAATTAATAGAAATAACACGAAATTGGCATTGCCATTCCAGTGAATTTTGTAGATTCCCTGATTCCACATTATTGCACGTCCATTTCTAATGGAACTCAACGATGTGATGTTCTTGTTTTGTCTATTATTACGATGTTAAAGTTTAAATCGTTGGAGTCCAACGAAATTCTGTTTTTTTCTACATCAGAGCTCATAATTATTATTCAATATTTGGTTCGAACAATAAAACGATTCTGTCGTGCAACCTAAAAACTCAATCGACACGAAAAATTGCCATTATTTTTAAAATTCAATAAATAATTAATGGAAATAACATTTTTCGTTGAATCTCAACGTTGCAAGCTTGAGAATCATTCATCCGGTTCCTCGATGATTCCCTGCAAGCCCCTCCATTGCGAATGGTCAACGATCGCGTTTTGTTGATGAAGGCAACGGAAATTTGTTTTTAATGGAAAATACTCACGTCCGTTATTGTTCGTAAATAAAGAAGAGGGTTGAGCATTCAATATGCTGAGTTTGCAATGCACATGTGAACTTCGATTTCCGCATTATTTCCCAACCTGCCCGCCCATCGGGACACGAGAACCAAGCATCCAAATATTTCCCAATGCTCCGTGCACCGGACTTGCGACGCCTTTCCTTCGTATGCATTTCGAATGACAGGAAAGCTCTTAAGGCTCGAGATACATTTATTTACGTATATACACATCGAAGTACACTTTTCTTCGAGTAAATGCGAGAGAGGCTCATATTCGATGCAAAGCGCACTCTAAGAGACTCCGTCACTGCTCGCCTGAAAATCCGTGAATCGAAAACGTTGCATATTCGGAGTGAAGAAGCCAGCGACGATGAAATATGCGACACGAAAGAGATGGAGGTTAAGGACTGGAGCACGGTGAACGTGCGGAAAGCCTGAGGAAGTTTTGGGCAGCACATGGTGATTTTTGGCAATCGCGAGTCGCCGAGACTCTGGCACTTTTCAAGTTTAGTTTTTTTCCGAATAATACGAACATTTTTATAAATCCTTGATTCAAATTTTTTGAATTCTCGGTTTTTAATGATTTTTAAGTTTGCGTCATTATTCACGATTTAGTCCGAAAAATAAAACGATCGTCCCTTGCGGCCCAAAAACTAAATCGACATAAAAAATTGCCAGGATTTTCAAAATTCAATAAATATTGAATAAAAAAATATTTCTCGTTCTCAACGTTTCAAAAAAAATTTGTATACGCACAGCTCGTCACTTTCCGCAGCATCGCGTCCGCAGTGAGCAGTCAAAAAATATAATATGAAGATGACACACTCGGAGACATCTGCACGTTTCGATGAGTTTCACGAGAAACAAATGAAGTTCGAAAATCTTCTCGTTGGCTTCGAATTCAAGAAATTCCTTCTCCCACTAGAGCGTAATGTATCCGATATCTAAAGGGCGATATCCCAAGCACGAGGGAGTTCCGAGTTGACGTTGCTTTTGTTACCAGCAGCTGGCAACGCGTAAAAGTCGCAGAGAGCGATATGCGTCGATGGTCTGCTGGATGCATGAGCGAGCGTCTATAGCAACCGCGTCACTTCCGAGTCTCCGTTCGCGCGATCCTGACGCCAGGACCAAAAAATAACAAGGAGACTTTGTTTGTTCTTGCCAAAAAAACGTACGAATTTCGATGTGAAAATAAGCGAGTGCATGAAAAACGTTGCGCTGGATATAAAAATTCATAAATTCCAAATAAAAACCAAAAAACCATCAATAATTATTTTCTATGTTTCGAAAATTTCAACTTTCGTTAGCCTCGTTCATAATATTTGTCAAGAACTGAACAGAGAGTAAAAACAAAAAAGAAAAAAAAAATTGGCCCATGAGGGGATCGAACCCGCGACCTTCGCGTTATTAGCACGACGCTCTAACCAACTGAGCTAATGGGCCATGGAAGATAGTTGTACAAAAATAGTACTAAACGGGTCAATGAAAATGAAAAATTTTAACCACAAAAAACGATATTTCTGAAAAATGTACATCGACGAATCACGTACAAAATAATGCAATCATAAATATTGTTCTCCCTATTGCCCAACGATTTTTATAAAAGCCACATGTAATCGAGTAAAAAAAAAATCGAAAAAAATTAACTTTTGATGGGCAAATGAGTGAAAAAAATAGAAAAAAATAGACGCAGTTCTGAATATCCATGAACGTTATATCACGATGTAGAGGCGTGGAAATTTGAACAGAGAACGCAAAAACGAAGGGAAATCCACATGAAAATTTGAGGGAAAAGCGAGTGTACAGACTTTACTCCCCATTCGCGTCATTGGGTCACTTCTGCTTGTTCTTTTATCACGCAGTACAGTATTTCTGCCTATAGCCGGTTAATCCTCCGTCGAATTCGATCGGAGCTAATTACCGGGTGGATTAGGGGATCGGACTGGGTCGGCGAGAGAAAGTTTATAACAGGGCGATGTATGTAGAGTACTTGTAGGATGGGGCAGGGAAAATCTCATTGAATGGAAGAAAAATGAGCGTTTTGGCTCGCAGCCAACAGCGGAATAGTACAAAACTGGGCGAGGACAAAACCTCGGATGTGTACCGATACGTTAAGGGCACAGACGTATCACGCGTGCAAATTTAGGCTTTTCGGATTCGCGCTGTAACATCCGGCACGATTCCGCGCCGATTGAAGCCACTACTCATCCGTTCGTTCCACGTTTTCCTGCTCGTCGTCACATCTGCATGCTCTCTTTATCGTTTTTTTTCTCTCTATTGCTCTCTATGTTTTCGAGCGTCCCTTCGGCGACCTCATCCCTTCCGCGAGCCTACAGACAACGGTTCGATCTCTTTCTCTGTCACGACGGAATGGAACGCATCGCCAACGCGCTCTCGATTTCCGGAGCTTATGTGTCTCTGTTATCCGCGTGTAAAGGGAGAAAAAAAATCGTTATTTCGATTCCCTTCTGTGGCACGAGACACAAAGATCCCAGTTAGTTCAGTGCGTCGACCGGAGTCTTCCTCTGTACCACGCAGCGGCAGGATATCCCGAGGACAATGCGAATAGCACGTCAATCATCGCATGACTTTCTGTCTTTTTCAAGTTTTTCTGTCACGTGCAGACTCTCCCCCGCGCTTTTCCAATACTGTCGTTACTTCTGTAAAAATTCTTGCTCTCTCGACCCCAACATCCAGCAATCACATTTCACCATCGATGGATGAGGGTTAATCGCTCGGAGCTCGTACAATTTTTTTTTTTTTTTTTTGCTGGAAAACCACTTGACCATGATCCTACGTGCGTTGAAAAAAAATTACGGAACCATTTCCCAGAGACTTCCTGCAAAAACGTTGAACGACATTCAAGAGGAAAACTTGAGAGAACGAAACAAAAAAATCAACTTTTTGGCAACAACAACATCGTGGCTGTCACGTCACAAAAAAAATCATCGACGTGAGCAACGAATACTTGTGCGATCAACGTTCTTCCGAAGCAAAAGGAAAATCTTCGTTCGTGGACGCAAAATTTCTGGAAATAAAAAGAATTACAAATTAAAATTCAACGTTACAGAATTTTCACTGTGCAGAATGTTTCATTAAAAAAAAAACTTTTTTCAAGGGAAGTTCGATTCTGATGAGTAAAAATTAATTAATCTTCAAAAGCATCCTCTGCTTCTCTTCGATAACGTCAATTTTTAAGTTTCAATTTCCTCAGTGAACAAAAACGTGATATTATTTTTTGATAACGTCAGAATTTTGTTTTTTCTACTACGACGACAACGATATTTTTTTATGATTACGGCGATTGCAAAAAGGATTCCAGTGTTATTTTCAGTTTTTTGTCAAATCGAATTCTACGGTTCCGTTCATTCGTCCATTTACGCCGGACGGTTTACCTGAATGGAATATCGATCGAAGAGTTTTGTGTAAAACATAAAAAATGGTCATAACATTGAACGTGCTGGAGTAACGGTGCAAAGATTGGTCAGACCGCGACAAAATGCGTTAAACTCATCCGAGCTCTGTGTATTCCATGATCCAGCATATATATACATGGTCGCTTGTAATTAATCAAGCAAAAACTGTCAACTGCCACGTGCCCAGCTCGTACGCGTCATTCGAGCGTGAAGATATCGACCGCGAATAATGACGTTTCCATTCTCGTTGCTGTACTTGATGTGTGGGACGGGCCAATAAAAATGTTGCTCAGAATCGCTTTATTCCTTCTGGGATTCCATCAAACGATCGTTAACAACAAAAGTTGCAACGAATTATGAGAGAATTAATTTGCTTGGAGGCGATTGTTCATGGCGAATTGTTGACGTTGATCCAATTTGTCGAGTTTATCGAATTTTTAATTTATTTTCCATGCACTAATTATCCATAAACTTACTGCGTCGATTCGATGTCAACAATTTAACAGATTCGATGAATTTCGAGCTGCTAGGTCGATGGATCGTGCGTCCTCAATCGAGAGGACTGGCCTGTGTACTTTACGATAAACTTGACAAAACTTTTGGTTATTTTTCATTCGCTTACTTGCAGTTAATGCAATTTATGCAATTAGTGCAATTTAATTGCATTTCCGAAACATCTCCGATGAAATTTCAATCTGCACATGAAATTTCTACTCAATTAAATTTTTTCTCACTTATTAAAGTTCCATGCACCATTTCGATTTATTTGTAACGAGCATTCGATTCCAATTTCAATTATTTACATATACATATGTGTATAGTGTGCGCGGATGAATTGATAGATTAATTTGACATCGAACGCGGTTTGTCTCGAGAGTTGTATTTCCTGAGGAGAACGCTACCGCACACGTGACGAGAACAGACGTTTCTCGTGTGTGCCAAGAGGAAACATTTCTGCGCGCGGAATCTCTCGAGCACGTCTTGTTTCTGATCTGCTTCCACGCGCTTTGTACACACATCAGCCTCCGTTTCATTTGATATCCCCACTCCAATAAACTTCACTTCCGCATCCACAAAAGTCTTCAAACGCACTCGAACGTGACGATAAAGACTCGAGAGCTCCTTTATGCAGCTCGCCTTCCTAAAACTGTATATTAAACTGTTTGATACGCTGAATTAATCAATTTTCATCAATTCCCTTTTTAATTAGTCGACAACGAGCCGCAACGATCAATTTTTCATGCAGATACTGCGATTTGAGTGTTTCGACACTCAATTTCATGAAATCGAGGCTTGCGAACGATCATTGATTCGCTGAATAAGGCTTTTTCGAACTGTACAGATCCTCGTCGATACCAGAGGACTCGCTACTTCCCCCAAGCCTTGTTCTCGTTTTTGTCCTCGATTAGACGCTCGAGAGATGAATCTTGAACCATTTTTTGCCACTTGCGAGAGTACCGAGAGGAACACTTGTTCCAAAAATGTTGATAAACGTCGTCGACATGATCATGGACGTCATTGACGAGAGCAGGGAACAAGACTTTCCACTGCGAGAACTGCACGCGATGGTTTATAATTTTATAATTACTATAATTAGCACGTAATAATTACGACAATTAATTAATTAATCGATTGCCCTGGAATTATCTGAAACATCTCGAAAACGTGGCTCAAAAAAGAGCGAATTTGCTGCTCAAAGTATTCAGCCAAGTGGCGGCTGGACGAAAAATTTGAAAAAAATATGGAAAATGTTAGTTTCGTGATAAGGAAGCGAAAGGATCTATTTCCAGTGACACAATATTGCGCGCACATGTCACGTATAGCGCGTATGAAAAAATAAAATAAAAATTGGAATTTATTCATATTCCTATATATTTTTTTCTTTTTTTGGTCACCGATGTGCAGACGAATCGAAAAATAATATCCATATATGAAGCTTTTGTACATTTTCTCTGTGCGCCCTCTCGTTCGCGAGCACACCGGAAATAATCTTTTTTTTTTCGATTTTCTCGATTCGCTGGCCAGGATAGATTGAATATTCTGTGGATATGTCACCGATGTGACGATCGAGGGAACTTGCCTAAGGATCTACGTAACAGGTATGGAGCCAAAAAAAAATTTCACGATTTTTGGAATAGCCCATTATTACCATCAGCCTGTATTCTGGATCCAAACCATTTTATTCGTCTCTCTCGCTCTCGGCAAAAAGTCGTCGAGGATAACTTATAGGAAGCACGTGCGTCGACTATAGTCGAAGACTTCGAAGGTGCTTGGCCATTAATCTTCGTTGACTTTGTTCATTCACTACTCAGACAAAAAAAGAGACTTGTAAAAACCTTCGCGCAGCAGCCACACGTACATTCATACGCAGGTCAAAAATCTCAAGTTCGTAAGTTTTTCACTTTTTTTAAACATTCCATCACTTTGCAAGAGATTCACGCGAGTTTTTTGGCTTTCAAACTCACAACGAAGAAATATGTTACGAGAGATAATTATGTGGCTCCGAAAAGAAACTTCAACAAGAATATTTCTGTTTTTCTTTTCATCTTTTAATGGAATTTATGGAAAAAATGACCGAAAATATTGCAGGTCGAAAATGGAAAAGTTCTGCAAGGAGAATATTTGGAAAACGTTGCATTCTGATTAAAAATAAACAACTCAATTCCCAAGCAGTGGGAATTACAAATATAAAATCCGAATCGCATTCTGCATGAAATCAAATTTTGACGAGTGAATTTTTTTTTCAGTTTTTCAGCTCTTAACTACGTTTTGTGGGAGGCCGGAGAATAATGATGATGAGAAAACAGAAATCGATGTTTCGCATGCTTTAGAGATGTATTGTGACGATGTATATAGAGATTGCAGTGAAAAATTTATCAGTTAACCGCGGAAGCCTCGTAAATCATGAAGCAGCGTGTTTTATGAACTCAGATGACGGGTGAATAAAAATCGATGACTGAGGAATCCAAGGGGAATTGTCCATTATCGATTAATTTATTGTGGAGTGGGGTAAATTGATCCTTAATTTATTAGTACTTTTGCTGCAGGTATTAAGCGACGTGGAAAATGGTGAAGCGATTTTTCTTGATGGAAATAAGTGCACAAAGTTTTTCTCATACAGTGTCGAGTCTCGATAATAATTTATATGAAAGTCCCGTATCTTCGAAGATGGATAATCTGCGGATGAGCCGATTAAGGCGATTTCATGAGTGTGTTCTCCCCGCTGCGTGATCATTCCTTGGCGAAGCTTTCGCGCTCACCCTTTTTTCGCACACAAGCTTCTCCTTTTTCTCCCTTTGTCTCTATCGCTTTGAAGGGAACGAAAAAAAAAACAAAGAATTGTCGCTTTTCGTGGCACGATTGCTCGGATATATAAAAATCGATAAAGATAAATTGCTGCATGGTGGTTTAGATGTCGTTCGCCAAGGAATTAATGGCCTGCAACCCCGTAGAGAATTACCCTTTTTTTTCATACTAATGTGATTTATCTTCGTACCAGGTGACCTCCCTCCTGTAACGAGAATAAAACACGAACATAATACACGCTGGAGATAATACACTCAAAAAACAGTTTAAAGATCCGGCGCTCGAGCTGTTGTTCTATAAAAAGTTATTTCCAACTGAAAACAGCCATGAAACTTGACGATCCAATAAAAAGTAAGAAACATTTTTTATTACAAAAATTTTAGGCATTTGTGAAATTTTTATCAGAATTTCATTGAGAATGCTGTGTGCAAATTTTTTTATCAATAGAATTCGTTTAAATTTGCACCACACATCTGATAGCTCGCAGAATTTTAAGAGGATTCGCCATGTAGACGTCGAGATATTTATTTATAAAAATCCACAATTTTCAGTAATTTCCCATAAGAGCGTGTGTTAAAAGTTGCAATTTTCAACATCAAATATTTCGATTCCTAAATGGTGAAACCTCTCAAAACTTTGCATACACTTTTATGTAACATCGGAGAAGTTTTATTTAGTTTTTCAAAAAAAATTGGTGGTAAATTTTTTTCGAAATTTTGGTTATTATACAAAAATACAAATTACTTTGGAAAATCTTGGATTTAGAGTACGTTGTTCTTTAATCAATATGTAACAACTTTTTTTTATGAACTTGGGCTCGCAAATCATTTTGTATGTAAAAAAAAAGGAAAAACAAAAATTTAGATTTGACCGTCGCCATACAACGTCCTTACGTTGATTAATTCCGAACGACTCGAGAAACGACGTTTATTTTTTTTTCACTTTTTGAAAAATTACTCTTTTAATTCTTCCAAATTTTTAACAGTCCCGAAAAATAACAATAAAACGAAACATGTCCCTCTGTTTTTTTTTCTGGATCGATGTTACGCGACTAATGGGTTTTCCAAACAATTTTAGAAGATTCGGGCATCGATTCGTGCAATCAAGATTCCATCATAAATGTTTAAATTAATCTTTAACATACGAGCACACAGCACGCCTGTGGTTCGCGTTAACGATATTTGCATATCGGGTGATCCCGTGGAAACCGCCCAACGCGAACATGCACCGGTTCCTGATATTTTTTCATTCCAAAACTGTCCATTCGAGCTATCACTTCGTGACAGTTTTCATTCGTTCGTTTGTTTTTCCTTATGAAGTCGAAGCGTCCGCGGTACACCGCCGTCGATGCGTATCGGACTGGCAACCGAAATACGACAAAAATGACAAAATCTGTGGAATAATATGCACCGATAAAAAAGAAAAATCACGTGAACCCTAAATTCCGGTCTTGACGAAAAAATAATTCTCGAGATTTAATTCAATGGTTAAGAATTTCCCTTTTTCCAACGTTCACTTGCCACGAAATTGTATTAATTTCGATGACTCTGACGTTCGCAACGTCGAGATTTGGAAAAATATTTTTTCCATCAATTATTTATTGAAATTTAAAAATCACAACAATTTTTCGTGTCGATTGAGTTTCGTTGCATTCCAACATTTCGCTGTACACCAGGAATGCTGAAATTATTCATTTTCCTTCAAAGTACACTTTTGTCCTCTAAATTCTGTAATTTGATTCCTTTGAGCACGCTCAATTGGAATTCCGTTGGAATACGATTTGTTGAACATATCATCAATGAACTTTGTCTAGTGCGATTTTCATCAACGTTACACAAACGAATTCTCACGATTCTCCGTTTACTATCGAGAGCAGTGGGCAGCGAGAAAATTGTGGTTAGAAAGATCGCCATTATAATTGGTGCACGGTCGAATGAATTTTTCAACAAAAACAAATATTTGGCAGGCGTGAATTTACTTGTCTCTGCCTTTTTTTTTTCTATTTACAGCATTGATGCTGTTTTTGTAAATTTTAGCCAAGATCGATGTAAATCGTCATGCTCGTCAGTTCGTCATCCCTAAACCGCTCGTAAACGAGAAATCTCATCAACGTGAAAACATTTTCTTCACCTGATGCTTTAATCTTGCTAAAAGACTCTGGGAAAACAAAGATCATCTCGAGTCCTGTGAATGGCACCGCCAGTCGTTTCTGTTTCACGAATACACATGAAGAGGCAAAAAATGGTTAGTCAAAAACGTAATGACACTGCTGCACGTCTGGAAGATTTATTAAAAAAAAAAAAACAAGCTCGTTGTGCCAGGAATAAATTTTCGAGAGAAAAATTTGAAAATATTGAGATTTTGTTTCGAAGATCCTGAAGGTTGGAGAAAAAAATTGTCAAGTGGATTTCGAGACGTCGTGGCTTTCGAGAATAAAAAGGAAACGGTTGAGTCAAATATTGCTATTTTTTTCTCGTAGTTTTCAAGTCGAATGTCGTCCCCCATCGAGTTCAAGAATTTAAAGTCTCACCGAACGAGATTTTGGTAAAAAAATTGAGCACAATATTTCAATGGAAAGTTTTCTTTGGACTGTTAAAATTTCTGGATTCTTGAAATTGGCTTAATTAATGGGAAACCATAATGGAAGGTCCAAAGTGAAGCTGGAGGTAAGAACTGTGCGGGAAGTTTCATGCTAACAACCAAGTGATAAGTCTTGACCTCCCCTGTGCCAGGAAACGATGAAATCAATGGCCAAAGGCAAGTGCAAGTGACTTCGATTTCTCATTGAGCTCCGGCGATTCATTACTTCCATCGGTACGACTCGCAATTGGGTCGAGGGCCAAGTCTTGTTTAACTTCCAGCCTATTCAATCAAATCTTCCTGCAATATCGATGGATCTTGGAATCATTCGATCAGCGTTTTTCTCATATTACAATCGCTTCGATTCATCGACCATCTCATTCTTAAAAGTTGTTCCATCACTTAAGATAAAAAAAAATCTTGCTGCAGTTTATTCGATGTCTCCGAATAATTGAAACGAAATCAAAATTATTCCAGACCTCGTGAATTTCTGTAGAAAAAAAAACGTTTTCCGGGAATTTAGAAATTTCGCATTCGTTAATTTTTCAAAATCTCTGGAAACTGTTGAATAATTTTTATTCGATGAAACGAATTATCGTCACAATTCGTATTTAGTATAAAATTTCGTGGGGAATGATCGATATTTCGTTGACTACGTTGAACTAAACTTTTTTTCAAATAATCCCAAAAATGTTGGCATTGCAGCACCAAATATTCTAGAAAATCTCTTCGGAAAGCAAATTCGTCATTTCGATGGTAAAAACTTACTGACAATTCCGTTAAAAACCAAATGTACTGCAAAAATAACGAAAACTTCAAAATTATCAAAAAATATTATTGCTCTGTTCAACAAAATCGAGATTGAAAATTCGTGGGAATCCACGGACATCGCAAAAAGTTTCAGGACGTTTCTGTAAATTTCTTGAAATGAATCAACTCCAACGCACTTTTTGTCTGCAAACGTTGTAAACGTGAGAAGTTTCCATCATTTTGCGTGTAACTTTTTAAAATCCGCTGTTGCAGGAACAACGAAGAAATCGATATCCATAAAGAAATGAGACTTTTCCGTACCAGGGAAAAAAGCAAATTACGTGAAAATTGAATTTCCGGAGATTCCGTACACAAAGCTATTCATTTTTATGAAAAAAAACGCAAAGTGAAGATGCTTGGAGGTTTAAAATGTGAAAAAGTGAGGAATGTCGACAATGCAATGTAATTTCGAGCTGCCATAGTTTTCCAACTGCAGAACGTTAAGTCCGTGGGGCTTTCAAGGTCGCTTTTCACGAGAAGCAGATTTTTTTAAAATTGCATTTTGTATTGTGTGTTTACTTGAAAGGGTGTTGTGAGCTTTGGGGACGTATTCATGTAGAAAGTTAGTTTCATCAAAGAGGATGCTGCTCAGGAAAAGTGCGCGTGGGTGATGTTGAGATTTGCACGTTTAAGCAAAGGCAGCGACGTTGGTGAGGGATGTTTTGTACTCGGGAGGAGGCTCGGTGTGTTCGGAGTGTAGAGGAGAGAGCGACGATGAGCACGTGGCGCAGTGGAGGGGGTTGAGCTTGCGAGAGTTCGTAGGAGTCAGTCAGCGGCCGACCGTCCCACGATCCACAAGTTTCGGACTAAGCCTTTCACCTTTCCTTTTCCTCGGCAGTTTTCCTCAACACGCGATTACGAAAATTTCGTCTTTTTCAAGGCGCGACGAGCCTATTGGCTCGCAGGAACTATCGAAAAACATTTGTTCATATAAATCAGTGAATTTCAACAAGGACACGTGACGAGAGTGCAAGTGACGAGATTAACGAATGGTGAGTGTCTAGAAAGTATTTTTGTTTGTCTTAAAAAAATAATAAGTTTTATAACCAAAACCCTGGATGCTTTTTGGCCGAAAAAAAACGTGCTTCTTATCCGTCGAAACGAAACTCGGTCGTTGGAAGATTTTTCAAAAGCATTTTATTTTTCTGCGTTCAGTATTATTGCGTGTGTGGCAACAATTTCTCGGAGCCCAGAAAGCCGATACCTTTTATGGTATTCCATTGAGCAAACGCAGGCCACGTCGGTCAAAGAGTAGAAGAAGCAGAAAAAAGGACGAAAAAATAAAGTGGTAAATGCGCCGTGTGGAGCAAACAGAACTTTAAAGGGTTTTCTTCGTTTACTTATTCAAAAGGAATTTCAATAAGCAAATTAAATGAAAGAGTCTTTTGGCTTGATGTTCTGGAGTCAAAGGAAAAAGGAAATGAAAAGAAGGTCCTGGCGAGAAAGGGACAAAAGGAAAATTTAATTATCGGGTGTGGGATTCCGTTAACGAGATTATAAAACAATTTTGTCGTGCGGGGCACGATGATCGAAGGACCGAAAGGATTGAACAAGTGAAAACTCCACCGATGGGATTAGCTCCAACGGAATGTGCCTGTACCAAGGAGTGGAATTAATTTCCTCACTTCTCCTTTTTATTCCTTTCGGCAAACTAATCTTCTAACCGTTTCGTGTCATTCCTGCTCTTTTCCCGATATCCTGCTCCACCGAAGCTCTTT
>JBAJMU010000007.1:13431827-13471188 GCA_037952995.1 Hyposoter didymator
GGAGAGGGGGGGGGGTGGATAACACAATGAGGAAGCGGATCCGTAGCGGAGATAATGAGAGCACGAAGCGAACGACAGGAGAGGACCAGGGCAATGGAAAAGCGCGGATAACATCTCGACGTTCGCGTTCGCGTAGTCGGACGCATACATCGTAGAATTTGCAGCATGAGAGCAGCCTATAACGTTCGACGCGGAGTTTAAATTTTCATGATAAAATGCAAACGAGGCGTAATGCTCAAGTTTTCGCTCAATGGCTTTATCGGTTAAGGAGTCCCTCTGCTCCCGGAAGTGTCGAAAGTTTCGTACGTAAGTTGCGGAGGGAAACTGCCTCCAAACTGAGACAAGATTCCCGATAAAACTGCGCGAGTAACATCCTGCGAATCGAAGAGATACCAGGCAAACCGGAGTGGCGAATGTCTCAAAACTGTTAACTTTCCTCCGTCTCGTGTAATCCTTCTACGTATAACGTCCTCCTCCTGCCAAGTGGATCCTTATGTATCAAAATTCATTAAATCCGTGCAATCGTGCGCATGTGCGAATTCCCGCAATGGATTTCTACAAAGGCGAAAACGTTTAATCAAAAATTACCGTTGCGTCATAGCTCCTTGATACTAGTTCGTCCCTCTGAGAGATTTTGGCAAATGCAAAGTCATTTTTCAGCTGAAATTAGGGGGAAAATGTCGGAATTCGAAAAAAAATGATAAAATTTGGGAAGTAATGTCAAAATTTGAGCGAAAGTGTCAAAATTTTGCGAAAAATGTTAAAATTTGAAGAAAAATTTAAAATTCGTTGAAAAATTTCAGACTTTTCCAAAAAATGTTAAAATGTGACGAAAAATGTCAACATTCGTGGAAAATTGTCAAAATTTCTCGGACAATGTCAAAATTTTGGGCAAAATGTCAAAGTTTCCGCTATTTTCAATAAAATACAAAAAAAAAAAAATTTGCTAAAATTCTTCAGAAGAACTAGGATGCCATAAAAATGTTTACATTATTTTTCACTCGGTCTATATGCTGAGGACCAGAAATCTTCCTGAGCATATGTTAATAGTCCCGACCGAGCTAAAGCAAGTCAACGTGTCCGCTACGTCGTCTATGAATAAATCCAGAGCACCGATCCAAAGGTACAATTTGTCAGGTGTACGAATATTTACTCTGCACGACATCGCAAGAAAAACCAGAAGAAAGAGAATCGGAGAGTGATGGTGAAAAGGAGAATAAAGGGAAGCTATGGAGCTCCAGTTTTCTATAGTGACGTGATGGACCGACAACAATTTATAGAAACGCCACGAGTACTATTACTTTCGACACTTGAAGTACTATTTTCCGATGTTCTCTTCAACTGTGTCCGTGGAGATGAGCGAAACGCCGATTGTGAGGGAAACCGATATTTTTCATTGTAATGAAAAAAACTTACGACCAGTTATTACACGAAAAGTTTTTTACTTCGCAGCCTCGAGAACAATTCGACTTGAAATATTGTACAATGAGAAAAACAAAAAATCGAAAGCAATTTATAAAAATAATGATAAAATTTTCACGTTTATGAAAAAAAAAAAACTATTTTTTATTTTTTTATTATTATTTAATTTTTATAAACAAAGTTCCAAGGACTTAGTGAATTAAATTAAATTCCAGAAAAAAGGGAAGGCAAACGTCAAAATAAAAATCAGCCCGAGGACCGGAATAAATTCTATTCTCTGCCGAGATAATTGAAGAATGTCAACCACTCGCGTGTTCGATATTTAAAAAAATATTAAAAAACGAGCTTTTTCGCAGTGTGTATTTTGAGGATCCTACCATATCGGAAACTCACAGGCTCGTTGAACCTCCAGGGAACAACCCATTTCTCTCGAGCTAACGCGAACATTGGTCGCTTTTGTTTTATTTTTTGGTTTTTTCCTTTACACGACTATCGTAGTCTTTTTCAGATAAAACGTCCTGTGTGCACGGTGCGAGACACAGCCCCGAGCGATAAGAGTGCGAACGGTGGCATGCGGGATTCACGATCCGAGCGATAAATTCACGATTTTAGAAAGTCGCATGTTTCTCTTTCGCCCTCGGGCCAATGCACAGGTGGTGCGAGATGGAAATTCGAGGCTAACCTCGAAAAATCGTACAGCCTAGAAAATTCTTTTTCTTCCACGANCCTAAAAAAAAAAAAAAAAAAAAAAAATTCACTCGATTCTTTGGCAACGATCGATCATTAGGATAAAAATCATGGGCAAAAAAATCGTCGTTTCTGCGTTGAAATAATCAAAATTCAAAGCGATCGAAAAAAAGCTCGAATCACAATAATCATCGCTGGAGAACCGCATGAAATTCTAACAGAGCAGCTCTTGACAAGAAAAAGTCAAGAATCATTCGGAGTGATTTCGCGAAAGCCTCAGATTGATAGGGTTGGGTTTGAGAGGCTTGTGTGTGAGTTTTGTAGGCGCATAAGTTTGAAGGAGCATGGCGTACAGAGGAACATTGAAAAAACGTAGTTGCGCGGTCGTGTCGAATGCGAAGGTATGAGCGAGAGCGAAAAAATCTGGTGAAAGACTCTTTGACGTTCCACGTCAGCACCCATGGTCGCCGAGTGGTTAAACGTCGTACGTTCGCGTTTGAGGCACTGGAAAAACACACGTAACTATTGAGATTCAAGAGTTTCGAGTATTTTTATTTATTTTTCTGTTTTTTTTTTTTACTTTTTTTTTTACTTTTTTTTTATGAGTGATACATGCAGTTCCGAGTGCAACGCTGCGTTGGGTCGAACACGTGGTGGGACGAGGCTGCTGCTCGCATCAGGCAAACGGTTGAGCTTTTTCATCCCCTCGCAATTGTGGCAGATTCGTATCTTCGTTTCACTCTTATACGTTTACTACCGACGACGTCGCCTATTTAAGTTTAAAAAACGCTTCGTTTACGATTGCCTCGAATTTAGCTCCATATTATGCATTCACCTCGTTTTTCCTCCTGATAATAAACGTTTGCTTATTTACCTTCCGAAAAGGACCGAGAGGAATTACCAGCGACAGACACACAGTTTATACAACTCTGCTGCCTGTTGGATTTATCTCTCTTGTCTACCTTCTGATACACGCTCCGCTATTTCGGGAGAACAAAAAACCAGATTGGAACTCTGTTCGTATGCATGGAACGCTACTGCCGAGAGATTCGTACATTTGCTCTTATCAAAACCTCCGAAAATAAAGAGGAAATTAAGCCTTTGTAGTTGATTGCCGACTCTTGACGTTTAATCGACTGTACAGCGGAAAAGATTCGATGACACGTTTTGTTTATTTATCGTGAGTTCCTCGTGATGCGTTGGACGTTGTGATAACTTATTCGTTGATATTCTAACCACGTGATTTTTCATTTATTTGTTTTTTGTTTTTTTTTTTTTTTTTTAATGTCGACGGGGGTTAAAATTGCCACGACCCAGCAGCTTCGTTATTCCCGAATCACATTCTGACAGTCCTGTCAGTCCCAGAAATTATGCGGTTAATTTTTGTTGTGTCTGATTTCCATTTCGTTATTTCTGGTTTAACGTATAAACGATGGACACATTAATTCGTTCGTTTCCTGCGCTTTTGTTATAATTGTTCTTTGCCTATAATGACTCTGACGTTTGCAAAGTTGAGATTCACCGAAAAATATGTATGTAGTGGAGTTTTACATGCATACCCTTGGCGGGTTTGTACATGGTGTGCTTCCCGTACCCCTTCTTTCATCCCGTTCCACCTTTTTCTCTCTCCCCTTTTCCACCATTCACACTTCCCCATTCGTCTCCTCTCCACTACGCACACATGGACCTACTATTTTACGTGGGTTCCGAACCACAGAGAGTACAGCTTGGGACACTTAGAAAAATCCATTGGTGTCGGCGGGAATCGAACCCGGGGCCCACTGTGTGAGAGCCGGGCTCGTTACCACTGAGCCACTGCCTCTCTCTATTCACCGAAAAATATTTTTTCTATTAATTATTTATCGAATTTTAAAAATCGTGTTAATTTTTCGTGTCGACTGAGTTTCTCGGGTCGCGGGAGAAAAACTTTTTATTGTCTGGAGCAAATATGTATTGGATAATAATTAGGAGCTTTGCTGATGAAAAAACAGAATTGCGTTGCATTCTAACGATGCACAACGCGTAAGAATAAAATTAAACTGTCAAAAATTTGATTCCTTTTCAAATTTTTATCACTTTTTCTTTTTATTAAAAAATTCAGTCAGATTTTTATTTTCTTCGAAAAAAAACGCCGAAGTTTTGCATTATTTTCAACAATAGAAAAGTTGACGTGTCTTTCCAGTAAATCCTCATAGCAGCAAGAGTAATGATCGAGTGTAAGCTGGTAGACAGGCATACCATTACACAATTTTTCCACACGAGGTAGACAGATGTCGCCGGTTAGAAATGACGAAAGGCAAAGGACGTTGATATATGGTGAGGAGAGTGGAGCTTCAAGGGGAAACGAAAGTGAGTGCAGCGATGTTAAAAGATTTTTCGGTGCATATTCTCGTTCTACATGCGCCTGGCATTCTTCCCGGAAGTTCAAAGTTTCAGAGCGATGTCTCGTGACACTTTCCGGAGAGAGCACAAACTGCAGGTTTCATAAAAATTTTCCTGCATTGATAAATAATCGTAAGAGGTGCGAATCGGTCGAGAAAATCGAACTGGATAGGAGGGTCGAGTCTCAGGACGTCGTGGAAAATTCATGGACAGTGCGTGTTGGGAATGAAAATCCATCGAGCGATTCCACCGATCGCGTGCAGCAAATTCATTACCAATAGATTTTCCACACACACATACACAATGTGCATTAACGTTAGACATGAATGAATGGAATGCTTGTGTGTTTGTGGAGTGTTGCATGCGTGGGAGTATCAAATGGTGAAAGCTCATGCCCTCGTTGATCGTTTATTCGTTCCGGCAAGCGTCAAGCTTGCCACCACCCAGCGAGCGCCCTTGTTCTCTGGATTTGTTAGCTTTGCACAGATTATATAGTGACCACCCTCCTCCCTCTATATACGCGTGTGTGTGGATTTCATGGGAGCCAGAAAAGCTCCTATGAACCAAGTGCTAATGTCGAAGTCATTGTTCTATTCCCAATCTTGCCAATGGTCCACGACTCGTCAGAAAAGAACTAAAGGAGACGAAGAGGAAGAGGGAAAAGGGAAGCGAGGGCAGAGGGAGAGATAGATAGATAGAGAGATGAATGTATTCATGCCCAGGACTACTCCAAAGGGCGAATGAACCAAAATACATAAAAAAAATTACAAACAGAAAATAAAAATAAAAAGTAAAAAAAAAAACATAATTTTGATGACATAATTATAATACGCAATAATGTACACAAAATAAAATAAAAAAGGAACTATTTTGCCAGCACGCACGTAAGAATCAAAAATCAAATAAAAAAATCAAAAAAGAGAGGGAGAGAGGCTGATATGCAGAAAGAGAGTGAGTTGTTAACGAGAATGAATAAAGCTGCTCGCCACTCTGGCAAACTTCTTTAATTACACCTCCCATTTTGTTTGCCGTATGTGCTGTGTGTTCCCCGGCTTACATATTATACATTCAAAAACCTTAACGAATTTCGCAGCAGCCCCATATTCAGCATGGCTCAGAGAGTGAGAATATTACGCTGTTACGTGAAATAAAACCAGGCTCGTTGACTAAACTTTTTTTTGTGCTCTTTCTTTTCGTTCTTTCCAAATGAATACAACGAGACGCGAATTACGGGCACGAGTGAATTTTTGTTACGTACTAGTTCCCTGTTCGTGCTCGTTTATTTATTTAATTATCAATTCGTTAATACCACGATTCTTGGAACTCGAAGTCCGTTAGAGCTTGTTCATTTGAGAGGATTTTACACACGTTGTTGGAAAATCGGCACAGTAATCTGCGAAAAGCAGCCTCTATTTGTTTAGTTTCGAATTACTTTTTTTTTTTTTTGCTCTTCCTTCCAGAGATTTTTGTGTTTGTATTATTCAAGACACGCACGCAATGAATCTCTTATGTTTTTGAGTCTCCCACTTGTAACATCATTCGAGGGAAAAAAAAGTTAGATTTTTTTTCGAAAAAAGCGAATAAAAATTCAGCCAGGAACGCAATCGACGGGAACTCTTCACGAGGACACGCAGGGCGACTCCCTGCATCTCCTCGAATTGCCAGAACTACGAAAACGCGTCCGAGTAATTCGGCACCACGGGGAAAAAAAAATTTATTCACGATTTCCGAGAAAAAAAGCGGAACTGAGGCCTCCTGACGCGTTTTCGTAAATTTGGTGGTTATGGGTTTCAGGGAAATTCCCTCCGCGTGTCCTCGCGAAGAGTGCTCGTCGATTCCGTTTTTTTCAAAAAAAAATTTACTCACGATTTTCGAGAAAAAAAACGGTGGCTGAGGCCTCCTGATGCGAGATATGTTCCTTTCATTCCGAAAGGAACATATAACCGCACGCGTATACATGCAACTGTCAAAATGACAGCGGGACTGTGAGTGTGAAACTGGCAGCGGGACTCGAAATCGGACCGACCAATCACAGCACGAATAAAACGACAACAAGAACGTTCGAGATCGAGAACGTTACTACGAACTTTTTATAAGGGGTTTTCGCAATAAATCCCTCAAATATTCGATCTTTCAACTTAAATGCTTATTGTTACGGTTTTCATGGGAAAGATTGATCTTGTGATTGATATTTCACAATTCGTTTCGTTTTAATGTTCGATTCTGTAACTTTAATGATTATTCGAAAAAAAAGGTTACAATTCTCACGGAAAAGATTGGTTTTGTGATTATATAGAGAATACTTGTTTTAGCACACACGTGGTTTAATCTCTCCGCACCATGGAGAGTCAGGTGTGCGTTGAACGATCGGACAGATTGATCGCTAGAATTAGCGTATATCGAGCCAAGTCTTGTTGGGGTCACGTTTGGGCGCGTCGCGTTTGCCAGTCTCTCAGATTAATATTCAAAATCCTTATTGGGTTATGGGATCGGCCAGCTAGATTGGAGATTTGCAGGGCTATATATGACGCCAGCAATGAATTAAATTCTCCGGTTGATTGCTCGGTGATCGACTGAACCGGAGGTGCAATGTGCACTTCATGAGAATGACGGCCGATCGAGGCCAAGCATGAATAAAGTTTGAGCAGAGGTTATCATCAAGCTACATCGACGTCTCTATAAGTCCTGCACACAGGGTGGCCTTAGAATGTCCTTCCAGTCCGGAGAGCCAGACAGGAGCTGTCAAATTTTGAGAAAATTTTTTCAGATGAACTATGGGCCTTTTTTATATTCACTGATAATGAAATCTTTTTGGGGAACGTCGATAATTCGTTGAACACGAAAAACAAAATATTATCGAATAATTTCAAAATTTTCATAATTTTCACAGTATTTTTGGTTCCAAACGGAACTTTCAGCAAAATTTCCGATTGGAATGACAAAAAATTTCCTTCCGGAGAGATTTTCTAGAATATTTCTTCCTGCAATGACAAGATTTTTGGAATTACTAAAAAAAAAAAAAAAAAAAAACGTTTAGTCGAACGTACTCAACAAAATATATCGATCTTTTCCATCAAAATTTATTCAGCCCATCCCACGAATGACATTCCAGCTACCCTCTACAATTTCCAGTTGGCCAATTGCTGTTGGGGCCGGTATGTTCGATTACAGTTTAGAAGGACGAGAGACAGAGTTGTTGGACTTGTGGTTTACGCACAACCTGCACACATACGTATGGAAGTGTTAGATTTAACCTGCATCCGCGTTGCACCAAAAATCCTAGCATGGCTAGTTACGAGGCCAAAGTTCCGACTAACCCAATCACCGATGTTAACTACTGGTACACGATCCACGCTACTGCTCGTTCCATCAATTCGTTTCGGTCGTATAAAGATTTAACGCTTTTGCAACAAATTCTTGGACTGGTGCAATTGCATTTATATTTAAACAGTTGATTACGCAGCCCTCAGTCGTAATTAGACTCCTAGGGTCATGACCCAGAAAACTACTGATTCTCGCTCATTGAGTCTGCAGCATCAATTTATTCCAGGCACTGCAATGATATCTAGAAAATTCATAACGTCTCCATAGAAGTTTATGTCGTGGAAGAAACTCTGATCGATCAGGAAATTATGGAAAAACTATCGCCATAAACACTGGAAATGAAATTTTATAGAAAAACGTTGAAATTTTGTTGACCACGCTAAAATAAATATTTTGCAAATTACAAGCAGTGACAAAATTTTTGAGATTAATTAAAAAAAAGTTTAGTTGAAAGTGTCGAACGAAATTTCGATTTTTTCCAACAAAATTCGGATTAGTAGGCAGACAAAATTAAGAAAAAAAAAATACAACAGTTTCAGGGGTTCGAGGACAGCCCCAGGGATATATTCTTTCTAGCAGAGCTCTGTTCCGCAGCAGTCAATCCATTTAATTTCTTGGATCCAATCTCCAAGCAGGCTGCTCCAATGCACCAGGAATCCTCCTCCTGCTTCTTCTTCTTCTATTCCTTTTCCTTAGCGTTGGCTTTTTCAGACTCTTCCTCATCGTACAAAACGTTTAGTCCACCGCATCATTAATTTACATTGACTGGAATGAGGTTTTCGTCCGACAGTCCTAAAGCAAGTGCTCTTTTTATTCTTCCTTCTCAACTACTCTGCTATACGTCGCTTCGTACGAGGCTGATGAAGTTTTTTTTCGAGCCATTCGATTCATCGGTGTTGCAAATACTTTTGAATATTGAGTGGGAACTGTTTTGTTTGTTAGCGATAATTTTTTTAATTCAATGAAAAGGATTTCTAATTTTTGTTTTTCGATTAAAAATTTGTTAAAAATTTAAAAAAAATGGATTTTAATGTTGAGAATCAAAAAAACGTTTCTCCAAAACTGTAAAAGCGAATGACTCTGATATACGAAGCCATGAAACAAAGTTTGCTGAATAAATGGAAACAAAGTTGGCGAAATTTTCATTCGGAATATTGAGGAGACACTTGGGTCCTGTGAACTATTGCAACAATTTCACTTTGAATAGGTAAAATATGCTCGAACAAGAGAGAGCAGAATTCCGAGCTTGCCCGACATTGGAGCACGGTGAAAAATGTCTCAACGACAATCCCCGAGGTCACTACAGTCATGTGGTATTAGGACTTTCTCATTCAACGACTTTCCCCTTGAGAATGGTGTCTGCTCGATGGAATATTCGTCTAGAGCCTTTGCCTGACGTTCGCGAATAAGATGCGAGTGCCAGAAGAAGAATAAGAAAAAGCTCCAAGATCTACGATACCCTGGACGAGTGGAACGCTGACGAGCTGGTTCGAGGACCATGTTCCCCCGAACAATTCTTCGCTATTGGAAATTCGACAGTTCGACTACTTTTTCAGTGCCGAGAGTCTGTTTGTCGAGGTCGAGATTGCTTCTAAAATTGGGACTAAAATTTAAATTGCGTATGGGAGAAAAATGAGGAAAAAAAAAGAATTAAAATGCGATTGTCGGTCCGACCGGATGCTGACAGGAAGATCTCGTTCACTATCAATCACTCTATAGAAATGTTCATAACATTAATCAGAACTAGGGATTCTCAAGTGTGACGAAGTATTTCATTTCGGACGAGGCTTTGACTAATGAGACTTTCCAGTTGTATTCCCCAGGTGTATCCTGGAGTGGAGTTGCCGCAACGACCATGACGGATCAGTGGTAGTAGGTGGTAGCAATGAGATGAAGCGAGAATGGATCTATAGCTTGGATCTTGGACCGAGTCAGAGAGGCTTCAGGTTTGCTGGCAGTCGTAACACTTTCCTGCTCTGGCTTCTCATTCCCTCCCAGAGAGTGAAGAGCGTCTGGAGGGTCTAACCCGGTATATAACGTACGAGCTGTAACGTGGAATTTCTCTTGGTTAGTTGCTCTGCTAACCCTTGCGGTCTTTCTCTTTCACTTACTCGCAATGTCTATCCGCTGTCTCTCGCCCTTATTCAACCTCCGAGACTTTTCATCCCTCCGCACAGGGATGAATATTTATATAGATATTTATCCCACGTGTTTTCTCCGGCAGCTTTCATGCTCGATTTCTTATCCTCTCAATTTTAAGCAACGAAATCAGGACTTTTGGTATTTCTAGCGCATTTAGATCTCCCGAGCATCCATGCGGAACTTACTTTTCTGTATCTCTCCGCCTAGGCTCGTTTCCCAAGTATTTCTCATGCTGGCAACACTGCACCCCCTCGCTTCGTGTACTCGAAGCGACTTCGGGCGAATATATCGTGGAAAGCAATTCACCGGCTCTGCAGTCATTATGGCGGCTGAAAACTTATTCACCAGCGAATGTTCACTCGACCGCAACTTGCTCTTCCTCTCCTCACTGCCCGGCTCTTCTCTGGCCCTTAAAACCTGCTGCTTCTTCGCCTGGATCACGTCATGGAAACCATGGCATTTGGCGATGCTCTCGGATCCCTTTAACACGTCCCGAAGGATTCGTGTTGGGTTGGGTGTTTTCGGTTTTCAACCTGCTCAACCCAACCCTCCTCAGTCCTCGTGAAATTTCATCACTTTCCCCCACTCTTCACGAGACTCCCTTACACTCTGCCACTCCCATAATGCTCTTGCCTCCTTGTTCTCTTTTGTTCCTCCCCCCTCTGCATTGTTCCACTTCCGGGCTTTCCTTCCTAGACGCTCCAGATATATATACGCTCCATGGATAATCTTAATCGTATTATTCAAGTCACGTGTACTTTGCGCAGCTTTTACCAATCCGAATAACTTGATACCTTAAATATCCGTCTGGATATCGTTTCTTTGAACAAAATCGTTTTTCCTTTTACATTATCTTTTCTGTCGTTGGATCTCGACCGCTGCACGCTCATGCAACGCATTTACTTGTCATTCGTAGCCTGAGACTTGAAAATCAGAAAATACTATTTTTGTTATAAAATCAAAAATCCACTGAAAACGAAATTTCGTTAAAAAACTTTGATATATTTATGAACACGGTAAACCAAATATTTTTTCGATAATTTCAAAATTTTTGTAATTTTTGCAGTATATTTTGTTTCTAATGGAACTGGCTGCAAAATTTACGATCGAAATAACAAAAATTTCCTTTCCAATGAGATTTTCTAGAATATTTGTTGCTGAAATGCCAAAATTTTTGGGATTATTAAAATAAAACGTCGAGATGAACGTATCTAACAAAATTTTCGTAATTTTTGTAGAAGATTTTGTTTTTATTGGAACTGGCAGCAAAATTTACAGCACTTTTGGGATTAAAAAACAAAGTAAACAAAATCGATCTTTTCCAACAAAATTTTGTTTTATTTACATTCACTGATTCTTCGTTTTCTGTTTTTTTTCCGTCCGCCAGTATCGACTATGAAAAACAAAAACAAAAACACATTACCCCGTTGCGAGGGCGACGGAAAATAATGAACGGCAAGTATCGCGAAAGCTGATGGAACGAGAATATTGCGTTGTATAGCCATTAGCTCCGCACGAGAGTTCTTAAATGTCTCCGCGGGCTTGCATGACAAACTCTCGTCACTGAGAAGACTCTCCATCCTCCGGTCATTAGTCTCTCTCCCTTGCTGGGCTTTTCTATGGGGAAGGAGCAGTGGATAAATAAAGGATATCATTGTTTCACGTTTTCTAGAGACGGCTAATTGTCTCAATTACAATTAAACGCTTTGCTCATCCGTGAAAATGAGAATAAGCTTTCGAGGTACGAGGGATGAAAACACGCTACTCCCGATCCTCTGTATTTAGAATATGGCAGTTGACGTTCAATTCTCCATCGTCATTCTAGCGATGCCAGTGAGAAATACGTGATGAACATTTCTCAAACGTAGCCTCCGATGCATCCTCATTCCATAAGCTCGCTGTCTCCCATTTGTCGAGCGCGAGAAACGAGCGTTTAATAGAAACTCTAACCGTTGCAATAACAAGGAACACCAGATTTCACGAGATACACGCGAGTTCGTGCTCCATGGGAGATATCCTCCAAAACGGTGTGTCTATTCCTTAATTGATATCTCGCACATGAAGCCTTCTTCATCCGGATCCAATTACTCCAACAGACCAACTGACGTGTGGCAAAAAATATCCAACATTTGTTGCAATCGAGCAAAACGTTTCTGGAGCTGTGCAAATAATCGAACGCGAAAAAACAGAGAACCAGTGACCTTTTTCCTCCGATGTAACACACATCGTCCCTTTTATTCTCAACCGATCGTTACATCGCTATAAAAAGATGCTGCAAAAAATTTCGTTACTTTAAATAGACAGCGGATTCCCGCACCGCATTGATCTTCTCATTTAGAGTCTCGCGCTTGCGAATCAACACAAAGTTCTTCGAGCTACGAAAATTCGAGGAAATTTCATGACACCTTCGTTTGTTAACGATCTCCTGATCCAATTCCACCTGATAATTAATGATCACAAGTTTTTCGTCTCCGTCAACATTAAATTATCGAAATCTTTTCAGAAAATGTTCGTAATTCCTGTAAATTTAATAATTTGCAATATTTTCCTGTCCTGTTGAGAGTCTTCTTGTTCGTTGGCTCTAAGCTCGTCCTTGCAGTCTCTAGCGTCATGTCCGTACAATTTGTGTCCCCAAGGTGCATTCTCATGCATGTCTGATGCGTTTTGTTGATGCAGGTCGATCGAGTGACAAGCTGCAGCCGAGACTCGTGGACTATATTCGAAGGTTTTAAATATCTCCTCAACGTTTCCTGGGACAGAGGAAAGTCGAGACACTTTTTTCTGTTCCTAATGAGAGGCTCGAATGATTCTCAAAATCTTGATCAATCAATTTTTACTCACGTTATAATTATTCACAACTAAGTCGCAGGGCCACGTATCAACTTCGAGATTCGAGGTTACGACGAGGATCTTGCCAGCCGAGTTTCTCGGAAAAGAACGTTCTCCCTTGAAATCGTGCGCCGCGGCGTGTGCGCTATTCTTACAATGGGTATGACTATAAGCTCTCGCATCCACTGCCGGCTTAAGCGGAGCGTCAGTAGGAATATAAACTTAGTTATGCAACGCACGCTTCCCAGCCCACCGTTCCAGGTATTACATCCCGAAGTACAGCTACGCGAGAGCGTGCATGCAGCAAAAAGGAGAATGAAACCCATCAAACCTGGTGATTCCAATTTTTATGCTCACGCCCTCCGGAAGTATGGTTTTAATCCCAAAAATCCATTAAATCTAAGTTTGTACGTCATACGACGTGGAGTTACCTATTCGAGTCACGTGACACGCTTTGTTCAACTAAATGATGACACAAACATCCCAGTTTCATGATCATCGTCTTGACCGCAGAGCCCTTAATGTTTGGGTGAAACGAACAAGGGCTGCGAATTCGGGGTCGATCGATGATGAAAATTAAAAATGTTTCTTCACACGATACGAGGATAGAATTTTATTTTTTATTTCTGCGACTGTTTTCTGGTATCATGTCAACCTTCCAAAGGATTTTGGCAAAGACGTTGATTTTTTTTTCATATTCTATTGAAAACAACGGAAAATTTGCCATTTTCCTCGAATTTGGACAATTTTTGGACTTTTTCAAAAAATAGGGAAACCATGATGTCATTTCAATTTTTTATGAAATTTACTCTCCATGTTCATATTGGCCAAACATTTATTTCGTGGCGATCGTTATTACAATATTTCGTATTTTTTTCTCCATTAAATATATTTTTAGGGTGCGTAAGATTTTTTTAAAAATCGATTCAGTTTTCTTCGTCTGATTGAGTTTCGTTCGATTGCGCATAAAATTGTCTCAATTTCAAGTGCATTCCTGCTCCCTTGTAAAATTTCAGCATTCTTCGGTTCCGGATGGATTGATGCTTTATGCAGGGTCACATTTTCTCGACTAGTGAAAATCCTTCATGCTCAGAGTTCGTGAGGAAAAAAGAGATGGTCGAGTACTAAGAGCGGATTAAATGATTGTGATAATAAAAAATGTGGTTTTTACATTTTTACGGAATATTGTCAATTCAGTGATGGTTCAGCGATGGTTTTCCAGGAACGAGTGAGCTGCTTCTAGTTCGACGACGTTTCCGAAGAATCCTTTGGAAATTGTCGAAAGGATTTTTGGGTGATTAACGAGCAAATGGAGAACAAACGTTGTTGCCATTTTCTAATATTTCGTTGAGCAGACACGTGCTCAATTTTCTTTAACACTCTGCGATGGTTTTTTTTTGTCGAAATTTCATTGTCCAGGTCACGATGTCGATCTTGTGTATAAGTTACCGGACGATTAATTCGATGGTTTGAATAACTTAACTGGTGGTGTGTTCGTAAGGCACTAGGAGGTCCATGTATTCATGGGACATTGCGAAAAGGACGGAGAGAGAGAGACAGGAAGGGAGAAATTCTCGCGTTAGCATCGTACGTTGGCTTCAACTCATTGCCTTTCCTCTTCATGAGCAATTCACCATCAGTCTCTAAAGTCTGTCGGTGCGGTTCGGTTTGCATAGTTGAAACTCAATAGGAAGGAAACACGCGGCAGTAGAGTCTGGATCGGAGGATAGGAGTGAAGAGAATATAGTGAAGAAGCTTATGGGAGAGAGCTGCGGGGGAAGTGAGCGCAAAGTGACTGAGTCAGTAAGCATGGGTATCCGGGATATGTCCTGGTATCGCAAGAGCAGGGTTTCTCATCCCCTTGACAAAAGGTACGACCGTTCCATCCAACCTTTGGCTGTATTCCCACCTCAACGAATGAAAACGCGCTTGCCGACAACCAGGGAGAATCACCAAGAACAAGATCGAACTTGGGCTTCTACCACGTTCCTGCTTCCGGTTTGTCGACGAAATTTCCGAGAAGTTTATGGCTCTCCCTGCTGCTGTACCGCTCTTCCTTTCTCTCGCTCCTTCGCTCCAAGAGAGAGAGAGAGAGAAAGAGAAAGAGAGGGGGAAAGAGAGAAAGATTTTGTCTCTTGGTTTGCTGTGACTTATGTACAACGAATGCCAGTAGTGCAAGTACGAAAATGATCAGACTCCTTAGTCGCCTAATTCAGGTGATACTCATCCCTCGAGGATCTAGACTCTTGGCACTCTGAATAATCATCAGGATACGTCTTGAGGAGAGTGACAATGAATTGTGGAAAATTTCGTTTATCACTTGATAAAAATGTTGGAACGATTCGTAGAAATGCTGGAAACCAAAAAATCTGTTCATCTCTTCAGCAGCTGGAGGCTGAGAGACTTTTTGCTGGATTTAATGCAACTGAACTTATGCAGGGGCGTGTACGAGCTAATACGAAGTATTCGCCGCTCGTAGTATATAGAGATGGTCGCTCTTTGGGCGATTTCGAGCTTCTCTCCTTGTCTGCTACTCCTCCACATCCCTTCGTGGGCTTTTGTCTCGAGGCTGCACTGTAAGCTGTCCCGCAAACCCTTCATCTATACCGCTTGCACGCGGTCGTGTCCTCTCAGTCGTGAAAAATTTGCAGACCTCTCATGTGGCCAGCGCACAGATCCGCCTTTCGTGCCTCTTTCTCTTACTTTTCTCCATTTTTTTCTTCTCTCTCTCTCTCTCTCTCTCTCTCGCTTTTCTATTCACTCAGTTTTTTTTTCTCTCTCTCATTACTCTCTTTTCTTTTTCCCTCTTTCTCTTCGTTGCCGAAGAATTTTCATGGGGTCTCTTAAAAAACTCCGCACAAGAGCTGCCCTTAAGCAAGCACTTGTTCTCTCCCTCTTCGCTGTAGATATTCCATCCTCAACCACTTTTTTCCCGGATATTTCTCAAATCCTTTTTTTTTCGTAGATTATGTCGCTCTTGTGCAGAACTTCATGAGTGAGTTGAAAGACTGCGAGACGGAAAAACCTGTAAAAATAACTCGTTCCCAACTTAAGCCCAGATTGTCAAGATAAGATAAGAGGAATATTGATTTTACATTTTTTTTCAACGTGATGTTATATCACGTTATACTTGGATCCATAGGCCATTCCATTGAGTACAACGACGACTTTCTCCATTATTGTTGGTTCTCCTGCTACTCGGAAAGAAAATTATATTAAAAATTACCATTCCTTGGTACCAGATCGTCACTCTGAGAAATTTTAGCAAATACATGAGAATTTTTCTATCCAAAATTCGGAGGAAAATGTCAACAAATCACGAAAAATGTCAAAATTTGACGGAGAATATCAAAAACTCGCGAAAAATGTGAAAATTTGTTGGAAAATTTCAAGACTTTACAATAAATGTCGAAATTTGACATCAAATATTAAAATTGGACGAAAAATGTTCAGTCTTGGCGAGAAATGTCAAAACTTGTCGAAAAAATATCAAAATTTACCAAAAAATATCAGAGGTTCCGCCATTTTTCATAGAATCTGAAAAATGACTATACAACTTTCCTAAAACCCCATAGACAAGGGCGACATGGTACCAGGAAACTAGGAAAATATCGAGTTGCGGATTCGTCGCAGAAAAAAGTAGCTGCGAGAGATTTCGATTAAAAATTGTGAGTTCGCGCGATTAATTTTTAAAGTTTCGACCATAAAATTGCGGACACCCTGGATTTCAGGAATATGTTATTATAAGTAATGGACGTCCTAAGACGTTGAACTTGTCTACAGGGATTGTTCGACAAAGGTGGAAGGGTGTTTCGCAGCATCAACTATCGAGGTGTACGAGCTTGGCTTGCTGGAGTATATGCGGAGCCTCGTTCTCGTGATCGCCCTTGTTCGCCTTCTCTTCCGTTTCCTTCTCCTTGCGACGCGTTGCTGCGCTACCAGCAAGACGGTGTATTGTATCCGAGTAATAAAGTTAAAGGATTTGCAATGCAAAAAGCCTGAACGTGACATGCCAGTTACAGGGTCTCAGTGTTGTAAGACAAGGCAAAGTGTGCAGCTCCCAGGCAGTGTCTAACGTCAGCCACCGTGTCCCCCTTTTCTTACTTTCTCCCCTTCCCCTCTCGCTTTTATCCAGAAACAAGTGAAATTTCCAGTCCTCGGTGTATCCGTAAGAAAGGAATTCCACCAAGACCGGATCCTGTAGCTGTGAAAACCTTACAGAGTTAAAACTCTTTCAGGTGCTCCGGGCACTATATATTTTAGAATTAGGACGCGCATTCCTTCGAGCTTCTTGGAGCTTTCACCAGATTAGCTTTTCGTTTCCTTGGACAACGTCTTAAAGGCTCATACACACACATATACCCACGAACACACGTTCAGGATTCGATAATACGGAGGTTTGTATAAATAATTTGCATGAACGTTTCTCCGCATCTCGGAAGAAATGATGATTGAGAAATAAAAATTTCTGCTTCCGATAAACTGCTGCATTTTTTATGGTAGAGCCGAAAATTTTGATACATTATTCGTCAACGATAGTGAGACAGTTTTCTTTGCCATTGGAAAACTGGATTTACTAGAAAAATCGTGTCGATCGCATTTTACCAAAGCAATATGTATTAACAATTGTATAAATAATTTGCATGAACGTTTTTCTATCTCGGAAGAAATGATGATTGAGAAATAAAAATTTCTGCTTGCGATAAAAAAAACTGCTGCATTTTTTATGGCAGAGCCTAAAATTTTGTTACATTATTTGTCGAGGATAATGAGACAGTTTTCTTTGCCATTGGAAAACTGAATTTACTAGAAAAATCGTATCGATCGCATTTTATAAAAATAATGTATAAAAAATTTATTTTTCGTTGTTTTCCAACGACTGTAACTTGAAAATTGGACTTTGGTCGTTAAAATTTCTGAACAATAACCGCACTGCCTGTATCAGCTTCGAAAAGTGCTCAGGACGTGTGTGTTTCTTTTGAACTCGCGAGTTAATCGGAATGCTCATCCGCGACGTAACTTTTGAAGCCACAAAGTTCATAGACGCGTTTCCATGCACGAGTAATGAATCTGCTGGAAAGATTAATTAACCACGACATAGAAAAAGCGTAGTGTATGCTCTCGAACTGCTGCTACATCGAAAGATCTGTTTTACATTTTAATACGTCGTGCGAAACGTAAATGAGCTAGAGAAAACATCTAGGCCGTTAAGTATATGACGTCAGAGGCGAAAGTATCCACAGGATGCGCGAGAGCATCGTCGCGAGAAGCTTTTCGTTACAGTTTGCAAGCGCAAAGTCTGGTGAAAACCTTTCTACGATGCGAGACCAAACATCCGAGCAACAGCATCGAGGAAAAGCTTTGCAAAAGCTCGTCTCACACTTTCCCTCCTCCCGGAGCTACCAGCCTGCTACGCAACCGTAATCTCGAGAAAATTTTCGCGCTGGCCGATATTTACAGCACCAAAAACTTTCCTATGCGAGAACATCGAGCCCCGTAGATTCGGTTTCCCGGCACTATCTTATTCGCCCATAATATATAGCGAGTTGTGCAGAAAGGAAAGAAGAACCTGGAAAACTCTGCAATTATGCCCGAGCTAGTAGTACAAACCTACTTTAGTCAGACATCGTTGTTTTCTTTCATTTTTCTACTTGCTCAGGATCCCCGAACTTTTCTTCGCAATTATTTTCTCTCTCCTGTATACTCCGAACGTTTAAACTCTGACACTTGAGGCATGGAAACTTATTTTTCACCCGGTGCCAAGAATTTTACGAAGATTCGACGCACTCGCCCCGGAAGAGCAGAAAATAATGGTCACGAGACTTTACCGAAGAATGCAGGCGATTCAGTGTTACTCGGTATTCATAGACGACTCGAACCCTTTGCAGCTTTTCGATCCTCTGCCATAGAAACACCATGGAGATATGGTGACAAGGATTTCTACGGATGAGAAAGGACAAGGATGTCCTTGTAGTTAATCGTCTAGGAGGTTAGCAAACACAATATCTCGTTGAAGATTCAATCATAATAGACAAACGTGCAGGAGTCTAGTCTCCTGCTGGTCTTATTACCAAAGAGTAAACTCATGTTGCAATCGATATCCATGGGTAATACGATCATCAAACATTTGGATCCTCTCGTATCCATGGAGTGCTATTCACAGTGATACGTTTTGAGTAATCCATGAGCCTCGCATCCTCATCCTGCATCGAGATTCCAATGGAACATCCTGCGAGGACTTACAGAGACTCGTCAAGACTGCTTTGCTCTTGGCCAATCCACAGAAATACAATAAAAAATCGTCCTTCAACATTTTACTTGAAAAAGTAATTATTATTTCTGTCATTATTTTTTCCGTCACGTTGGAAACTTTGAAGCATCTGTCTCCTTCAATTTCGACCTCCCTAGCTCCTCGTAAAACGCCATGAATATTAACCCTCGACGTATCATGTCATTTTTCATCGCATCTCGGATCCTGTGAGTCCTTTTCGTCCTGCCACTTATGTCTCACGTATTCCAAGAGAAAAAAATCTGAAAAAAATTCGTAAATACTCGCCAGTGATTCTGCTTCGAGGTTTCATAGTTGCAGACATTGAATTTGTTTCATTTTCAATTGGAACGTTTCTAAAAACAAGATTTTCGATAAAAAATTCGTTGTTTGGGTCGGAAAGATGTATAGGATTCACGGATCATGTGATTTTTTTATCGCAACATGGTCATATGGGTCCTTTTCGTCCTGCAACTTATATCTCACGTATTTGAAGAGAAAAAAGTTGAAAAAAATTCTGGAAGACACTCCATCGACTCAACTTCAACGTTTCATAGTTCTTGTAGTCGCAATTGTTTTATTTTTGAATAAAACGTTTCAAAAATGAAGATTTAAAAAAAAAAGTTGTCTTT
This sequence comes from Hyposoter didymator, assembly GCA_037952995.1. Classification (NCBI taxonomy): domain Eukaryota; kingdom Metazoa; phylum Arthropoda; class Insecta; order Hymenoptera; family Ichneumonidae; genus Hyposoter; species Hyposoter didymator. Next base: position 13,451,514 of record JBAJMU010000007.1, read on the forward strand.
CGGGTCCAAAAGACCCATATGATCGGCGGAGGCCCAATTTTTTTCAATTATGGGATTTTTTATCTTCTTCAATGATTACAAAGGTAACTTTCTGGGTTGAGAACGCTTTAGCACGATATTCCCATAGTCCTGATTCGGAAATGGACCTCTTCAGAGAACACAGGAGAGAAAATGTCGCGACGTATGAATGGCGGATACATAGTGGTTGCAACAACATTTGTTCGTCGTGTAATCCGGTTAAACCTCGGGAATTGGAAACGCAGTTAGTTAATGAAGTGCGCGCGAGGCAGGGGGCAGGTTTGGGTTAGGGGTGGCAATTAGGTGGAATCAGCAATGGGTAAGAGACGTTACTCAGAGCTAACTCTCCCTAATAAACCCACCGTAGTCGAGTTAAACTCCCTTATACGCAAACGTTTAAGCCTCCATTCGGAGCCAGTCTCTGTAACTACGTACTTTGCCGAGGAATATCGTCGCCTCTCCAAAGCAAACAAGCCGCGACCATCGGGATTTCTAATCCACCCGCGCGCACAACCTTGTGAAAGATTTTCGTCGCGTTGCACGAATTCGCAGCTATGGGAATGGAGCTTTCGCCGAGGCTTTCCCCAATCGAAGGAAACGTGAACGACGTTCCAATCTATCACCGAAACTTCTTCAATTATTGTCAATGTGAACGAACACTCTTTGGCCAATCGGATGCACTTTGTGGCTGCAACGGGTCATGAGAAACTTTGGCATTAAGAATTGCGAGACTCTCGGTCGATTATTTAGAGAATTTTCCATAATTTCCATGACAATCTTCGAGTTTTTTTTCCTCGAAACTTCAGGGTCGAGAAAAAAAAATTCCCAAAGTTCATTCGCTCGAGATGCAAGTGGATTTTTCCATAAAATTGCACTCGCCCGTCAAATATTATGGGTTCGTCTCGCGTTGAAGAGGGAAAGATATAAAACGAGTACGTGATGATCGTGTCGCTGGGGGCGCCACAAGTTTCAATTTTAAACTTGGCGCCTTGCCAAAAGCTTTCCAGTGAAAAGTTTCGATAACACTGAAGGAGTGGTTTTTTCTTTCTCCACTTTGGAACGTGTTTTTGGCACGTGAGAGGATATTTTAAAAAATGTCGCTTTAGCTTCGTCACTGGAACTTGGTGGGAGGATCGTTCGAAATGTATTCATCAGGTTGAGCAACTTCGATGAGAAAAATGCGAGCTTTTGCAGAGGGAATTGAAACGCACGATCATCAGAGGTTTCCTCTGATTAACGATTCTCCTAAAGAAGCCCATCAGAGGTTCGACCTGATCGGATAATTCTTGACGGCCATCCAAACGTTTCAAGGTCAAGCTCGAACAGCAAATTCAGTTTTTCGAGCTTNTTTAAAAAATGTCGCTTTAGCTTCGTCACTGGAACTTGGTGGGAGGATCGTTCGAAATGTATTCATCAGGTTGAGCAACTTCGATGAGAAAAATGCGAGCTTTTGCAGAGGGAATTGAAACGCACGATCATCAGAGGTTTCCTCTGATTAACGATTCTCCTAAAGAAGCCCATCAGAGGTTCGACCCGATCGGATAATTCTTGACGGCCATCCAAACGTTTCAAGGTCAAGCTCGAACAACAAATTCAGTTTTTTGAGCTTCGAATAAAATGGCCAGGAATATTTGGACACTTGTGACTCATTCGTTGACGCCTCCAGCAGCTTTTCGAATATTTTTTTTTTCAAGGTCATCCTCCGAATTACAAAACTTATTTGGCTCTCATTTTATTTGGTGTAACATTTTCCAGTGCCTCGCGACAAAGCTCCCCGATGTGCGTGGCTCCGGAAGCACAGACACAACATGAGCGACAACATTGACTTCCTTCCTTCAGTTAGTCTCGTTGTCATAATTCCATGACACATCCCCCGCCAGCGTTTATTGTGCATCGTGTGAATCACCACATTTTCCGGTTGCACATTGTACAATTGTATTTGCAGCGTAACAACGCGAGTACGCGCGAGAGTTTCGTTCGATTTAAACACTGGCCTTGCTTAACGAGCGACGTACGTGCTTCACCGAATGAATAAACGTGTGCTCTAAAAATTCCAACCCATTTGCATGAAAAGCGAAATGTTTAACGTCCCCCAAAAATGACTCCCGCATTATTAGCAAAAACATGAATCTGCTGCCGCGCATAAAACGTTCGAAACCCATTTTTATTAACGTTTTTCCATTTTATTTACATGGCGAACAATTTACCACGAGAATTTTCTGTTCAAACTCAATTTAGCTCTCCTGTTAATCGATCCCCATCCATTATTATTTCACGTTTGACAGAAAAGCTGCAAACGTTGATATCGGGCAAGAGAATTTACCGCAATGATTCAATTTTCCAATTGCTCTTGAACAGCCACTCAAATTTTTAATTGAATTATGTCATTTATGTGACAACAGCGTGAGTAAAAGTTTCCGGCGCTCTCATTCAAATTTGGCACTTCCATCATTTTTGCTAAATCGATAAACTGTCAATAATTCTACAAAATTTCGTGCAGAGTTGTTCCCAAAATAAAATGAAGAAACGATGGAGTTTGAATTTAAAAAATTTCACGTCAGTTTCTTAATCGACGAGTTTGAAAACCCCCGAGCACGAAAATTCAATTTGGATGCATTTGAGGCTGCATATGCATGGCTCGAAGGGTTAGAGGTGACTATTGTGAAAATAAATGGAAATAATGAGCTCATTGATTTCTAATAAATTAACAGAATCTCCAGATAGCAAAACTGTGACGATGACCTGGTTGGTCGTTCACGTGGTCACGAAAAATCGTTGTTTTGGCAGTTTCGCAGCGAAACTTGGCGACTTGCTTCCGATAAGAGTGAAAAAGAAAAAGAAGCTTGGGCAAACAAACCAGATGAGATTTCGTGAAACGAGCCACATGTGCTCGTGAGATTATAGAGTTATGTGGGCCGATGCACCGGACTATACATAGTTTTCCCATTGGGCTCCCATACACAAATAAAATAAACACACGACCCGAACAAACATATCGTATCTGCATTGGACCTTCGATGCTGCACGCTCAAACCGGAGGGTGTGTAGATAAAGGAAATGCATTAAGCCAGTTGTTTAGTGGTCGATAAAGCCAGAAAAATAACCATACGAATGTCAGACGATCCGGTTTTTTATGCAATGCTTTGCAGAATTATTAAATTTTATTATTTTATTTTTCTCCATTTTTTATCGTTTTTTAAATTTGAATATTAATTTTTAGGCCAAATCACAAGTTTCATATTTTTTCCCTGATCATTCGAACAGGGAGAGACGAAATATACGATAAAGTCTCGTAAAATTGATAACAACGGCTGGAAGTATTAATAGTTGCTAATTTATTGAAATTTTGTTATTTATTTCACATTAAAAACATTTTTTATCGTTCTAAAAAAAATGGAATTATTTGTTCTTCGTGTTTTCGTATTTTTCAATGAGTTTTTTTTTCTTTTTTGTTCGTTTTTCACTCGCCAATTTTGCAGGAGTACGCTCGTTCCATTCATTAAGAGAAAAAATCGTTGTTGGTGTGTACATGAAGGGAAAAAAATGTTCAGCTCTCTCACAGCCGGTTATTCATCGCGTCGTCCGGATTCTCATACATGGCACGCTCACATGTGCGTCCGAGGGCGCGCGGATAATAAACCATTGATTTATTTAAAAATATACTGGGCTCACGATGCCACCAACCTCCTCCTTTTTAACGGCCTAATGGACCGCGAAGCTTCTATAATATATGCAGCGATTCGCGTGAGCGAGACCCCCACATCGTCGACAAACATCTGTGAATAAATATAATGAGTATATTAAATAAAGTGATTAGCTCGTTAAGGACGTTGTGGGCAACATTTTCTATCGATGGAATTCCATTATATCTACACGGATACATTTTGCGGGAAGAGTTCCTGTCGATTGCGTTCCTGGCTTAATTTTTATTCGCTTTTTTCGCGAAAAAATCGAATTAAAAACTTCGACCCTGAGATGCCGGATCAACGAAACGCGTTTGTCAAGATGAAAATTTTCATTGCATGTCGTCCATGAAGACACAAAACATTCATTTATTTTCATTTTCTGATTTTTAGTCCATTCGGATCTCAAGCCCATTCTTTAGACTCAAAGTCTGTACCACGTCCTGCGAAAAATTCTTTCAGTTTCCTCCGCGAAAGCCTATTTATCTCGATGCCCAAGAGAATCTTAAGTTGATAGAAGACACAGAGCTGTTACGCTATCCGGAGAGTGAGTTACTTCTGTAACTCAAGTTGGCGCTGTAATTAACGAGGCTCCGCGCACTTATCAATTCATTAAAACTTTGCGCAGGACTGGAGATCGTTCTCAACCCTCTCTTGCGTTTTTTTTTGTTCACAGCTTGTTAAACTTATTCCATCAGACCGTCCTGCTGTGAGTAGAGCTGTGAGATTTTCGACGCCCTCGGAAACACGTCCCTTGTCAAATTAACAAGACTTTTTTTTTCTCCTTTTTATAATTTACTTGACCGCCCAGCATATTCGTTTGGTGGATTTATCCAACGCGAGATGAACTTCTGGGCTGATGAACAAGCAAAAACCACGACTGGCGATCTCTGGGAAAATAAAATCCTTATCGAAATTTACAATTGCGAGAAAAATTGAATTTTTATCGATCATGAGAAAATTACGTGATTGAAATATTCCCAAGGTACAAGAGAATTTATCGTATTTTTTTCAAAAATCGTTAGAATGGGAAAAACGTCGAACTACTATTCTTCATGATAATTCCGAATCATTAGAAATTTTTTTTTTCACGTATCATATGCGAGGGAGAATATTCTCCTTCTGGGATCGAAGGTGAATAATTAAGGAGTATTACTTACGAAAACACGTTCGAGAAGGTATATGGAGAAAAAAAGAAAATTTTTGATTAAATAATAATTCAACGATGAAAAATGAACTTGAACGCTTTTCGGCCTACCTACTGGAACAGTGGGTGCTTTAAAATTCTATTTATCAAAGGTGGAAGGTCAGAATGTTAACGAGCAGGGGGAAAGCTCGGGGTGCTTCTCCCTGTTGGGAATATTTTTATTTAATTTTTTTTTTTTTTTTTCATTTTCCCAATCATCGTATGAAAATTTTAACAGCTGTGCCCTGCTCCGGATCCAGTTTTATTATTTAGAATTATCAAAACGAAAAACACATGAAAAATTGTTTTTTTTTCGCGTTTTTTTTTCAGGAAAATTCGAAATGAACCGAAAATTGGTGCAGATTCAAAAATCTATCGATTTTTTGGAAGCTCGAATAGTGATGCAATGTTTTTTTTTTTTCTTTTACTCATAATTTCAGGCAGAGCGGGTAAAACCCATGACGGTGTTGAAGTTGTCTCGAAGGGGGTGAAGTTGAGGGTTGAGAATCGCGCGAGTACTCGAGTCACCGGAAAGTTTGACGTGAATAAATCCTCGGGGAATGCGAATGCCGGAGGAGGATGTCGACGGGAGCGGCTTGGGGGTCGAGGCTGTTCCTCGGCATGCTCGTGACGACAACGTTCGTCATCGCCAATTACCAGCGTTCCCGCGATAACTCGAGCCTCAGGAATTACGAGCAAATTGGAGGTGATCACCGAACGATTGTAAACGCATCCCGCATCCAGGGTAAGTTTCTACAGCGCTTGCAAATCCCATTAATCGACAAATTATCTTCATCTCCTTGAACGAAAATTACCAGATTTAACGAAAAAAAAAAATCATTTTCCTTAAAAAAATGTCAAAAAATTAAAAATTGAGTCAAAAAATGAATGGCAATGAATTTTCGGAAATTTTTATACAAAAGCTGTTTAGTTAGGCTTTTTGGTAATCATCAATGGCTTTAGAATTCCTCGCGGAAAATTAGAGCTTTATTAGGCACCGGCAGTGTACTCAATGACTCACCCTCGTTCCCGAATTTCTTTGATTCCATGAATGCAATCCAAGATTGGTAGTATAATAGTAAAAGTAGGTCACGTGGTGTGGGTATACATGAAAATACTGAAACGCCCCTACAAACTCTGTGGAATAACCGGCTGGATGTGAACACACTGAGGTTAAGGCGAGTAGAAAGAGGAATATCCTCACATCTCTGGCCCAATCCCGTTGACTTTGGTGACCTCATTCGCTGCAACTGGCTCACAGCCCGAATGGCAACAGGTGCGATCGGCATAGGCCACAAAATCTCCAGTTAGAAATTTTCATCCACCCCGAATCCTAGCACCCATTTCGAATTGTTATTATCATTATTATTATCAACAAAATTGAGATTTTGTTGAAAAAATGTAAATGTTCTGTTCAACACGATAAAGTCAATATTTTTTGGGTGTTTTAAAATTTTTCTTAATTTTATCAAAAAAATTGTATTTTCGAAGAGATTTCCTAGAATATTTGTTGTTGCAATGACGAGATTTTTAGGATTTCTCAAAAAAAAGTTTGTTGGCCAACGAAATATCGAATTTTTTCAACAATTTTTTTTTTTTTAGTTACGAAGACCTGGAAAGAACGATGAAAACAAGTAATTAATCAAATTGGTTCAGTTGAGCAATCTCTGCAGATGCTTTTGGAGAATTGTAAAGTTTCCATTAGTCGGATTCCGGTGGTGAAACCAGAAATCGTTGGCGTGTGAAAAAAAAATTCAAAAATGGTATCCACAGTCGCGGACGGATGTGGAAAAGGATTACAGAGGATCCGGGGAGTGTGAGTGTATTTTTATTGGGTCATGGATTGGGGGAATTGACGAGGTTTGAAAATGACCAATGCTTGCCTCGTATTCGCGCCAGAAACGCCGCGGTACAAATCCTGGAAAAAGAGGATGCTTCGCTGGTTTAAAATTCCGGTGAGGGACAGAAAGCTCAACACATTTCTCATACACCAACCCTACAGCCATTTTTTTTATTCCGCTGTAGTTTTTTATTTTTATTTTTTTTATTCAAACGTCGACATAGTGACCAGACACGAATGCTTTACGAGGTCGTTCGAGAGGATGCGAGAGCTTGACAGTAAAATCTAAATTGACAGTTCCATGAAAGCAATTTCGTGAACTGTCAGCGAAGCCTGCTACCTCAATCTCCACTTGGCTTCGCAACGTTACTACACTTCCAATTTTTCACCAACCGAGCCTGCGTTCCCATGACCTTTCACGTGATTCTCGCGAGTGTATGTTACGCTCTGGAAAAGAATAAAAAATCACACACGTTTTATTATTTTTGTTAATTATAAGGAAAAATTCGTGCAGAGGAAACGATCCGAAGGTCCTGGTGGGGCGGGGTCACAAAATCACCTCAAACGTCATCGAGTGCGGAAAATATGTTTTTTATTGATCATTATTTCGATAATTAATGCGACCGTTCCGCAATTTCTCCAGTAAATTCCGTTACCCAATAACAAGTCTCCCCATCGTTGACAAATGCTGGATGAAAATTTTGGGCTCTGCTATAAAAAATAATAAGTTTTCCTTCCAATCCGACGATGCGAACTCCAGCGTTGTACAGTTTGCTTGGACCAGATACGAAAGATTTTTGAGAATGACAAGATTTACCTCCATCGCAAGTTCCAACTGAGGAAAACATCAACAGAAAATGCTGCTATAATTAAATACGAAATTCGAAAAATATGAGAAGATTTTTCGATCGATGCAACGGACATTCATGGACGTCGTTTGCGGGCATGGTCGTAACCGAGATCAGGAAATCGAGGATCATTAATGCATTTCATGGCCATAAATGTCGAATGAACGGCTCAGTCTGGACAGAACAAAGGTAAAGCAACCAAGTACTTTGATGTACATTTACCGAAGGGAACCACAAAGTACAAAGGCGCTTATCGTTCGTGCACGCCAAGGAAACGGTTTACAAACAGTTTGGCAGCGAGCTTTCCCGAAAACGACTCTCTGCTTGTTATTATGGATGGACCAAGCTCTGCAAACAAACGGAGTAACGAAACTCCATTATCTGTACCGACTTTGTTTACGTACAGGGTGTCCAATGTCGGAGATTTCGAGGGCACGATTGAGCATATTTAGTAAAATGACTAATTAGTCATTACTGTCATTACTTTCCACAAAAAATATGCATTTTGCAAGCAGAAATTTCATGGTTGGCCAGGACGTTTAAAATTTCCTGCTTGATTTAATGAGCAATTAGGCTGGACCGTGATAGTGAAGCGTAATCCGGAAACAAGATCCTAACAAGAGATTTAACGATTCGCATATAGAAATCAAAATGGCTGTTGCTCCAGATTGACGCTAATTGCCTGTCGATACGTCGACGTGGGTGTCTGTGAGAATATCAAATAGCAGGATCCAAAAAATAGCGATATTCATTGGCAGAAAGTTGAGAAAGTAACGAGATGATAATTCCCATTGAGTGAGGAATTCTTTAGCTTTCAGAAACTCGTATTTTTCACGTCACTCTCGAATCTGTCGATGAAAGCGAAAACGTCGCTGATTAATTTCAATATTATGCGGAATTTGCAGAATTCATTCGTCGCTCGAATAAAGATTTACGACGTTCCTCGATTTGATCGATCAGCATGTCATTTTTTTCGACAGACAACTGTGAGCCTTTTTCCAATGAAAACGTGATTGTCAATTTTCAAAAAAATCGTACCAAACATTCCTGGACAACATCGAAGAAAGAATTGTCGATCGTAATTGCATCGTGATCTGTGAATCAATCACAAGAAAATGAAAAATGTTAATTAAGTCAGAAATAACTCGGAAGAAAAGTGTCTGACCATGTTCGACTTTTTCTACTTGCGACATTCGCAGCGAATCGTGGCATCGATGTTGGCAAAAAACTGTCGTACGACAGTTACAACCGCACTGTTCTATAAATCGCTTAAAGGCTCATTTTTATTGGAAAAGTTGGAAGGAAGAATAAACGGTAATCCTTCAGGACTATTGTGTCGTTGCAACGACAGTATAGAAAAAGGAACGAAGCGGTTGGATTGAGTGACGGTGAGGACGAGAGAAAAATAGGAAGCTGTGGCTCCTGTGTAGTTTATATCTCGATTCCTTGCAGGATCGCTTCAAATTGAGAAAGTCTCGCTTCCCGGTGGACGAACGACCCTGGTATACAAAAGCAAGATACGTAGAAAATTCACAACGAGCGAGAATCGCAAAGAGACAAGAGAGATGCGAAAAAGATAGGAGAGGATAAGGGAGTTACGGATTTCCATAGAAATTTGTTCCCAACGCTCGTGTTACCGACGTAAAGGTCGAAACTTTTCTACAGCAAGATATTTTCCATTCACTATGCTACAGAATACGAGAGACGCTGGAACAGAAGTAGATAAAGTACATTTGGATATGTGAAAGAATCAAAGGTGCAAAATTCACGAGAGCGGAAAAGTAAAATAAGAAAAACTCGAGATACACTGTGGAAAGTAACCTCGATTCATAGAATATACGAACAGGGACCTTGCGCAGCACATCCTGACCCCGATTACTTCTAAATAATTCCACTAAAGAACCTGGCAAATTAAAATCCTTGTCCATATTACAAATTTACTGTCACCGAGCAACTTGAATCGTTGCCATAGTCAAGTTTTCGTCATTCAAGTAATTGTCGTCCTTCCTGATACTTAAAACTATATGGCTCCAAGTCCTTGAGCTCCGTTTGACTTCATGATTTCGACTTTATAATTTGCTGACTCTAATGACTCCAAAAATAACCGACGTGAGTTTAGGAAATTCGACACTTTTTTTTTTTTATTCAACGAGTTTTTTTCCGATGGTTCGGAGGTTAATCCAACGAAATACCAAAAAAATTAGCCAGGGCGAGAATCGCCATGAAGAAAAATGAGCAGAGGCTCACGCGGCGTTGTTGTTACTGCAGATAAAACATTTCAAGAGACCGATCAGTTTTCACGTGCTCGAGATACTCGATTACAGTGGCATCAGTTGTTTTCTATCGGGATTGACGATGTTGTCGCCATCGTCGATCCTTATCTTCGCCTCACGACACTTCACGAATGATCAAAATCAAAAAAGTATCAAAACACATGGAACTTTTAATTAAAAAATTTAGTAGCTCGAATAATCGTTTCGATGCCTACAATTCCATAAAGTGGATTGTGGTCAGTAGATTTTCTTTCCAGGGACACGAAGATACGATCTCTCCTCCGCCACGAATGGAATTAGAGCCTTAACTATGATCTAATCATACTTTTAAAACTTGAAATGAATTTTGTGAATGAATCATGCCGCCCGCTGGGAATGCGATCGCGAACTTTTATTCGATTGTGAGGAACGGAAGTGAATTTTTGTTTCGAGGTCCGCTGAAGTAGATTTCGAATAATTTTCATCTTGCGTGGTTATTTCTGCATGGAGTTAATTTCATGGGAGAAAGAAAACGCTGTTTGCTTCATATTTTGTTTATTTCAATACAATCAATTATTTTATTGGGTTATTTAGTTGCAACACAAATTGCAACAACATTGTTGTAATAATAAATTGTGAGGTTACAATTTTTCGACTGAGGCGGAAATGGTGATGTCCGCCTGGTTGTAACCGTCAATGCGAACGTTAACAATCGATGTTTTCGAACCCACGGTACCGGCAGTTTCACACGCAACTAATTTGCTGCCGAAATTATTGACGATTTTCACCCAATTAAATTTTCCTGTTGAAATTAAAATCTCCATGACCAAAGTTTCAACACTTGGTTGTCGAACGATGAACATATCTACTGAAAGCTTTACATACCGTGAGGAGAAAGAATTTTCAATTGGTAGATTATCACGTCTCTGTTCGCGCTATTATCGATTGTATATCGCCCCGTTAATGGCTGATCCTTTCCCGTTTGTGCACCAGCTTCCATATCTCCGACGCCAAAACTCGCAGTCACCTGCTGATCGTGCATTGCCTGTGCGGACAATCATAATTCGGGAACGAGCATAAATCTTTAATTTTCTACCATCAGCCCATCGTCCACAAACTCATTTAAAATAAATAGATAATTATGACGCAGGTCAATATTTCCAATCACAATTTTTCCGAAAAGAGGCCAAAATTATTTTTCAAGCATTATTATTAATAATGAATGATACCACGATCAAATTATCACAATCAAGATACCACAGAAAATTGTTAATAATTAATGATACCACGAAAATTTCAGACAGTCAAAGAAATAATAAAAATAATTTATTGATTATTAATTGTCCAGGTTTTTTTCAATTTTTCTCGGGGTTTGTTCGTTTTTTTTTGCCTTTCACGATCATAAAACTAATCGCAATATTATTTTTTATCAATGAGACATGTCGTAAAAACATTTTAGGACCAGTTTTTGCAGAAGTGAGGATTTTGAATAATCAGCAAATAAATTATTATCGTTCATACCGGTTGGTGGACCGACGTATTATTCTCATCAATCAAAACTATCAATTCGTCCCCATGCTTCCCGCCATAGTAGGAAGCGTCGGCCCGCGAAAAGAGACCGCAGTTGGCAAGGACAAGAATTGTCGCGACGGTAACTGAGATGCGACCCATGTTGCTGGTACGATACACTGTGCGTACGAAACTTGACAGTTTTCCGGTATTTATAGTGCTCGATATCGGTAGCCCCGATATCTCGCATCTTAACAAAATTCTATCAACAAACTACCGATATCTTTCCTTGTAACAACGCTATTTTAAGAATCGCGATAACTATCGACTCGATATATTTCGTTATCACTCGAAAATATGATTCCCCAGGATTACAAACTTATGTTTGAAAAAAAAATAGACATAGTACACGAAGTGCCGAAATCCAGATAAAGCTCTCACAGAAACACATATTCTGCTTGAAAAGTATTGCGTCGTTGACCATGAGTCTGAGACCTTCGGGGACACCAAATTCTCGACGCAAAAATACACTTTCAATTTAACTGCAAACATTTTTGCATGAAAGTTGAATACCCTAATTTTTTACAAAGAAATACAGTTTTTTAAATTTTCTCATTCACGTGTGACACCTGAACTTGGAACTCTGCAAATATTTTTATTAGACGATCCTCTAATAAAAAGCTCATGGGCTCAAATGTATCGAATATATCGATATATCGAATCCATTCTTGCCATTTNGTGTCATGCGTCACTTTCAGTATTTACTGAATTTACTGAATAGGAACATTTGTTCCTATTTGCCTAAACTTGTGTTTTTTCGTATCAAACTGCTTCAAAATAAGTTGGGTTCAAGACGCTGTCGCATATCTCGATAAGTTATTATATATGAAAGGAGCGCTGCAGCGCTACTAGAAAACCGTTCGCGCGCGTTAGCGCGCGTGATGCACCCTAGTTTGTATAAAATTTTTAATATAATATATAATTTATATATTTATATTTTATAATTTTTTAGTTTAATATATAATTTTTAATTTTCATGAAAATTGAATAAAAAATTTTCATAAAATTAATTTTATGAAAATTTTTAATTTTCATTCAACTCCAAAAATCTAGCGATATTTATAGTTCGATTGCACCCGAAAGATCAGTCAATTATTATTTTTCATTTAATTACAAATTGTGAATTATATCACTTATAATTATAAATTATAATTATAAATTGCAATTATAAATTATAATAATAAATTATAATCATAAATTATAATTGTAAGTTATAATTATGAATTGCAATTATCAATTATAATTATAAATTATTAATTATAAATTATAAATTATGATTGAAATGTTCGAAAAAAAAATTCGCGTGCGAACGAGCTTCGGGGTGTTCTGCATTTTCTGTTGCTATACACTTTCGATATTCGGTTGCCCATGAACTTTTGAAAGTGGCGATGAAAGAAATGGAACTTGACACATATCTCAACATCCGTTCCAAAACTCAATTTAAAAAAAATCCTGTTACAAGGGAATAAATAGTTCTGCGGTATGAAAAGCTCGTGAAAATCAAAAAGACCGACGTATCCTTATAAAAATAGTAAATCCACTGAACTGAATTTGCCAAACACGAATCTCACAAATAGTCTGTTTTATAGCACTGTCGTTGGAACATCATTCCTGACTTTTTTTCCTTCAACGAACGAGCTAGAATTCGAAACTTCCGAGAAACGGAAACTCGGATGCAGAATAAATACATAGTGGCTTTTCACGTAAATTCGAATGTATTCACAGTATGCAGGTAGCTCGTATAATGATCCAGTAACATAGTTTTGGTGCTTTACATTTCGTAACTAAATACATACGAGTAGCTCACAAACGTATGTTTTTACGTGTGTTTATCCGTTCAGTGTATCCCGGGCATCACCTTAAAGTAAGTAAACACGTATTTTTATGAATAATTGGCAAACAGCGCTGTGGATATGGCAAATACTGGAACGCACATTGATTCGAAGGTCTGACACTGATGCCTCGGTGTAAAAACGAGAATTGAAGATAAAATTTTGTTGGAAAAGATCGCGATGTTTTCTTCGATCGACACTCTCAACTATAAAATTTTTGTATCAAAAATCTCGAAAATATTGTCATTGCGGCAAGAAATATTCTAGAAAGTCTCTTTGAAAAGCAGATTTCGGTCATTCCAATAATTACCAAATATCCCGCAAAAATAAGTAAAATTTTGAAATTATCGAAATAAAATTTGGTTTTTTGTGTTCAACAAAATGTCGACATTTTTCCAACAAAATTCCATCTCCATACACTCCGTTGCTCGTTCATAAAAAACTTCAGTGTCGACAGACCAAATACTGCTCGAGCAAAAATTAAAAAAAAATTTTTTTTTCGCAAATGTTTGAATAAAAACATGAATTTTTTTTATCTTCAATTTTTGGGACATCGTTTTCTTTTGTGTGTACATTCAGGATCTCAGAGGCCAAGCAATCATTTAAGATTATCTTGGAATGTTGAGAATGAGTCGATAATTTCGTAACGAGCTGATTTACAGTTTTGAACTTGCGCTCATGCAGTTTTCGGTACGTTTTGAATTTTTAATTTAAATTTGAGAAGTTTTGAAAATAGATTACGAAATTTGGGCAGATAATATTTTTGCATGTAATAATAGGGCAGTCGAAACCACGGGCGAGGATATATAGTTTACGTGTGTGACGATATATATTCACGTAGTGAATATAAAGTGCATATATGCACGTCATGCATTACTGAAACTATATCCATAGGTTCACACGTTCGCGTCGGTCTCTTGTCCTTTTTCTTCAGCAGCGAGGCACGTATTCTGGTGGAAACTTCATTGCCTCCCCTCTCCATCCTTCTGCCTCGGTCTCGTTGGAGCTTAATTACCGCTAAGCTCGCGCACCGACAACGGAACAACACAGACATATATACGAAATGACATAAAGTATTCACAGCACATGTACGTTCTCGATCCATTCAGAGAATAACAAAGCGAGCAACACCAACATTTTTCCGCCTTCGCGCATCAAGCAACCCCTCCGGATTGTCCCGTTCATCACTTTCCAAACTATCCTTGCCACCCTTGGCCTCGTTTCGCAAAATCGTCCGAGTCTATCGTCACCGCAGGGGCTTCTTTTTTTTTTAGCCCTCGTCAAGGTTTTTCAGTTTTTCGCTCTTTCCAGCGTTTTCTTAACGTTTTTGCATCGCACGCGTTTCAATGGAACGTTTTTCTGCGCCGAACGCAAAGGAAAATTCCATGGGAAATCGTGAGAGCGATTTTTACGCTGGAATTTTAAATGGAAACAGATTTTTACGTCGCGTCTCGTCAATTGGGGCCGAAATTCTGGAATTATCTCTGTTCGTTTTATTCGGTGTATATCGGATGGGAAGTATTCAACGTCCGATGAAATTTCCGGTGGAATTTGTAGCATAGGAATCCAGGTGCGAGCGGAATCCACGAGAACAACCGCGACTAATACGTTGAGCTTTTTGAACGTTCCTTTCGTCGACTCTGACGCTTATTTTACACAAAGCGCAATTCCCCGGACTCTTGATAGACCTGGACTCGACTCGGGGCAGAGGGGAATATTTCGTGCGGTTTCCCATCGCAGCGTTTTCTGGCAAAGGGTCCGGTTAATATTACTGACGTTGTAGCAACCGCAAAGCTCCACAGCTTCCCACTCTCCCAAGCTTTGTAAACGCTTCAGTGAAGAACAGATCCGGGCGATACGCGACGGCCACCACCTGTTTTCACATCGAACCGCACTCGCGGTGGAACGGTCAAAGATGCAGCAGGTTACAATTCCGCAAGGCCATTCCCTGCTCTTCCGCTTAATTGTCTCTTCCAATCAAAATCAACGGCCCTCCCCGCGGTATTCAGATCAGGGAGTTTGAATATTTGTCAAACATTCCGTTAATTAAGCAAGAACCGATGAATTCTAATCTTCGTAACGCTTTGTCAAATAATTTTCTGCAACAAAAAAAAAATCATCCTGAAGTTCGCATCGTTGAAATTCAATGAAAAATAAATTTTTATTCATTATTTTGATAATTAATGAAATCGTTTCAATTTTTGTAGTAAATTCAGTTTTTCTCATAATCGTTGACAAATACGGTATGAAAATTTTGCGCTCTGCTATAAAAAATGATAAGTTTTCGTTGCATTCCAACGATGGGGAGCTCAGAATCATTTTTTCATAACACTGGAGTTTGCATAGTTGGAATACAACGAAAAATATTTTTTTCAATTCGTTATTTTGATAATTAATACGATCGTTTCGATTTTTCTCGTTAATTCGTTTCCTAATGGCAAAGATAGCATTATGGTTGACATTGTTGCATTTCAACGAGACGCGACATCGTAAAAAAAATCATACTTCCGATTCCATCATCTTTTTCGACTGTCAATTACAAAGAAATCACAGTTTTCATTGACCAAAAGCCAAACGAGCAATTCCCTGAAAATGTTGCACAAATCTGCAAAATTGCAACGATTACCGAATGACTCCTTAATGCAGCCAGTGAAAAATAAGTGCCGAAGCTTCTGCAAAATGGACAAGCAGCAGCAACCAAGCTGCGCAATGATAAAACATAATATTTCGGGATCTTTCTGCGTGCACATGTTTTCCAAAGTACGTGTAAGGCTCCGTCGTAACAGTGTGTGTGTGAGAATGCCTGAGAATAGCCACTTTAGTGAAAAGTGTGCGTGGGTGTAAAGGCAGTTGTCGGAACGAATGTGCGGGTGAAGAAATTCGTGCTGAGAGTGTCTGCGTGTCTAGGAGAAGAAGAAGAAGATGGGACAAGGGCGGAGAGACGCGATGGTTAGAGGGTGAGAGGCTCGCGGAGGTTTTCCATTAGGAAAAGCCCAAGAGCCGTAAGGCGACCAGCGTTGAGCTTAATGTTCACTGCACTAACCACGAGCGCCTGTGCACGTGCATACTCCACAGCGGTGCAACGTTTTCTCTGCGACCGCGAAACACTTTTAACCTTCTCTGCGCCGCTCTGCTCAGCCATCCAGACTCCTTGTGCGCGGTCGCGTACAGTCAAGCGCTCAACACACTCTACCACCATCGTCTTATTTATTTAATTACTAATTACCACTGCCTCTGTGTTAATTGGCTTATATCTCAAACGCCAAGGCTTCGTGCATCGTTCACACCGACACTCAGTTATTCTCTGTGTATTCTCTCCCTGCTCGGCTGCGCGTGTGGCTCCACGAAGAAATAACTCGTGTTACTTGGCCTGCTGGCAGTTCATATCGCAGGATCTTGCTCGCTCTTCGTCAAAAGCTTGTCGCTCCTCGTGTCCACTCGGAAACTTCCAAATTAGCTTAATCCCGGTCATCTCAGTGTCTCGAGTTTTTTCCACAGCCTAACAAAATGTTGAACTGACTTTTCATTCATCCTGCAGTTACGTCGGTCGCAGTGAACAATTATTCGAGCCTTCGTGTCGCGCCAGATCCACCCAGTGACCCACCGAGATCGTATCGAGTCTTTGTACTTGAAATTCCTTCTCCACGGCATTCGTAATTGGGTTTTTTATTCTTCTCAGTTTTCAAATATCTCCCACTGGTTCTTGAAGTTTGTTTGACTCTAAAAATTCATCACTTCACTCGTTATGAACGACAAATGAAACAAAATGCAATCGCAAAATCGAAAAGGCTTCTATTTCGCGATTTGCAAAGTTTTAAAGCACCCCGGGCCAAAGGCAGATCAGAAAATCTACAAACTCGCGACTCAAAATATTTTCTATTAATTATTTTTAAAATTTTGAAAATCATGACAATTTTTTGGGTCGATTGAGGTTTTGGTCCGCAAGACACGATCGTTTTATCGTCCAGACCAAATATTTAATAATAATTGCGAGCTCTGCCGAAGAAAAAACAGAATCTCGTTGCATTCCAACGATTCAAACTTCACACAAGCTTCTCATTCGTGTCGCAGTAAATGGAAAATAAAATTGAGAGAAGAAGAATTTGGAAAGATAAAAGTTAGCAAGGTCGTGGTATCACGAGGAAAATCGTCGAGTGCCTTCTCTCACGTTGCAGGAGCATTGAACATCCTTGTAAGTATCCGGACTTTAATATCCTTCGACGTTTCCGTGCCTCTCGTGTTATAACATCCTCATCCAAATCCCGGTGCACACACACAACGTGTATTATGAACTTAACGATAAAGATACTCGTAATATTCTCATGTACCAACGCTCTTGTTATTTCCTCTGTATTAACGATATCTCTAGCTCTGCATATGACTTTTCCGAATGTCGTGCTTAGCTTTCTCGTATCATCAGCATATGTGTGGACTGCTCGCTGCTTCGCTATCGGAAAACGGATTTTAGCTGCTGCTTCCTTTTTTATTTTTTCCTCGATATGCTTTTTACGATGTCGTCACGAGAAAATCGCTCCTGTAACCGCGACACTATCAGAATCTCGAGAGCTCCGCGACAACTGACGATAGTTCTAGTCACTTTGGTCGATATCTGCTGCTTGGGGGGCAAAAAGTTTCGTGGAAATTCTGGAACATCCACAAGTCCCAACGTTCGTGGTTTTTTTTCGACTTTATTTTTTTTAGGAAGCGACAATAAGCCAGAAAACTGAGACTCCAAGTCCAAGTAGTCGCGATATTAGAAAGTTTGATCGTAACAGGGAAAAGCCTCTCGCACGTGATTCTCCGCGCGGCACTACTGCTATCTGAATATCCGTTTGCACTCTCCTCGATACATCAAGGCTGGAGGCTTGTCGCGGTGGTAGAAACCACCCCCGGAATGTAGAAAAGGT
The DNA here is from genome assembly GCA_037952995.1 of Hyposoter didymator. Lineage (NCBI taxonomy): Eukaryota > Metazoa > Arthropoda > Insecta > Hymenoptera > Ichneumonidae > Hyposoter > Hyposoter didymator. The sequence continues at coordinate 13,469,649 of JBAJMU010000007.1, forward strand.
ACCGAGAGACACGACGCGTAACTTAGTCGCTTTATCGCGTTTCGCCTCATCGAACCGTGAATCCGACAGGAAAGCACGTACGCCATAGACGCCGTATCATACAGACGACTTCCACGAACAATGTCGCAGTTTCGTACTCAAATACGTGCACGACTCGCTTCTCACTAAATCGTAAACCCTCGAGTCTCTTATGTATTAAATTTCTTCTTTTCCTCTGAGACACCGAAATTAGTCGATTCTCTACGATCAAGAACTATCAGGACTCTTCGAAAAGTCACATAAATCTTTTACTTCCAAATATCTAAACCCCCGAGGTCCTTTACGGAGATTTTTGAAAAAGATTTAATGAAAAAATTTACATCTTTCGATTTCACCGAGAAAACTTTCCAAAGAAGAAAAGATTTCCAAAATATTTGTTTCATGAATGAAAATAATTCATTTGAGTGGCGATTCGTAAAAAAAAAAATAATGTTCGTTCCTTATTATCGCTTTCATTTTGGAATTTATTTTTACACGATTAAGTGTTTTCTGAAAAAGTTTTAATAAGAAAATGTACACCCTCGGATTCCACCCGTAACGAGGGGATAAATTTTTCCTCATTCTCTATCTCGTAAAATAAAAGATTTCCAAAATATTTATTTCATAAATTTTGGAATTTATTTTTATTCGTTTGAGTATTTTCTAGAAAAAATTAAATAAAAAAATTGCAACCTCGAATTCCATCACTAACGAAGGGATGAATTTTCTTTCATTTTCTATCTCGTCTCGAAAATTATTAATTAACGTGGCGATGGGTAAAAAAAAAATTCGTTCTCATTATCGTTTCCATTTTGAAATGAATTTTCATTCGATTACGTATTTTGAGGATCAAGATATTCAGGATAAATTTACGTTTCACACGGGCAATTCCCCATTCGAGTATTCTTCACTATACAGAACGTGAACCTGCACTCGATATAGAATTGGTTGTGTGGTATGCACCCGGAATGAGGGAGAGAAATTAGAGGATCGGTCCTTAACGATCCACGGGTTATCGAGCAAATTTCAATCACTCGCGTTATCCCGATTCTGTATTCCGTTAACGAGTCGATAGGGGGGATAGACAGTTTAATGATGCCCTTGTTAATCCCACCGATTTATCATCAATGGAATGTACATCGATCAATTAATTGACAGTGTTAGATATACACATTAGCCATAAACAAAGAAATCAGTGTTGACACTTGATAAACCAATCATGGCCAATTCCACGCCAATGGTTTATCGATATTAACGCCGCTTGGCTGACGTGATTCATATTCAAAGATTTTTCCAGGGCAGCTAATTGTTTTAACATTTTTCGAATGATTTTTTTTTCTTCAACGAATCTGTAAGCGAAAGTAGAAAAAAAAATTAATCTTTTTATTTTTCGTTCTATTTTTAACATTTGATTTTTTGGGGGTTGAAACTTTTTGAACGATTAGGCATTGTTGTTATTAATGTTTTCGAAATAAATGGATTTTCAATGCTGATGTAATTTTTTTTTTTTTTTTTCTATCAA
>JBAJMU010000007.1:13484015-13580439 GCA_037952995.1 Hyposoter didymator
TTTTTTTTTTTTTTTTTTTTTTTTTGCGGAAGGCAGCACGAGACAGTCCTCTGGTGCGAGCATCATGTCCTGGACAACCTTCGGTGATGGTCTCCGGTTGACCGTTAACGTGGCCGGGAAAGGTTCGGACGGCGTGGCGACTCGTTCGAAAAGTAAATGAAAAACCGAAAGATTCCGGACCGACGAAAGAACATCATCGGGGAGGGAGTCAGAAGGAGGGGTTAATAACGGAGTCTGAGGCAAGAACTCTGGTTATTCATTTTCTTTATTAATCTCAGTTACAGATAGATTGCCCTGCAGTGGCTCACGAGTGTCCGGCAACTCGGGGAGCGCGTTTTGACCGGCGTTATATAACGGACGGGGGTCGCAAGGATCCGCGTTTTTATCGAAAAGGGCCACCAGCTTGCGCACCCTGTTGTAGTGTTGCGTTCTCAACGCAGCATCGCGTAAAACATCCTCGGCCCTTCGTGCAAGAACATTTTTATTCGCTGAAACGCGGCCTCGTATGCTTGCGACTCTATTTCTTGTTCGACCCGCGTAACCAGAGTTATTGGCCGCGTGATGGCCGTGTGAGCGGTAGCAAGTTGAGCGCGAGCGGCATAGCGGCGAAGCATGCGCCGGTATGTGCTCTGGTTTTTGACCTTAGGCATACGTGAGAGGACTTAGACGCGAATAATAATTTAAAAACGATTAAAATATTTTACAAAAAACAAAGAATAAAATTCTCTCTTTAAAACTACTAAAAAAAAGTCCCGCTGGTTACCGGGGATTCAACGTTAAAATATGGAAATAGCAAACAAAAGATAGGACTAAAAACTATGAACAGAAAAAATACTATCAAAAGGGGTAAAACGATTTTTTGAATAACCCGGTCTGAGTACCGATGGTGAGAGAAAACGTTCCGAGGTGGCGGAGAGTTTCACGACTCGGATCGAGCGAGGCGTAGTACCCTGTGCGAGTGAAACTACGAAATGTGGTTCTGGTAGTAGTACCCTGTGCGAGTGAAACTACGAAATGTGGTTTTGGTGGTAGTACCCTGTGCGAGTGAAACTACGAAATGTGGTTTTGGTAGTAGTACCCTGTGCGAGTGAAACTACGAAATGTGGTTTTGGTAGTAGTACCCTGTGTGAGTGAAACTACGAAATGTGGTTTTGGTAGTAGTACCCTGTGCGAGTTAGCTACTTGGTAGTACCCTGTGCGAGTTAGCTACCTGGTAGTACCCTGTGCGAGTTAGCTACCTGGTAGTACCCTGTGCGAGTTAGCTGCCTGGCAGTACCCTGTGCGAGTTAGCTACCTGGCAGTACCCTGTGCGAGTTAGCTACCGTTATGCCGAAGACCCTGTGCGAGTTCGACAGCCTTTCCGGAAAGGAAATTTGTATCTCGCTTTGAGTTGCTGGATGGCTTGCTTATAAGCACGCCAGGCCAATGGTCCGTATGCGCGAACCGTTGAGCCGCTCGACGCCACCTGGCGGTGACTTCGAGTAGCTCCGATTCCTCGCGGGAGCGTTATACTTATAACCGCTACGGGGGTTCAGCGCGTACGCGAATCGAGGAACGGTCGGACGCCGCCTAGCGGCGTCCACGGAACTATTATTTCGTGATTATTTTTCAGCGCGTATTTATTATTAATAACGCATGAGTTCGACAAGTGGACGCCCGATTGCTTGTCGAATGGGCCAATTAATGTTTTTTTTTCTTTTATCCAAACGATTTTTCTCGTTTTCTACGGGTTTATTTTGCAGGTTACCGCGACGAGCGTCAGCAACGAGCCCCGGGAATTTCACCTAAGTACGAGGTTTTATTATTGCTTCCACTTTCCTAAAATATCATCAAAAATAACTATCAAGGCATTTAACCGTTTTTATTCCTATTTTTCAGTCTGCGGAGCGCCAGCGACAGCGTGGACTGCGTAGGAGGACCAGGTCTGCGCCAGGGGTTTTCGCAGAGAAATGGTAAGTTTTTTTTGGTAAAAATCTTTTTCTTAGGAATAAGCAACACTAGAATTAGGTATAATTAATTAAAACTGCCATTAACAAAAGGTATTAACCGGGAATAGAAGGAATAATGATTCTTTTTACATTTTTACAGGTTTGCACAGTCTGCGATGACTGCGAAGAGAGCAAAGAGCGCGTTGACTGCGCCGAAGAGATTTTTTCTCTCTCCGCTGGGTTACGAGCATGCAACTGGATGTGACCACAGCCTGGGTGAGTATTTAGTTAGGATTTTTGTTAATTATTTTTTTTTTTTGTTAATTTACTTTACTTTTCATTTTTTTTCAGATTTTTCGGGAGGAAAAAATAGTCGACGAAGGAAAAAATTGTCGTCGCGAAGCGACGTACAACAAAACGTTGGGTTGATTTTGTGAGAGAAAACGATTATTACGATGGAAGATATTATTGCATAACGATGTTACCTGAGCCATCGGTTTTATGGCTTTGTATTCATGTAACAAAGCAATTCGTTCACTTTATGACTCCTGCTGAATCACCAGGAAACATAAAGTCCTGCCATCTCCATGAAAAGCTTACATCTCGTCACACCTTTATATATTTATGAGTATACATCGAATTGGTTACGTGGGAATCGGAAAAGCTTCCCCACTCAAAATCCTTAAGGACATGCTAAGAAGAATATTACAGTGGAATCCAATTTTTATTTCATTTTCCTGTTCCTGAAAAATTCCCTGGAGCGTGGACCACAGTCTGTCTTTCTTGATGCACCGGAAAATTACCTTGGAGTTCTTTGCAAGAAAAATTAGTGTAACGTCAATTTCCTAATGCTCATTCGTAAGGAAAATAAAAAACCATGAGAAAATTCTTTTTTTCACGTATTTTTAGTGTAAAATTCAGAGTTTCAAGTTTCCCACTGAAAATGCAATTTTGTAGAACACGTTAAACTGAATATTTTCGGATAATTTCAAAATTTTATTAATTTATTATTAATTATCATTAATAATAAACTAAAAAATTTAATTATTAAAAAAAAGATCATGAGAAAAAGGATTATAAAAAAAAGGTTCGTCGAACGTATTACGAAATAACGATTTTTCCCAACAAAAGTTTCGTTCCAGGGCATATGTTTGTTTGTGATTTATTATTTATAATTCTAACGGAGTCTAGTAGAATAATATCGCGAAATGAGTGTGTGATGATATTCTGGATATCATATTATTCGGAATATTTGAGAACGAATGGAGTTTTGCTTTAATTTAATAATTACGAGGCATGATGATGAATATATTTGTAGAACGAAACCGCATCATGAGCAGTGTAATATGGTTTAGCGAATAAATAATTTGGTCGAGCATACGAGGAGGACGTGCGTTGACAAATGAATAATGCATCCAATCGACTAACGACTAAGCTTTGCTTCGTGTCCGTTGAATTAAACAGTATCCATGAAAATCGAATGAAAAATTAGTCGAAAAGAAAAACGACGAAACATGATTAAGCCGAAAAAAAGTTTTCTGCTTTTTAATATTGTTAATCAATCGCATCAACGATAACGAAATTCTTCGGTGAAATCGTGAGCGATATTATTGAACTAACGAACCACAGAAGTCTCGTGAGTGCCTTTGGCGAGTTTTATCTCATTAGGCTTTTGGGAAGGGCGGAGATGAAGTTGTGGCGAGCCTAAAATGCCTTGAGAAGGATGACGGTACGTGAGAACGGTTTGATGTTCGTCGTTAAACGTCGCAGGATGGAGACAAAAGTCACGTTCTCATTGTCGTGCCACGTGGTCTCTTTAGTGTTCCTCGATCTTATTCACGTCTTCAGAGAAATTTGACACACATATACGTCGCCTAACGTTAATGTTAAACGTGCAGTACTCGAGTATGTGTTACGAGATGAATCGAGTGCAAACGAGCCTCGGGCTCCGTTAATGGTAAGAGCGAAGCTTTAATCCGGCAATTAAGCTCCCAACGACGAACGAGCTTTGATCAAGTATTCGTCGCCTGCCCTTACTGTCGAGTGTGTGTGAAGGTATCTTTGCGTTGGTATTAGTGCACAGCAGCTGCTTCGCTTATTAGTAAGAATCCCTCATCTTCATCCGTGCAAACGCAACGTCACATCAGCAGAAACTGTTAGTATCGTTATTCCTTTAGGCCCTTCTTATCAAACCCCTTAACAGAACCATCAAGTTTGCATCCCTTTTGATCTCCTTACATTGATATCCTCAAGTTTTTCGCTTTTGCTCTTTCCTCTTCCCAGAGATTCTCTCGGTTTTAATGAAGGAAATGAATCCAATGGATTCGAAAATAAGTTGCTTCGAGTCCATTAACGAATTACTGTCCGTTGGGAAATTAAGGCGAACTGAAGTTTCCGGATCGAAAATTTCTCCATTCCGCACTATTTCCATCTTTCAGAAGTTTGCTGGTTAGTTGGCTCGATCTTGGAGAATCGATGGAAACTTTGGGTGATTTATGGGGAAAAAAAATTGTTTCGCATGGAAAATTTTTGATTTTGTCCAAACCTTTTAATTCAATTGAATTTCGAGGTCGAAGAATGTTGCTCGGAGCTCAAAAAGCTCCGCACAAATCACCAGCTTTTTTCATGCCCATTATTCACCAACTGGAAAATTTATCCTTCCAGGCAATGCAAAAAAATCGTTACAATTCTTTTTTCTTTTTATCAAAGTGCTTTTGCACGTTCGATTGAAATGTTTCCTTTAAAGTCCCATTCAATATCTCTTGCTCAGCTTTTACAGAGCGTCAAAGTTCCTACAGTGGGGAAAAAAAAAAAATTAAAATGGAACTCCAACCGTGACCTTACCCGGGAAAATATCTTCCGCGACGCTACTTCGATCTCTCAAAGTTTTTACCACCAACCACTTGCAACAAGAAACAAAGGAACTCGCTCCCTTTACAATGCTCCGCAGGTGTGGCAATCCAGAGTTTGAAATCTTGACAAATTAGTTTCGAGCTCTAACGCCATCGCGCCCTTGACGCTGACTAAACTTTGGCAACAAAAAAAAAACACGACGTCGGAGGAGCTGAACTAAAAATGGAGAAAAATCGGCAAGAGACTGTTCGATTGACTCTTCGCGCGATTAACTGCACAAAAGTTTGCAGTTAAAAAGAATTTCTACTGTTCATTCGTAACTTATCGAACTTTCCAATTCACTGCGATAAACAAAAAAAACAAAACTTTTTTCCAATAACGAATCCGAGTGTTTTTATTTTTGAGAGAATTTTTGAAATTTCCAAGAGAAACTGATTTTCGTCGATTGAAAAATACGAGACCAATTTTCGCACCAGGGACGGTGATGGATTTTTTTAAAGTTCAGAAATAATAAAGATGCCAATTTTTACAACGAGAGATAGCCAACGAATACCTACGAAATCAATGCATTTGCCGAGTCGACGAATCCAGCCCAATCGAGCCAATTTTTCCGAAGTCTGTAGATATGACGAGAAAACGTTTTTTGTTCGCGGACGAAAAAGCTTACAAGAGAGATGGATATATGTATTCCTTTTGATGCTGTTTTTATGCCACGAGAGCGCGTAACACGATTTGTTCTGAAGGATATGATTGAATTTTACAGGGAAGCGTAAGCTTTTGTGGATTTTCTCGAGGATCGAATTCTCTTTGTGCGTCCGAGCAGTGCGCCGATCAATGAGTGGAACGGCTGGGGCATGTTTTGGTATCTGCACTCTCGAAATTGTTGTTAATAAAATCTGCAACTATTTTCGTCAGAATTTCTCTCGCGCTGCCTCCTTTTCCAAGTTTGTCAGAAAAAATTGGATAATTTTATTGATAATCCCGGATCACGAGTCTCCCCAAGAGTTTCGACGCCCCACGTGGTCTCAGTCGCTCGCGAAAAGTTGATAAACTCGAGAGAGTCATTCGCGTCTTTGGAAAAAGGACGATAAAGTTTGTTGATGATGCTCGCGACGTTTTTTTCACTCGATGAATGTTGCCAGGGTGTCACGAGCTGTTATGAGGCTCGAGAAAAACTGCCAGCAAGACGAATGGATCCTGTTCGCTCGATTCGCATCTTGTGCCATGAAACAATGCGAGAAAACAAATGGTCGTTGCCGGATGTATATTTATTACGCGTTGAGGAAGGACCGAGGCAGCAGCGAGCAAAGAAGCGAGCAGGAGACCCGGAACTTAATGTACCTCGGCGAGCGGATCAGAAAAAGTGAAAAAACGACGAAAAAAATAATAAGCACGAGTGCCTGGATATTACTATATACGGATACACGAATATGGGCAACAATACCGCGACGTCGTACTGCGGCTGACTACACGCGGACTCTTACTACTGCCGCATACTTCTTTTGCTTCCCAGCACCGTTTCAACTTTGTCCTGCAAATTTTGTTTTTTATTATTATATCAAAAAAGTCCCCAAAAAGTTTCGACTTCCTGGAAATTGTTTCGATCGCAAAAATTCTCGACATGGCGAAATATACTTTGGTAGACACTCTCACAGCACAACGTTGTCTATAACTCGCTAGGCCTACAACTGACTTTTATACAAAGTGGCAAAACTTCATCCCCTGGCAGGAATCCTGCCAAAAATCCTCGAGAGCCTCCTCCACCGAAATAATGACATTTGAACGAAAAATGCTGCAACTGAAAAAAATATATGCCAGAAATTCATAAGCACTGCGATTATATTCTTCTAAATATTGTGCGCGTACACTTTTGTCCTATTTTCTCCTCCGGCCCAAGCGGAACGCGTGTGTGTACAAAAACCGGAAGACATTTCCGCGAGCTGTGTGTGGCGTGGAAGAATTTCTGGGATTCGCTTGTACGTCACGAGTTTCGCGTGTCGCGTGATTCGCTGCGTCTTTTTCCCCGTCGTCACGTGGAGCGAACGTCAAAACGACGAAACGTGGAAATATTCAATTATCAGACCGAACGCGACGGGCGCTTGCCGACGATGACAGCAGCAACTTTGTGGGGACATGCTTCAAGGACGAACCATAAAAAATACGAACAAAAATGCACAAATAAATAGAAAATAAAAAAATTAAAAAATGAGCACCAATCTTTATTTTTTCACTGCACGCCGAAGCTAAGATTTTGACCAACACCATTTTCCGAAAAAAATCCGATCGCAATTCCCGATATTTAATGCTTTTATGAAATAATCAAAAAAGACATCTCTTTGCTTACAATAAAAACGATGGGGATACAGCACACCATGCGGTGACACATTTCCGGTACGATGTTGTTTTCACAAAGGAATTCCGATGCATGATGTTTGCAGAAATCTCTTGCACTGCTGCCATGAAATACGGACGTTATAGTTCACGAGCGCCATGCACGTTTGCGAGACCAATAAAGTTTTATCATGCCACTGAATAGAATACGAGAATCCTGGATGGATCGTCGATCGCCGCACGAGCTATAGTGTTATGTGTCGGTCGTATGTACCTCGATATACATTCGCTGTTACAACAGTTTCAATTTCCTTGGCGTACGTTATTTCCGTGTTAGAAATAAAATGCTAAATTCTGACACCATAAAACAATCAGATATCAAATTCCAGACAGAAAGACTATTTCAGAATCGGCTGGAACAGTGACCGTGAACCAGTTTCTCAAAACCAACATTCCAGCATCCATTTTGGCCCGGGAGGCTTTTGCTTCTAATTAAGAAAACAGATAATTGGCTGAAACGAATGGATTTGCCAACGGGGAAGACTGCAGCGGAGCAGAATGAAAACTATGAGCACGCTGATGAATCGATGCTGCGTCGAAACGTTCCTTACAATAATGTAAACGCCAATAAATCATTTCGTTTTGCACGTGGAAGTTGTAAACGATGGGAATATCATTTTATGGACTAAAGACAAAAGTTTCGTTCGACTAAACTTTTTTTTTAATAATCCCAAAAATGCTGTCATCGCAGCAATAAATATTCTATAAAATCTCTTCGGAAAACCGATTTTTGTCATTCCGACGGTAAATTTTTCTGCCAGTTCGATTAAAAACAAAATCTATTCCAAAAATTCCGAATTCTTTTTGGGAAAAATCGATATTTTGTTGGATTCGTTCGACTGAACGTTTTTTTTTCAATAATCCCAAAAATTTGTCAACGCAGGCTGACAGTTCGGTTCGACACCAGATATACTGCTACGACAATTTTGAAACTATCCCAAAAATATTTCGTTTACTATTTTCAACGAAATATCGAAGTTTTTCAACAAAAATTCATTTTCAGTGTCGAGATAAACAATTTTGTTTTCCGACTCTTTGATCCTCCATTTTTTTCATTCCAGTCGTCGTAATTGACAACGAAATAAAAAGCTCGAAACTGTGAGCACGAAGTAGAAAGATTCGTTGTATTTGACTGATGCACGAGCTTCTCAATGCAAAGCCAACGCCAGCAGTTCATTAACTGCAAAACACGTGCTCGTTAAGTTCCAAAAAAAAGTGTGTTGGAGCGATTTTGTATCGAGTGAAGGGAAGGATCGGAGTGATGAGTTTTTTCAACCAATGCTTCCATTAGCGTTGATGAAAAACACATATTTTCTGAGCGTCTCGTTTGTGCATCGGGCACAGTGACTGATGAACGAGAGGGCGCTGAAAGTTACCCGCGTCGGACTTTCGATGATTCGATGCTGAAGCTTTCCCGAGCCTTTGCCGGAGGCGTCGCGAGAGCGGAACTCGCAAAAAAACATATTTGGCTGCGAAGCGCTCGCGGATACACCGAATAAGTTTTCAGCGTAAATTCCCTTATTCTCCGTTTTTGCTCGGTTTTCTTTTATCCTGCCAACAAGTTTGATGAAAAGTTCTGTCGTTGTATACGTCACCGATTGATAAAAAAGCTTCCGCGCGGTGCGAGCATCGTGAGTAAAAGAAAAAAGGGACTTTTCTTTTTGTTCGTTTTCCAAATTTGTTGTCACGAAAATAAAAACATTTTTTCTCTGCTTATTACGATCCCTCTCGAGGGGATTTTTTTGACATTTGAAAAAATGTCCGATGAGAATGTTTTTTTTCGTCTATAATTAGGAAAGTAACAAGAACAGAGAAATCTGCTAATTAGAAGCTCTCACCCGACGCCGCTTCCTCGTTATTTCGAAGCGTGCATTCGCAAAAAAAATGTTCAACATTGGAAATTTCTGTTGTAAGCGAAAAAAGATACACGACGCGTTAAAATTGAAATTTCGTCAGTTTGTGCGGCTGATTTATCGCGATGAAAAGGATTTTTCACACACAAATTAAACGCAAACTGCATGTTCGAAAGCTTTGTCGAAAAATAATTTCGCCAGCCATCCACGAAATCAATTGTGCGGCAAAAGAAAACACTTCGTCGTCTGCATTCGTCGCGTTTAACGTTTTTTTTTCGCCAGCACTTTCGCGTGACTGGATCCGGAAATCCGCCCAGTTTTTCTGGCGATAAAAGCGAGCGGGAGGACGACGGAGTAGATTGAAAGTTCGCGTGAGTCAACTCAAACGCCAATACGCGATGACAAATGAGAATAATTGCAAGAGAACGAAGCAATCGATGGATCTATTTATAAAACGTATTCAGCAAGAAGAATCATTCCAAAATTCAGTTTAAGGGCGTACATTTACTCATCGAAACGTACTGCAACGTAATATTTTTCAAATTCCGTCAAATTTGCACAAAAAATCTTTATTCATTTTTGCTATTCAGCGAAAATTTCTAAAAATGAATTCGGACTCAAAAATGCACCGAGTGGCCGATGGTCGCAAGAAATTTGAATATTTCACGGTACGAACAATTTTCCCTGTGTAAATTCATTTTGCAACTGCACAATTGATTGGTGAGTATAACGAGACGAATATTTCAACGCAGAACAAGAACGTCGTTCAGAAACTCAATTATGACACGTTATTTCTATTTATTAAAAATTAAAAAAAAAAATTCTATCGTTCGTCGTAAATTATGCACTTTGAGATTTCGCCTGAATCTGGGAGGCTCGGTGCCAATCACGCAGAGTGCGTTTATGGCATATTCGATAACGACATTACGCTATGAACGATTTACGATTCCTTTTATCCAGGATTTCTCTCGCACGGTTACATCGATTTCCCATTTGGATCTCAAGCTTTTGCCACGAGAGGTCTCTATCCCTTCGTAAATCCGAACCCCACGATGATTTATTAGAAATTTTCCTGAAGGCCCGAGACTTTTTATCGCCCGCAAGTTTACCGTCACGGTATAACTATAAATCTCCGAACGAAGAGGTACATCCAACTCTGCCAATGTAAAAGAGCAGAGGAAGCAACCAGCGAGAGGGAGGAAAAACGAAGACAGAAGACGAAAAAGCAACTGATGCTCCGATAGAGTAACGAATGTAGAGAAAACGTACAACGTACGTCTCTGCTCTGCTCGCTTAGCCAGCTCACGATCCGCTAAAGCCTAAAGCTTATCGTTTTTCGACAGGCGTTAAGCAAACATTTTATGCTCAATCGCTTGACTCGTCCAAAGAACCAAAAAAAAAAAATAAACACCAGACGTTAGCAATGTACAGCAGTTCAATCTTCAAAAAAATACAATACGATCTCCGGAGGCATGAACGGAAAATACGATACCAAATGAAAAAAGCTATCTCAGTGAAAAAAGCAACCAATGCCGTTCCAATTGTGCACAAACTAAAATACCGTACTGCGAGGCAAAGGAGATCATCGACGGAATGCAAATCGAATAATTCTGTAAACATTTTCGCTCGCATAAAAAACAGTGAGAAATGTACATCCTGTCGAGAGAGAAGAATGAAATCGAAATTTAAAGTTAAGTCAACGTGTTTTCATTAAATTTGAATGAACGAAAATAAAGCGAAAGGAAATCGACATTTCTATTTCTTGTTTCAATTGAGGTCGTAATATTCGATCAATAACTTCGATTCGACCGAAGTGATTCGTCCAGATTTATAAAAAACTGAGGATACGATGAATTCCTTTGCTCGAAATTTTGACAAACTTGGACATACTTTTTATTCCAACAGAGAAAATTGAATGGAATGTTTTTTTTTTTTATTCAGTGGCAAATATTTTATTGTAACACATTTCCCAACATGTATTTGGAACGCGATAAGGCTCTCCTGGCACTCTTCTTTTCAATACTTCGGGAAACACCTTTTTTACGATGTTCACGAACTTCTATATATCGCTGAAACGAGGCAAGATATCGGAACCGCTTGCGGAGACGAAAAAGCCATCCTCCTCGTGGCTTTATGGATTATTGTGCTCGTACAGCTTCTTCTATAGCAATCCACGGTCACCCTTTCATAACCTCGAGTTGTAGGAACACTTATAATGATCCCCCATAACCATAAGCTTTTCACACTATCTGGATGAGTGCCTTCTTCACCTGAGATAATAAATAATCTATTGAAAACGTCATCAAAGTTTTTAAAATCGTTAATTCAAATGTTTCGGTCTAAAAGTTGTTTTACGACGAAGCTCGAGTATTCCTTGTGCCAGTAACTGCATAATTTATTTCTTTTCATATAAGAATTATAAATGAAAAATAAAAAACACCAAATTTTCAAAACTTTATAAATGCAAAATTGCAACTTCTAATGATACTGACGTTTCCATCGTCGGAATAAAACTAAAAATGCATTTTTCATCCATTATTTTGATAATTAATGGGAAAGTTTCAATTTTTCTAGTGAATTCAGTTTCCCAATTGCAAAGAAGACTGTCCCGTTATCGTTGAAAAATACTGTATGAAAATGTTGCATTCTGCTATAAAAAATGATGAGTTTTCATTGCATTCCAACGATGCGAACTTCAACATCGTTATTTCATGATACTGAAGTTTGAATCGTTGGAAAACAACGAAAAAAAGATTTTTTATTCACAATTTCGATATTTAATGCGATCGTTTCAATTTTTCTAGTAAAATTCAGTTTCCCATTTGCAAAGAAGACTGTCCCAATGTCGTTTACAAATACTGTATGAAAATTTTGCCCTCGGCTATATGAAATAAATGAAAATAAGTTTTCGTCGCATTGCAACGATGCGAACTTCGAAATCGTAAATTCTATGGGATATTCCATGAACTCCTTTCGATGAATGGATAAGTTTACTTCGTACGGACGTCCAGATAATTTGACACTTCAATCCCAACCCGTATGTGAGCGCCTCGAGTATGTCTTTCATTCACATCTTCGCCATCGTAATTTTGATTAGAACGCTAAAAGGGATATTCACAGTGGCGAAATTAATCTCATCTCCAAAGCTTTTGAACTCATTAGTTTGGCTTTTTCAAGTAAAACGAAAAAATCGATTGACTCTGGAAAAGCCGCGCACGTTACGCAAGTTTCGCAGCACATCTCGTGGAAGCTCGCAATCACGGTTCATAGAGAATCATAATGAGCGGGGGAAGAGCGAGAGAGAAAATTAAAAGAGAGCGTGAAATACGACAGAGCAGGGAAACATAAAGGAAGATTGGAGGGGGAAAAGAATTAAAGGCGAATTCGCTGGAGGCAATTTTCTCAAGGATCCTTGGATTGTGTAATCCCGTGGTCCTCATAGCTGTAGGGTTTGCGGCGCGTGTTTTTTTTTCTCAGCCTCCCTAAGACGCCTCTCAATTTCGCTAATTTCTCATGAAAATTCGCCAGTGCACAAGCGGGAGTTGGTCTTTTCGGTTAACGGAAAGCACGCCGCGCGAGAAAAACAAGGCCAACGATAAAAAAGCAGAACGCGAGAGCGAAAAGGAGAGACGACGAGAGAGAGAAAGTCGAGCTTGGCCGCAGCAGCGTTGCCGAAGACATTCAGCTCTCTGCTCCGTTAAACCTCTTCCGCGGAGGTTGGACCAAATCGAATCAGTAACGGATGGGTAATTCCTTCCGGGGACAAAGAGCCGCGCCGGCAAGAGAACGTTGAGGCTAAGTCCTAAGTCTTGTTCAGCAGCTCTCTTTCTTATTTCTTCATGTGCCCAACTCGCGGCAATCGTAATGGCGTTTCCCTCCTCCTCGCGCGCGCGGCTCCTGCTCCTTTTTCCGACTATTTGCGCGAAGCTAAATCTGTACAAAAATGGCCTCTTCAGCGGTGCAATACCTCGAGAAATTCTCGCATACTTCTTCACCTTTTTTTCAATATTCTGGAGCATTAACGCAACCGGTTTTGCTATTGGCAGGTCGCCATATTGAAAACCTACGATTCTGTGAGAAAACCTGGCCGAGGAGTCGATGAAATCGGCGAAAATGGCTGCGGGACTTGCTTGAAATCCAAGACAAAGGTCAGAGGCGATTTCTCCAAGATTCTCGATGCAAAAAACCACAGAAAAGAAAACTGACTCACTGCATCAAGTCACGAGACTCATCCCGCGCAATTTACAGGAACCAAACAAAAAAATCAACAAAATGACCAGAAAAAATTGTTCCGAAATTGAAAAATAGGCCAAAACCTCAAAATGACGCTACAAGGAGCTTATTTTCTGGACAAATACACGATGGAGGCCAGCAGACCTCGTAGACATGCACACGACCCAAATATACTAGATGCCTAAACACCAATGGGTTTTCCGCTCGACTAACTCGCCCGCGGCCCGCCTCGCGAACCCTCTAGGGAATTGATTCTTCGCTTGACATTGGTGCGGAAAACGAGCTTCAGGAACTCGAAGCACACGGCTATGTGCACCTAAGACTCAAAAGCTTGTGTATACATGAATACGCACGCTCAACACAATCATCTTAAGAGTAAATAAATTGCCTGGATTTGCGGTACACACGATCGAGAGAAAAACAGCCAATACATGCTGCAAATAGCACAGGACGATCGCTTCTCTAATTTTCTGGAGACTCGATTTATCGAATCTCACTGATACGTCTGATCGAGCTTGTATGTTTGCGTCTGTATATCGAGGATCAACAATTCTGAGAGATACTCAATAAGAACAAAATATCAAGTTATTCATATTTTCCAATCAGGCTCTTGAGTATTTTGTAGGAAAACAAACGAATAAACGTGATGGGGTAAAAGTTTCAAGAACTTTACTCCAGTTTCAATCGTAATGATCGATTTATCGTTACGCCCGTGAAAAAATATACGAAAGGCCCACGATTGGTGGAACATTGTCCCAACGCTGCTGATCGACTACCGAGAGTCGGCGTTAACACTGGGCAACCGTCGTTTATAGGCTGGGATGGTAGACTCGGTCCAACTATTGCCACCGAAGGTTGTGCCAGTGGTAGTCGCCAAGACTGTTCTGTACTGGCCAAAATACTGGTTGAATGAAGGCGCGGTTCCGAAGCCAGTAATGGTCGAACACTACTCGAATAAAAATGCCAATCTTTCCCCAGTGCTGGGTCGGTCAAAATACCATTGCTGGGATCACTCCCAACCGGTAGTGCATCTCATTTGTTTGACTTTTTTTTGGAGAGGGAAGAGAGGGCTTATTAAAAAAAAATGTCACATGCTGACGAAACTCTAGTAATTATTAATATCATATAGAACTTTACACATTTAATCAACATTAACGTGAGATGAAATAAAATTCAGCAGTAAGAAACGCGACGATAAATTAATAAAATATATTACTTTACAGTAAGTAATAATAAAAATAATCTTTAAAACTGAAAAACAATATATAAAAAGTAGGTTGCGAAAATTGTTCACGGGTCCGCGTTTTCGATCGCGTAGCGTCGCGTTCGACCACCTTGGCGGTCTCCAGCACCGGACAACCACAGGAAAGAATGAAGGCCGAGGGTTCCGTTGCATTCGGAAATTTCTCCTGCAAAACCTCTGTAAATAGATAAATATTCCAATCAATAAATTTTCGATTACTGGAAAGGTTTTTTCATAAACTTTGTTTTCAAAACACATGTAAAAAGGAAAAGGGAATTAATGTTAGTATAAATCTATCAAAAAGGAAAAATTAGCACAATCATGTGAAAAATGTAAAAGACCGGCTTATTTGAATCGATGGAATCAATTTGATTTGATGTATTTTAAATTTTGCATAAAATATGAATCGTTTTAGAAATATTAACTTTTCCCATATGAAAACCATGACTTCAAAATTACCTTTCAAGCAAATGAAGGTCGTAGTCCCGCTGAAATTAAGTTTTGTTGCAGCATTTTTTGTCTTTCGTCCACAACCGCTGTAGTGGATTTGAACGTCCTTCATGGAGCTCGTGCCGCGGTTATTAATGAGAGCAACAGTTTCTTCTGTAAAATACAAAAGATGTACAAAAATACATAACTAAGTATTCACCAGACGATGACTAAAGAAAAAAAACTATATTTACCATAGCAATGCGTTTTTCTTCGCATTTCAAATTTTCCTCGAACAGAAAATCTTCCAGGGTGTTGACTGGCAACGGTGGATCGTTTCCTCTGCTTGCGTGATCGTGTTTCTGCTCCCAAGACTTGCGAAAGTTAGGGTGTTCTTCAGATCAGTTATTTTTTATTCAAGTCGTATAAAATACTCCTTTTGCGGAGTTACGCAGTTTTTCCATATCGAATCACGCAGTTTCTCCATATCGAAAACGCCGATTAGAAAACCCGGTCACTTTTACACTTCCAAGGCGAATTATTCTCGAACGAGCACGAGCAGGAGCACGTGTTGAGAAGGCAGTCTTCTAAACAATATAACTGCGCTGGAGAGCGTGGAAACTTATCCCCACTCTCTAGTTTTGGGGCTCCGCGTGAATAAGTCTTTGTTTACGTTCGTCACGAAAGCGCATATGCCCGGGCGCACGCTGGCTAGATATCGTCGGCCTACGCTGTATCATATTTTTTCTTCTACCGGATGCGCAGTCTGTCGAACGCTAGGGCGCACGTTGGCAAGCTATCGGTGGCCTATACTGAGTTTTAGCAGCAAAGTTTATCTCGAGCATTGGCCGAACACTGGCACTTGATCGAGTACCAAGACGAATTATGACATATATTTAAACATTGAGAGCCCCGATAACTAGTATTGGTGGAGATGCGGGCCTAACATCGGTTGCGATGCTTGGGTTATGAAACGGGACCAATACCAGCTCAGTACCTGTAAATTACATGGTGCCAGTAATGGTTTTTAGGAATCGTCCAAGCTGTGGCTCAATACGGTCGGGCCGAGATGGGGAAAGCGTTGGGAGCCATCGATTGGGGACCCAGTTCTGTGCCATCCATCGGCCATGTTGTCAACATTGGCAATTTTTTCACGGGCGCTCTCGATTTTTCGCTTTCTCGAGGAGGCTCAACTGCTTCCAAGCGTTTAGGTCTTAAGGACGTTGTATGGCAATTGTCAAGTTTAAATTTTTGTTTTCAGCTTTTCTTACGTTGCAAAATGGTTTGCGAGCCTAAGTTCATGAAAAAAAAAGTTGTTACAAATTGACTAAAGAACAATATACTCAAAATCCAAGATTTTCCTAGGTGATCTGTATTTTTTATCTAATAAACAAAATTTTGAAATAATTTTAAGAACGATTTGTTTGAAAAACTAAATAAAGCTTCTTGGATGTTAGAGAAAAGTGGATGCAAAGTTTTAAGAGGTTTTACCATTTAGAAATCGAAATATTTAATGTTGAAAATTGCAACTCTTGACACACACGCTCTTATGAGAAGCTACTGAAAATTTTGATTTTTATAAATAAATATCTCGACTTCTATATAGCGAAACCTCTTAAAATTGCGCGAGCTATTAGACGTCACTATCCTCTTTATATGGTGAGAATTTGAAGCAATTCTATCGATAGAAAATTTTGCGGTCAACATCCTTAATTTTTTATCTTTTTTGCCACAACTGCAGGTTTAACTTGCCACATGATCGATTTTTCTGTCTGCCTATGATAATTGACATAGATCAGGGCTGTCTGCGAGAGGATACGTCGAGAAGTAACTGATTATTGACAAGCTCGTTTGCTTGTGGAATATACCAAGGACTCGTAGTTTCGAGTGTGATTGATAAAAATGTGACATTCTCCGAATTGTCGTTGACAGAGCACACCGAAGCTTCATAAAAGCTCGTCATTCATTTCTCTTGGTTTACACTTGAGCTTTGAAAGAGAGTTAATGAAAAAAGTGTGTGAAACGAGTTGTTTGGTAGAAAAGGAGGATGACGTCTCGTGTCGTGGTGGATTCGTTTACGACACTCTCAGCTTTTCAAAAGCTTTTTTTAGTGGCCACAATCCACGAGGGCACTCGTATCCTCCCGACTTTTTCTCGTTTTCCAGTCTCACTTAATTCCTCACAGCCTCCTGACTCAATTCACCGGAGTTTCTTCAAGCGAGTACTCCGAATTATCATTGTTTTTTTCATCATCCCTCGAGAGCCATATCATCAGTGGACGAGATTAACTTTTTTTTTCGTCGTTGAAACTCGACGGTGATTATTACGCTATTGACTCTGCGGCATGAGATTCAGTGGCTGCGAGTAAACTGGCTTCAATGAAGAACGTTTGTATCGTTCCTCCTCGTGAATTCCCTCGACGGTAATCAGAATCCTGAAAACTTTTTACACCGTCTGAAAGTCCTAGCTTTTTTTTTTACGCCAGAAATAACCCATGTCGTTCGTTTGACTGACACAATTCGAATAGAAGTTTTCTTGGATAAGGTTGAACAAAGCAAACGACCTGAAAAAATGATCGTCTCGATTATACTCCGCCGCAGATGTGCCAGAGCTTGCTTACGTTTCGCAACTTTTTCGCTCATTTCTAACCTCGATCTCTTGCCATTTCTCTCTCTCGAAGAGGCACCTGGTTTTGCGATTCCAACCAGACGCGACTCTTCGCGTTCGCATTATATTGATAGCTGATGAATTTTTCAATCCAATTTTGAATAATCGAATGATTAATTGTGTTGTCAAGAATTAACTAGGTTTTCCTTTTTAATTTCCATGATAAAAACTTCTTTCCTTTCACTTCAATCGCCGTATAAAAAAAAAAAATCCGTTCACAGGTGTTCTCAGGCGATAGAAAAAACTGATAACTGTCGACGTTTTATTGATGTTTCCGGAGGCATGAAGAATCGATGAACCACGTACAATATTTATCATGGCAAATCATCTTCACAAGTTTTATAAATTTTGGGACTAAATAGAAACGACAATTCTTGGCGAAGTAGAATATTGACTTTTACCGAGACACTGCCGAGTGTCAAGATAAAAAATCTAGGCACTTGGGCGGCTATATTTTCTGCAAAATATCTGAAACATCAAGAGTAATACAAAAGAGAGTAAAATTATCTAATGACCGAATAAATAAACAAATTATTATGAATATGGTATCAGGAGGTACGCGATATAGTAGTTATTCACCAAAACCTCTGTTATCGTAACCCCTATTAACGTAATATCGATCAATCTGGCTTGTGCGTGGGTAATTTTTGGTCGTAATTCAGTTTAATGAGAAGTGAGCAAAGTCGGAAAGACGGAGGGTACTCAACGTTTTATATCCACGAGCGGAATGCAGAGCTGGTTGCGACGCTGTGACGAAAACAGAGGTTTTTGTGCAAAATAGTGATTTAACGATTGTTATTGTTATAATAAAAAGAAAGGGTGGCACGGTGAACATTGTAACGAACCTTGCAGGCAGCAGCGTCCCTTGTTCCGCACGACATGAAGGTTCCTCGGCACATCCGCGGCGGCTCCATTGTAGTCTGAAATGGATGAATTTGTGAAAAAGACACGTCACACTTGTCGAGGAAACGAATGAGAATGAATTGTACGCACCGTTGTTACAGTTATCGCGCAATAATCCTGAAACAAGTTCAAAGAATCGTCAATTTGCTGTTCAGCATTTTTTAAGCAATTTTAATACGACGAATTGAATCGAGGCAAATAACTACACGTACGAGGCACTCTTGGCCGGTTCTGGCTCCGCACGATACCGGAGGGTTGCTTCCTGGACATATCAGGTGTGGTTCACCAGACTGAAACATTCAAATTAGTAAGAAAAACAAAATCTCACACTGATTGAGCAATAAAAAGAAAATAAATTGCCCCCTACGTTCGAGTAATGTCCGCAGTACGCCTGAAAAGAAGGTGAACAAAAAAAATGAATAATGGCTGATTGGCAGATTTTTGAAAGTATTATCTATCCATCGACTGCACACGACTGACCATATGAACCCATGGGAATCTGGACAACACGTTTAACAATGATTTGCCACCCTCAACGATTCTCCATTGAGTTCTTCCCTTGCAAAACGTCAATTGGACATAAAATTCATTTTAATTGACTGCAAAGAATGCCCGGACAAGCAAAGTACATATTTCGTGAAATATAGTCGTTTGAGAAACGTCTCTGATCAGGTGGATCCCATGGATAATAAATTGCGTCAGCCAGAGGCATGGAGTCGAGAGCGCAATAGTTATTCATGCAACTTACGATGCAGCTAAATAAGTTCGAAAGATCGCAGTACTTGGGTACTGAGTTTTCTTTTCCATTTGCTGGGCATATCTGTTCCGAATGATTTACAGTTTACAAATTTTTCATTAATTAACACTCGAGAAACAAAAAAAAATCTTCACTCACCCAAGCCCCTTCAATCGCCACAGGAAATTGGTAGCAAATGGCCACTGCAACGAACAACGAAAAGATTAACTTCATGCTGATCCTTTTCTGTAACTGATTATTATCATAACTTTCTAGCCACGGCGGCTCTTATATGAATTTTTGATCGAACTGCCAGCACCTTCTATATTTGCACACTCGATTTTTTTCTGAGGCAAAAAACTTGATCAAATAAATTAGCCACGAGTTAATATGCAGATTTTTATGATTATCTTAAAATAGCGAAAAAAAAGCGATAAATTGGAGAAAGTGTGACGTGCTTAAACTTGTTACATCACGACTTTGCACGTCTCTCGTTGAACGTTTGTGGTCTACAATTTTTACAGAAATTCGTTAAGGCAAATTCTCTTTTGTCAATAATGTATTGGTCGCGGGACTTTATCGAGTCTCTGGATAATTTACATGGCCAGACTTTTATTGACACTCAATGGCTTTGTGTCGATTTCATTCAATTGCCAAAACAGTTGAGCTCTGCTATACAGGACTCATTTGCTTTTCGGCTCAAAATATTGTCGTTAACGTTTTATTATCGTGTTTGGAAAATTTTGAAAAAAATATAACGATCGATTCGAGCCTGGAAAGCTGGAGCCTTCCACGTGATGCCTTAACGGACGTATACATGTGTGTGTAGAGAATGTAATTATCATGCATGACTAGAAAACCTGCTGCCACGGTGGGATACTGATTCCATACATTTAACGCCGTCGTGTATGCCGATGTTAAGTAATGAAATCATACGGCTGCGAAAGTGGAACAGGTTGGTGTCACGTGGCGTCATCATCAAGCTCTCTCTGCGAAGGGTCGGTTTCCTCTCTTTCCCTCGCTTCCTCTCTCGCTTTGTCTTTTTTTTCTGTCAATCTCTCTCTCTCTCTCTGTCTCTCTCTCCAGCCCAGCCAGTGGTAATGATTATTCCAGCCCATCGAGCATTGTAACAGCTCGTATTTTGCTTCACGTCAATTACCATCGGTCTGTACCAAACTGTTCGACAAATCGATACATGCACCATTATCGAGAACATTTTGACCTTGCTATCAACATGATCCGTTGGTCTGGTTCCAGAATCTCGAGAAGATTTTCCGAATGGGTTTCGAAAATTATATTTGAAGCGAATTTTCATCTTGTAAATTTTTTTTAAAAATATTTTCGTTAGAGTGAAAAAAAAAAACAGAAGAAAGTCAGTAAATAATTCCAGAGCCTCGATCAAAACCAATTATTGCTCGTCCGTTCTAACGATTGTCGTCTGTTTTCATTTGTTTCTATCGTAGAACAGATTAACGTTCAGTTGCCACCTCTGCGGGTGCCTCATCTCAGGCATCATCACGTCACGCACTGGGGCCCTTACTTCGAGAATGCCGATGGTCAATGGATCAATGGATCGCAACACGTTGGCCTTCATCTCGGAGCAACGGCGATGCTTGACTGTCGGGTGGCGATGCTGGACAAACGGACGGTAATTCGAATCGAATCTTCATGAAACTTTTTTTTTCAATCGCTAATAGGAAACAACAACGCAAAAATGGAAATGATGCTGTGAATTTTCTGCAGGTTATGTGGGTGAGAAAAATTGCTGACCGACCGTCTCTCCTGACACTCGGCAAAGAAGTTCACATCACAGATCCACGGTACAGCGTTAATTTTCAGTATCCGAATAATTGGAGATTGACTATTTCTTCGGTTCGCAAAGACGATCGAGGACAGTACGTGTGCGAAGTTAATACTCATCCCCCAACAATGCTCGTCACCAATGTCACCGTGCTCGGTAAGATTCACGATTCTTCATGACGACGATACTTCATTATTTTTTTTTCATATTAAATTTTTAAATACTACGAAAAAAATAATTTTTTATTCATTATTTTAATAATTAATGCGATCGTTGCAATTTTTCTAGTAAATTCAGTTTCCCAATTGCAAAATGGCATGCAGAAAATGGTTGACAAATACTGCATGAAAATTTTCGGTTCTGCTACAAAAAATAATCATTTTTCGTTGCATTCCGATGATGCAAACTTCAACATCGTGCATGCGAATATCGATTCTGTTTCTTCGAGTTCATGGACCAGAAACTGTCACAGTTGGCACGTATAACGTGCGCTCTATTCCAGGAGGAATCGATGGTTGATGAAGTACCGTTCGTAATTGAAACTTTAGTCATTTCTCATTCATAAAATTCATTTAGTCGATGCTGAGCCGAGCAAACGATCCGTAAATTACAGGAACAGTCTGTGACACAGATTCGTTAGAAAATTCATTGCGTTACGCCCTTAAGCTTCCTGCGGCAAAGTATTCAATCTTCAATTTCAAAAGGAGATGACAAAAATACTCGGATCCAGACGCTGATGTCTCTTCGATCTTTTTTCTCCCATACGAAGAAAAAAGAACTCGATAAAATAATCGCTTTTGAATGTCGTCACAGCATTACATCATCGTTGCTATGCCATAGTAAATATTCCAAGCTTATCGGCATGTTTGACGTGACTGCCGTTCCCGAATTCCAGTCAAATATTTGTCATCAACATAATGAGACGTTTCCATGAAAAGCATCTCCATAAAAACGGATTATGAACTTTGATAATTCATTAATTGTGGAATTTTAAATGTTTGCTCAAAATTATTTATATTTTTCAAACATTTTTTGCTCTGCCATGCGGATTTTCTTAATTAATCCCACGTCGTATCGAGAATAATTCTGTATGACATTTTAATTTGATGTCAAATTATAGAATCAACTCTAAAAATTTCTCCAATTTCTCATCGAATCATCCTGATTCAAGTTTTTTCGAAAAAAGTTTCTTTTAGACAATTTTTATGTCCGATCTACGGAAATGATCAAAACACGAACAATTTTGCGTGTCGNTGAGGCCTCCTGACGATTTTAGAGCCGTTCTTCTCATCGAACAACTTTAAAATAGATTGGCTTTAAGACGCTGTCGTATAAGTTCAAGTTATCGCGAATAAAAGGAGCGCTGCAGCGCCACCAGACAACCGTTCGCGCGCGTTAGCGCGCGTGATGCACCCTAGTTGATTCTAAAAACTTCTTCCATTTGTCATCGAATTATCCTGATTCAAGTTTTTATCGAATAAAAGTTTCTTTCAGACAATTTTTACGTCCGATCTACGGAAATTATCAAAACACGAACAATTTTGCGTGTCGTTTAAATTTGCCGACAACTTACGAAATTGATTCTAAAAATTTCTTCAATTTTTCATCGAATTATCCTGATTCAAGTTTTTATCGAATAAAAGTTTCTTTCAGACAATTTTTATGTCCGATCTACGGAAATTATCAAAACACGAATAATTTTGCGTGACGTTTAAATTTGCCGTCAGCTTACGAAATCGGTTCTAAAAATTTCTCCAATTTTTCATCGAATTATCTTTTGGATTATTTTCGATGAGCAATCGATAGTTTCCGGTCACTGGTCGGTTTACCGAACGTATAATTAATGCAGGAATAACCATCGCGACACTGAGGCTAATAATGAGCGTGGGAAATTGTATACGGGGGCAAGCGATTGGAGGATGGGAAAGTTTATTGATGGATGATGATGAGAGGCTTGACCCGTTCACTCTGGCAAAACACAAAGATAGGTACGAAATGCGTATCGTCTGTAGCTCCTTGTCATCGAAGCGTGAGTCTTGGCGAGGGTTCGAAAAAAAAAATAAAAAAAATAAGAAAACGGGAAGATCCTGAGCAGGGAAGCGGAAGCGAGGGAAGAAAACAAAAACACGTCACGTAAAACCGATGGAAAGGAAATATTGTCAAGGGTCGCACGATCCTTTTTGACCACGCGCCAGTTTACTTACGAGAAGGGTTGACGCGAAGAAGAAGAAAGTTTGAAAAGAAAGCGAGAGCAAAGTTTCGGACTAAAGAGCGAGCATTGGAACTTTGACAGAGAGCGGACTTCCGGCGTCGCGGCGATTCGCTGCTCATCCCCTTTAGTCTGCTCTGTACCGACCGTTTCTACTAATTTCCTTCTTTTCCTTCGGCCCACTTTCCCTTGCGATGCTCATCTGCCAATTTTTTCAGCAAAGTGATTACAAACTCGTTTGCTCTGAGGAAAATAATAAATCGATAACTCGCTCATTGAATTCGGTGAAAAAAATACGAGACGCTCGCTGCATCCGGAGGGGAAGTTTCAATTATCCATCAGCAGCTCTCCGCAGTTTTTCTCACCGTCAGTTTTCTTCCCAATAAACTTGGACAAAGTCTTGAAATCGAGCTCGCCCAACAAACTTCCATCGGTACTGTTAACGCGAGACCAATTTTTTTATTTCCTTCCATTAACCCCGTATACGGAATAATACTTTGGTCCGCCAAGGGCACGTTATTAAAGATTCAGGATGAAGTTTTCCTCGCGACGACGTCGACTGGTCGATTTTAATCTTGGATTCTAGAGCTTTACTCTTTCCTATTGCCTTCTGCACGCAAAATTTACTCGATCTCTGGGATAAGTTTCGAAGAAAAAGACTTTTGAATCCACGGCTTCGCCACCACCTTTCCTACACCTCGCGCAAACCCTCGCTGCACTTTTCTCAGCCCCGCTGATTGCAAAATCCACTGCAAGGAGACCCGAGCAACGTCGATTGAAATTCCATCCTCGTCGAGATTCAATTACAATGAGAAGCTTGCCCAGATTTATCCATGAGCAGTACGATTATGTTTATTCTACGTGGTCGCTGCTAGTCCTCGTGCAATACAAGCCCCGGCTTTACCAGCTGGTATTAACTCGCCCTACACGTAACGCGTTTTTCTCATCTGTCTGAGCTTATTTGTAAGCAAAGCTCGCTCTTGCGGTTCAAGTATAATCATACGAAAGGCTCTTGTGCATCTATATACAAGGCCGAGTCTTTTGCTCCTTCGGCACGTTCATCACCGTAGCGGCAAAGACCGTTTACGTCCTTTTTTTAAATTTTTTCAAATTATTTTTTATTTTTTAACAATCAATAGAAAAAATAAATTGAATGAAAAGAAAAACAGAGAATCTGCGGGCCGTCAAGTGGCCGCAACGACAAAGCGGAGCCTGTCGCGGCGATTCGTGGTACTCGCAGCATTTTGATTAAACTTTTTCCGCTTACTGCTGTCTCGCAGCGACGTGTAATTAGGAATTCATGCAGCGAGCGCGCTCGCAAAAAAAAAAAGAAACACGCCTGGCCAAACCCAGAGGGAATTTCCCCGACGCACCCACTAAGCTTTTCCAATATGCATAATGTATGGAAAAAAATTTTGTAGGTCGGTAGACTCTTACCCAATTAAATGGTGTCGAAAGTTCCAATCATCCCAACCTCTAAACGATCCAAGAAAAAATGCTCAACGATGCGTCCTGAATAACTAATAACGCCTGAGGGAAGATTTCGGGACCGAAATGAAGTTGCAAAATTTTTTATTTTCATTATTATTCAAATACCAACATAAGTATCAATCCGCTAATTATCCACGAACCGAGCTCATTTGGGAATAATCTTTTTTCTTGTCACTCGAAAATACGCAGAGCCAAACGACGATCCGGAAATCGTCCTCTCGTAGCAATTATGTTTTCCATTATTTATTAGTATCACCGCGTCGAGGTCCTGTTCCCAAAAAACATCATCAGCATCGCCGAACGATCGATAAACGTATAATCATCATGCCTATACATAGAAATGGCTACAACGAAATGTTAATCGCACCGCTGTTGATTAGTTCGGAGCGGTACTTACGCCATGTAGATTTCAGGATAATCCGGAAGAGAACATGCCATGCTCGAAAGCGTGTTCTCAATATGTTCGCATTGGGAATAAATCGATGGTATACGAGGCTCCGGACAAACTGGTTTGTAGGTGTGTGTATATCGCGATCGAAAGCTCCCAGCAATCACAGCAGTGGAGATACTGAGCATAATCTACGATGATAAAGCGATGACCCGGTGTGCGGACAGTACTGACTGGACATGGGTCGCAGCAGGAGAAACACGTTGCACGCTGGACGAATAAAACGATCCAGCTTCATAAATAAACATTGAAGAAAAAAAAAAGAAAAAATCCGAAGAGACGTCAAAATTAGAAAGAAAATTATTAAGACGAAAATGTCAGTTTTTAGTTGAGATGAAATGCTGCAGATCTGTACATGTTTGTATGGTTTCCATATACGATTATATTCTCGAGGACGACATATGTGTAAGCCCGATGATTAACGCCCTCGCACAAAGGCTCTCCTGTCGTCTGCTGCGTCGTGTGATAAATTCGGATCAACGTGGCTGCTGCGTTCACCTGCATAGACAGTGGCTCGCCGGTTGTCGTGTTGCAGGTGGATTCTACGTCTGACGCGATCTATTATTTATTCGGAGAGACAGATCCACGTAGATACAGAAAAACGGGAGAGGGAGAGGGAAAACAAAGAAAAATGAAGGCTTGAATTTTTTTCGAAAAAAAAATGAACATCAGGACGAAAATCGGTTCATCAGAATCGCAGCATTTTCGAATAAAATATCTCTGGAACAAATTGTTTATTGTTATTGCGTTGTAGACAACGAGTTGACAGGCTGGAGGGTCCTTCGTAAGATTCCCTTTATGTATATTTATCGCGCAGCCTAAACCGTAGGATCAGGATCAGTGACAGCATCAACGTGAGTAGATACAGGTCACAGAGAGATCCGACGACTTAGCAGTCGGTAGCAGTGTGTGCTACCGAGCTCCGGTGGAAAGAGTCAAAATTTACTGAAGATTTATCGTCATCCATTACGCCTACGACGATTTATCGGAGTTATATAACGAGCCGGGGAGCAGGCAATGGTGAGAGGAAAAGCAAAAGAGGTCTCTCGTAACACATCGCCAGTGAGTCCGGCTTGGCGAAAATCAATTGATGTTAGTTACTGGTATCAATGGCTCGTTGAACGAGTTTCGACTGTCGAGATATAGCTATAGACTCCGGACGATATCTAGGGCTGCTGGACCAACGACCCCTCGATACTCTCCTATGTCCAGTTATTAATCTTCACTAGGACACGGAAAAATAGGAAGCAGGACAAAAGGCAAACAAAAAGCAAAGAACGTCGATTCCGCCGGTCATATTTCATCATCAACGCGACCGACGGTTCCTCTCGATGTCCTGTGCGCACTATTTCTCATTTCGAAATTGTTCACCTAGTCGTATCCATGTTGTTGTTGTTGTTTTTCATTTTTTTATCCATACATATGGCTCGAGTATGTTTTGTTGCAGCACCGGACATCAGAGTCGTCGATGAAGCTGGCCACGAGTTACGTGATCGCTACTACAAAACCGGAAGTGGTATCGAACTCGCCTGCATCGTTAAACCAGCTCGTCCCGACTCGCAAGTGCCTCACCCAACGTGGAAGAAGGCTGGTGATCCATTGCCCGAACACGTTCAAGTTTATCACATTAATGGGTGAGCATCGAGCGATAACCGCAACGGTTGCAACAAAATTTTCGCGCAAAATTACCATATTTTTTGTTCCAAACGTTTGACTCAACCTTTTTTTTAATAATCCCAAAAATTCTGTCATTGCAGCAACAAATATTCTATAAAATCTCTTCGGAAAGACAATTTTTGTCAATCCGATGGTATAAATTTTGCTGCCAGTTCGATTAGAAACAAAATGTGTTGCAAAAAAATTCCGATTTTTTTTTTTTTTATCGATATTTTGTTGCACAGGTTCGACTTAACATTTTTTGGAATTATTCCAAAAATTTTGTCACTGCATCGAGAAGCTTTCTGGGAAGTCTCTTCGAAATACAAATTTTTATCATTCCAGTCGTAAATTTTGACGACAGTTCCATTAGAAACCAAATTACTGCAAAAATTAATAAAATTTTGAAATTATTAAAAAATATTTGGTTTACCGTGTTGAACGAAATATCGACGTTTCTCAGAGGAAAATTTTAACATATATGCAAAACCATGATACGCCATTGAAAATTCTGATAACCGTATCGCGTGACTGTAAAACGTTTAATTAGCTCGTGATCTTGAAGAGATCGAAAGCGCTCTTTGTAATATCAATACCAGCATTTTGATCCCAAAGCTCAGTCGTCGAAGCGGCCGACCTTGCCAAAGTTTACCTTCATTGACGCTCGCACTGATCATTGAGGTAACTAGACGAGGCTGCCTCACCGAGAGGACACAGAGAGCCTCTTGACACTACTGCGAACCCGAAATGTTCAGTTGGCGTGTAAACATTGGGGGAAACGCAAGTGAAACCAAGCTCACAGTCAGTTGCGGTCTTCTGTACTGCTGTTCGGTACAACAACTAGGACATCAAGCGGTGAAAAGTGTCGCAAGTCAAACATGGTGAAACCACCGAAACCCCGCGTTGACTCTCCCGAGGAAACCACTGTGCGCTTGTTTCCTTAACGTAGTATTTGATATCAAGGTGTCAATTGCTCTGGAACAGTGAGCGAGTGTGGCTGTTCACACAGTTGCAAATTCTCGTGATTTCTAGTATCGAACGTGCTCCCGGAACGTATCCATGCTGGAACACAAGTTCGCTGAATGTTTTTCTTCGAGAAGCTAAATTCATCACTGTTGGCTCTAAATTCTCGCGTTATCGTTTGCTTTCAGTTCGAACGACGAATTGATCACTGGGCTGCACATCGATCGCGCCAAAAAGACTGATAGCGGCGAGTACACGTGCTCGCTCGGACAGTTCACCAGCACGTTGGTACACATTCACGTTCTCAATGGTAAAAAGAAAAAAAAAACTGAAGAATTTGGTAAAATTTGAATTTCAATGTCTGGACGGTCATTCTCGTGGTTTTTTTTTCTGTCTGATCCCGCACAGTAGCATAAATACAAAAATCACATGACGTTGAAGTTCGCATCGTTGGGTTGCAACAAAAACTCATTATTTTTTATTCTCTGCCATTGGCAAACTGAATTAACCAGAAAAATTGAAACGATCGCATTAAGGACGTTGTATGCCGACGGTAAAATCTAAATTTTTGTTTTTCGGTAATTCTTACAAACAAAATGGTTTGTGAGCCCAAATTCATTCAAAAAAGTTGTTGCAAATTGACAGAAGAACAACATACTCTAAATTCAAGATTTTCCGAGGTAATCTACATTTTTTATGTAATAAACAAAATTACGAAAAAAATTGACGAACGATTTTTTCGCGAAAAACTAAATAAAGCATCTTCGATGTTACATAAAAGTGTATGCAAAGTTTTAAGGGGCTTCACCATTTAGAAATCGAAATATTTAATGTTGAAAATTGCAACTTTTAACACACGCTCTTGTGAGAAATAACTAAAAATTCTGATTTTTATAAATAAATATCTCGACTTCTACATGGTGGAGCCTCTTACAATTCCGCGATCTATTAGATGTCACTATTCTCTTTGTGTGGTGCAAATTTAAAGAAATTCTATCGACAGAAAATTTTTCATACGAAGTCAAAATAATGAACAAAATTTATATTTTTCGTTGCATCCCATCGATGCAATCTTAATAATAATAAATAGAAATTAAGTCCTTTCCTCATTTCATGGTCAATCGCTGAAATGTTGGTAACGGAAGTTCCCTCCGAACTCCTGATGGCCACGTGCAAACTCATCGTTACAACATTTCTAGTGAAGCATAACTTTGATAGCGTAAACTTGATAGTTTGAGTGCATAAACCTCTCGCAGCCTCCTGTGGGTTAACTCTAACCGGCTCAGCATTCTGTGATGCGTCAGTAGATCTGGCTCGCATTAGTCAGACACAGCACGTGAGTAACGTGCAGTAAGTATGGGTGAAACGTGAGACCGGCTACTGGAAGCTGCCTAATCAACATGCTAATGGATTCAAACTACTGGAATGATTACTGTTCTCCGAAGAAGGATGCAGCGAGTAGACGGTCAGGGAGATATCGAGTGCATACACAACTGCAACAAAGGGAGATAACATGTTGGCCTTAAAATTGAATTTCCTTCATGAAATGAAGAAAAAATTGAGTTTCATTGGAATAAAGTAAAAAGCAAAGTCTGAGCGAAAGATGATTTTGAAGAAATGACATTTGGTGTGTGATGTGTTGGTAACTCTCACTGGACACATTCGATCCTCTTTGAAACTCGGCAGACTAAAGCGGCGCCGACAAGCCGCCTGAAGACATTTAATTTTCACGAGTTTTTCAACTCACTTATCAAGTCTCTCGGCTGTGTGTCTATGATAGAGATAAAAGGAAAGAGATTGGGGTGCGGAGAGGAGAAAGTACTTTGAGCCAAAGGAAATTACAAGATCCAACGAAAAGGCAGCGAGAGGGGGCAGCAAAGAAGGGAAAAAGGTTTGGTTCTGCGGCGAAGCAGAGAGGGCAGTGGTACAGAGAGATTGAAGAAGTCGTAAGCGTAAGGGGGTGGTAAAGAAGGCCGCGGAGAGATTCGTTTTGCTGGGCGGTTTCGCGGGACACCAAACTGAAGCCTGAGAAAAGGGTGAAGCGTGGAAAGGGCAGGATGATAATGATAAAAATAAAAAAATAATAAAAAATATGTGGAAAGGTTCGCCTAAAGCTTCTCATTCGACGCACGACAATGACCGTCTGGCATGCACTTAACATTTGAGCCATAAAAGAATGAAAGAGAGGGTGGTACAAAAAAAAAAGGAAACTGCACTTCACTCACCGCCTATTCTACTTTTTCTTTCCTCCTCCCGTTTTTTTTTCTCGTTTTCTTTGCTTTTTTGTTCGTTCCCTTTTGACTGATTGCAGGCGAGAAGCAAGCGGCTGTGCATCACGACCAGTGGAACGCCGCAAAAACGAATTATGACGACGAGGCCCGTGGCAGCTTGTTCACTGTATTAACCGCGATTCAGCTCTTTCTCTATGCCGCACACTCGTCGTACTCGACCATCTACTTGTTGTGAAGAGTCGACCGGATTCTCGACAGCGCGAAGGGAAGCTTTCATCGTCACATTAAAATTCATAGACGTTGCGCGCGGTGACGCGGCGCTTCTCGTTATGCAAATGTCGATATCGTTGTTGACCTATGTATGTGTGTCTGGATCTCCGTGCGAGCACGTGTGACAGTTTGACTCGTGTAAATCGGTGAACTTGCGAGAGAAAGACAGTAGTCATAGAAAAAAAAATGTATGAGTGATTTTGAAAAGGGCGCCTGACCTAAATCCATCAGGAGGATGCTTCGAATCTCTACACGTTAAGCGAACTTTCATTAACCAGTTATTTACGATCGATGTGCATAATAAACACAAGCAAAAATTATTATTCAACGACGGTATTGACATGTAAGACTTCGCGTATGTCATATGCTGCATCACTGTGAAAACCCAGATTCGTTTTATGACACGGACGTCGAGAAAATTAAAAAAAAATTAAAACAAGAAAAAAAAATTTACCAAAAAAATAAACAAGGAACAAAATATTTCTAAAAGTCGTTATCGAGGCATTGAAACATTTCCACGTCATCGCGTGTCTGTATAGTAATCTGTAAATACTAATTAACATTAATCATTAAAAAGCTGTTATTATTGATTACCGTCGTACGCATTCCTCGAGAATTTTCTCAAGTAAACAAAATTGTTGCACAAAGTTTCACTAACAAAGAAAAAAATGAATAAAAAAACGATTTCCTTTTTTTTTGTCAAATATCTTACCCGCGACATCGCGCAATACGAATATGTCTACAAAACGATTAACGAGTAACGATATTACGTACAATAAATATTGGTAATCCACAAATACTCCCATGAACTCTTTTTCAATCCAAGTCTTTCCTTCGCGACGAGAATTTTCATTCTCTTTCGATTAAAATCGACACCAGACAATTTTCTACTCGTTACGAACGATCAATCGAAAATGTTTTACCAACTAATGCGAACGCAGGTTCCATGACGTTGATAACAAGCAGAACTGCAGTCTGCCTCCAGGAGAATTGCTCGATGGACAAGAAGACGTTGCTCCTTTTTTTTGTCAACCAGATCGTTCGATCTGCTTGACTTTGAATAGTAAATGAGCTCCGATTATTTATTCAGTGAAATTCTTCTTGAGCAAACGTCAGAATCCCAAAAAACTGAGAATTTTTTTTATACTGCGTTGGTAATGCAGGAAATTTTCGGTACATTAAAAAAAAATAAACTTCGCCCACCATGGAGGCGTTTGTGTCGAACGATACTACGGATTTCGACTTCATCGACTGTCAGTAAGGCTCAGACGCGAGAATTTTGTCTCCCAAACTTTGAACTTTGAATTAAAAAGAAAAATTCAAACGAGCCGAGAACTTTGAATTTCTATTCATTATTTTTCGACAATTATCGTTGTTCTTCGTCATCGAAAACTGAGAAATTTCACTCCGCACGACGGACGATTATTTCCTGTATTTTTGAAAAAAAAAATTCGATATTTAAAATTTTTTTTTTTTGGGCCTTGCAGCGCAGGATTTGGGGAAATAAAATGAGTCAGAGTTCGCCAAACGAGAGATTCTGATTTCACAGTCATTTATTGAAACACTCTTGAGGGTATACATTAAGCTAATCTCTAAGTAAGCATTACGTAAGGTATTACAAATAAAAAATAAGAAAAACGAACGAAAAGTTCATTGGAATCACAAAAATGGATGTCTGCCGTTCTTGCAATCATTAATTAAAACCGACGATCGTGTTCGAAGGCACCGCGATCCTCGACCCTTACGTATGAGCACGTTGCCACGAAAACGAGTGTGATTGGTTTCGGTGCTGAGGAATAAACACAAAAATTCATACAAATACGTAGGAAAGTTCGAGAAATTGCTAAAAAAAAAAAAAAAAAAAAAGTGGCAACTACAATAATGAGCTCGAAAAAACTACGACGTTGCAGTTTGCATCGTTGGAATGCAACGAAAACTGACAATTTTTTATAGCAGAGCGAGAAATTTTCATACAGAATTCTTCAACGACAATGAGACAATTTTCT
This sequence comes from Hyposoter didymator, assembly GCA_037952995.1. Classification (NCBI taxonomy): domain Eukaryota; kingdom Metazoa; phylum Arthropoda; class Insecta; order Hymenoptera; family Ichneumonidae; genus Hyposoter; species Hyposoter didymator. The sequence continues at coordinate 13,516,327 of JBAJMU010000007.1, forward strand.
TTGCCATTGGAAAACTGAATTTACAAGAAAAATTGAAACGATCGTAATAATTATCAAAATGATGAGTAAAGAATAATTTTTCGTTGTATTCCAACGTAGGAAACGTCAGTATCATCAAAGACTTATTGTGCAACGAAGTAGAGGTGGTTGGGTGTGCAAGGGATTGGCGATAAAACTGAACGTAAGTTTATGGGGATTATTTTGTAATCGTGGCAATATGGAGCTTCCTGAGAACATCGACGCGCCAAATATTCATTCGCATACGGAATATTAATGAAAAAAAAATCGAAATAAAAAAAAAAATGGACAACAAAAACGTAAATATATGTCGCACAGAGTTCAATCGTAAAGGGGACCGAGTGCCTTCTCTCAAAACTCGCTACACAAACGTAAAATAACTATGATGAATGCTGCCGAGTCTAAAAGCTCGGACAGCCTATGATACAGTTTTTTAAATTGCTAATTGTCTCGATCGCGTTACTAACGACTTATCGCCCGTGTCACATTCACCTCAACAATTCCTTCATCAGCTGACACACGGTGCACATTAAAGAAAAGAGAAAAAAAAACACCAACAAAAAACATACAATCCTTATCAGCGTGATAAATAGTATTTTCGTATTTTCTTCGAGGTTATTAGAGCGAAGAAAAATCCACGAGAAAAAAGGTTCTCCAAAGGCCACTTGACTGTCATCACTGCATTTCCTAATTTTCAGGAAAAATCATTTGTTTGCTATTTTTCCATTTGTCAATCGATCGTCGCTCTCGACTCGTCGCCACGACTGGCCGATCACTTCGTCTCCAACGATCTTGTCATACGATTTTCCATTGCGCTCTTCTCTCTCGTTCTCTCTCTCTCTCTCGCACACAATTGGAAAAAAGCCTAGCCTATTCTACTCTTTATTTCTATTCGTGTTTTATCTACTCCTGTAATCACAACAACAATGAAAATAAGTAACAGAAAAGGGGAAAAAAACGGATGAGAGGTCCAGATACCGAAGTGGATACTGGCAACTTGAGTCGCCAAAAATGGTCCCGAGCTCAGGTCGTTTTCCTGCAATAATTCCTTCATGGCAAACGCCTCGATATTATCGAAGAAAATACCGATTACAAATTCCTAAATCTGTCAATGTCCTCGCGTACACTTCGCTTGTGTGTGTTTAAACTTGTTTACGTGTCTTTTTTAATTCGATGCAATGTGAAATGTTGATTAACGAGAAAATTGCAGTACAGGGTTAAATAATAAGGGTCGCACGAAATTAATACGCTATACGACTCTGCGTGGATATTATAATTGTTATGGAAACACGTCTGTGTGAGTTTTCCTCTTCATTTCTTTCGTCGATTTATCGATAACAAAACTTATCCTACGATTACGCTATTTTTAACATTCTTCTTATTTTTTTGTATCACACTGGTTCGCTTACATTTCGAAGGTATAACGTCGCCTGCTACGTAACGTCGAAACTCCCGAGATCAAAATATAATTCTCATCCTGTTGGCAGCCTCGATGGGCAAGGAATCAGAAATCAAAGTAGCAGCTCTCACGTCGACATTTTTCATCAAAGCTTCGACAATCTGCATTTGCACTTCGGGTCAGATTGACCCGGTGCTTAATTCCCCAAGGAATTGTTATTTTTTTTGCCCGATTGCTGGGAAAATGGTTTTTGCACGAATTGGACGTTGTTTTGGCTCCAGACGGTTTTTTATCGCCACCAGTTCGATTCTGACGTTGTGAATATTTCGAGTTACATAGCATTCGATTAATTGGTGTGTAATTACTATTTAATAAGACACTCTGATACTGGAATGCGCAAGTTTCCGTAGGTCTAAAATTCTCGAAGCTAAAAACGTTTAAGTATGACTTAAGTAGAACCACAAAATCTGGTCATTATTATGGCATTCTTGTCACTCAACAAAGTTTACTTTCATGCAAGATTGAGTAACAACGCTCTCGCTCTCTCTTATCGTTTTTCTACTATCTCTATCTTTTTAATCGTAAATAACTTGTCGCGGATCAGCGAGGCGTTCATGGACGTAGGTCTGGGTGAAGAACGTTGACCACGACGATGTCGGCTCGCAGGATGGAACAAAGATGGAAAATTTGGTGAATCGCACCCGCCGATCCGCTGATGAGTACGCATCATTTCCAGTGATTCAGCTCTGATGCTGGCTACGAATTTTGATTAGTCAAAGACTCGGTGTCGGAGATCGGCAATTGTTGCATTCGAACCACGGACTCTATTCCCTTCTCACTCTCTTCCTCCTCCTCCTCCTCCTCCTTCAGTCCTTCGCTCGAATCTGTAAAATAAAGCACGTAAGAACAACGTTACAAAAATTACAACGCTCCATGACAATTGCACTGAGAATTTTTGTGAAAAAACGTCGATATTTTGTTGAACACGTTTAACTGAATATTTTCGGAAAATTTTCAAATTTTCGCAATTTTGACAGTATTATTGGTTTCTAACGAAACTGACACCAAAATTTACGATTTGAATGACAAATATTTCCTTTCCGAACAGACTTTCTAAAATATTTATTGCTGCAGTGATAAAATTTTTGGGATTAAAAAAAAAAAACGTTTATTCGAACGTGTCCAACAAAATTTCGATCTTTTCCAACAAAATTTTGTTGTCAGTGTGTCAGTGGTCAGGAAAGATTCAAGTAATCATTAGACCGAATGATGGAGCTGGCTGGACAGACCCTACGGCATGCCAGATCGTCACTATTTTTAGTACGCAATGTCCTGCTTGATCCTTTTATACAAGAATTATTAATGACTGGGTCACGTGTATAAAAATGGAAAGATGACGCTCGAATAAATAATATACCCTGCGGGATATTTCGATGCATATAATCGAGGGATTGCGAAAAGGTGAGTGTCCTGTGCGGGGAGACGTGCAGGAAAGAGGTCTGAGGATCGTGCGGTGATTTCCTTGGCAGTAGGCAGGAAGAGAGGCGATCGAGGCGTAATGACCCAATTGGATTCATCGAGGAATAAACGAATAAATGGAAGACGATTATGGTCAACGCTATTTTCGTCCCTTCCCTCAAATTATGCCAAGACGATTGCAGCGAAACGCTCCACTCTGAACCAATAATTACGCGTAATTTAATAAACGTGGAGAGCGCGACGAGCGTTGATATCTCGAGTAAAGAGAACGTCGAGAGCAACAAGGAGAGAGATTAAAGTTCTCGGTACACACAGAACACGAGAGTTGGCATATAACGTGTTTATGGTGCGAGGAACCTCGACCCCAGACTCCCGGCGACGATGAAGACGATCACAGCTACGCGATGACGAGATGAACAACAACCACGATGACTATACGTCCTAAGGTCTCACATTTTGTCTCTGTTATTACAGACAGTTTGATCGTATCGTTCACTGGAGCTAATCATAATACTAGTCATTGCCAGAGTCTCTCGATTACTGCCAATGCAAATGTACAGCTCCTGCCTACTTATATTACCGCTAACTGCCATTCGAGCAATAGTAAAAAGTGCTGCCGCTGCAGTTACATCGCGAGCAACCAACGCCGATGGCGGGAAAACGGTGCCAATTGCTCCGGAAGTCTCGTCGATGAGAAACGCAGCCTGGAAGATCGAGTGCTATGGGCAATGTCTATAAGTAAGGGACTTGCAGTTGCGTGTGATTAAAAACTCATTTGTTGCTCCGACGTGCGTAGATAAACGACAAAAACGAAAAAGACAATTGATGATCGACGTTCAAGTAAAAATAATCGAGTCCGGACACTACGACGAGCAGGAAAACCTCGAAGATTGCGGAATACGTGACTCAAGAAAAGATGAACTCTCGGGGTTGAGCAGTAGCGATCCCATTAGTCATTGGATGATCGCGCGGCGGGCCAGAAGGAAATAACTGTTTGGATTGCGTGTGCATATCGAGGGATTCGGTACGCGATTCAATATTTTCTAGAGACCATTTCCGCCTGCTGTGGTTTATCGAGCAACGATCGAGAGCGTTCGCGCTGCTACCGCGCCGCATCTTTTGCTACTTTTCCTCTCAATCTTATGATTCCTATAAAATGTAACGTATCGGTGCTCATTCACTAGCAATCACATACTCGTGAAATAATGTAATGGCCACGTTCGCACCAACTTTAACTTTCAGATCTGCTTTGCCAGTTGGGGAGCAGTAAGTGGAAGGAAATGATTGTTCGCGCCCCGAAGGCTCGTACGAAGCATTCCGTATCTCTTTCTTTCTTTCATCGATGATTCCACAGGCTATGCCATCAATTTGTATACGTGTCGATATTGCACGCCACAAATGCGTTGCGTGTCGATTCGTTCACCAGGCGCCAACTGTGCCATCGCGCGCTCCCAGACTCTGCTGCTGCTTCCAATCTTTTATACACCGTGAACGATCTCATGACGGCAAAACTCGGCAGGAGCTCAGATCACGCCAAGTTTCTAACGATACACACGCATTATTATCATATCAGCATATCCTCATTAAGTTATTTTCTCGCGTAAAGTGCGTTGCTCACTCCGAGTCTTCGGAATCGGGAGTAGAAGCAGATAAAAAAAATGACGCTGCTTTTTTTTTCAATGAACTTGATCGATCGAAAGGAAATCGTCCGAAAAGATTCAGAAGAATTCTGGACTCGGCGAGATACGTGCGTGGACGTCGATGGCATCATCGCGGTGGAAATTCCCTGACTCACGCACGAACTCAAAAGCTCGCTCGAAACTGATGGGACAGAGAAAAGGGAAGATTGGCGTACGAATAAATAAAGAAGAGAATGCATGACGGCATCAACGATATGCATGGCGACAGCGAGGCAGACGATATGACCAGAAAATCGTACCACACCGACGCGCCAGGGAGAACAGCAGGAGCACGTACCTTTCTCCGAAACGATAACCCTTCGCCTCCTCCCTGTGGTCGACGTCGCCTCTGTCACGTTTTTTTTTTTTTCGACTTCTTAACGTCGTCTCCCCCTGTTCTCCTCAGGCGTACACAATGGCAATGCGCTTGCATACTTATTATCATACACGCGGCGGACTATCCCATTGACGCGGAACTCGACAAGCGTCTCGGGGGACTCGCTACGTTTTTTGTTTTTTTTTCGCTGTCATGCCTCAATGTGCGAGTGAGTCCGTTTGGACTTGGACTAGAAAATCATATTGTTGGAAAAGATCGATATTTTGTTGGATACGTTCGACAAATTTTTTTTCGAATAATCCCAAAAATTTCGTCATTGCAGAAAGAAATATTCTACGAAATTCTCTTCGGAAAACAAATTTGTATCAATGCAATCGTTGATTTTGCTGACGGTTTCTTTCGAAACCAAATATCATGCCAAAACTACGAAAATTTTGATCCGAAAATTTCTGGATCACCGTGTTCAACAAAATGTCGACGTTTTTCAACAAAAATTCAATTCCACTGCATCCATTTACTTGGAAATTATGATACTGATGTTTGCATCGTTAATAAAAGGAAAAATATATTTTTAATTCATCATTTTAATAATGAATGAGAAAGTTTAAATTTTTCAAGTAAATTCAGTTTCTCAATGGCAAAGGAGACTGTCCCATTATCGTTGGCAAATACAGTATAAAAATTTTGAGCTCTGTTTAAAAAAAAAATGAGTTTTTGTTGCATTCCAACGATACGAACTTCAATATCGTTGGAAATGTCGAAACATTGACTTCACCTGAATCGACAACTTGTCATCGCGGATCATGAAACCGGAAGACAACAAAAAACTCAAAAAATCTTGACTTTTACGTCAAAATTGATTTTCATCAGAATTTTCTTCATTGACAAGCACAAAGAGTTGTATTCTTCGTGCGAATCGTCAGATAAGGGTTTGTCCGTTTGGCGACCGTCACTGCGGTGATATTCGTGAGCGCGCGTACCTAATTTTATTTCGTTTGGCTGGTGTGACCACCCAGGTGGACAAGGTTTATCGCGTCGAAGTGAATATGCAAGTATCGATAGGCATGCACGTATAGTCGAAGGGAAAACGCGTTGACGTTTCGCAGACGCAAAGCACTTACAGAGGAAGTAACGTAGGTGTGTCGCGAGCTGGAACTCGCCATAATCGTCTAGCTACGCCATTGCATATTTCAGGGTAAGAAAGAAACAGTTTGCATGTGTTTGTGTGCGTTCGGCAGGGAGAAACCACACAGGAACCATAATCGCCGATACCACACGAGTACGCGTAAATATGTGAGCACCTGGATAGGTAAGGCTAGAGGACGAAGGGAGGGAGAGAGAGAAAGAGAGAGCGAGAGAGAAGATTGGAACAAAGCATACACGAGCCCGACCCACGCGTTCTTTCTCTCATCGTATCTGCAGATGCCCCTCGCATCATATTCGTATCCATATATGCAAAGATAACAGCACCGGTAGATCGCAAATAAAAACACATACGAGCTCCCTAGAAAGTAAATTAGTTTTGCTCACCGAGCGAAGAGCCAGCTACCGTGGATACTCGATAAAATCTGCAAGCTTGTCAAATATTTTTGGAGTAAGAATTCCTCCATTTTCCTTCGCCAGGCTCACAATCATCGCGGATTGTCGAGGAGAGTGTTGAGACTCTGTTTCTTCGCGAGAATCTGATTAATTCTTCGTTGCTCCTCCATATCTCAGTCTCACGAACTTTCGAAAATGATTTTCAACGCCGCGGTCGATTTTTATCGAACCAACGACCGAGCAGCATTCACGTTCGACGTACACGAAGAAAAAAAAGAAAAAAGCTAACGAGAGTTCGAATAGAAATCGACAGCCCGCTGTAAAATGAATTCCTAATAGATTCGTTCGATCAGGAAGGGAAAGGATCATCGATCGAGTGTATGAGAAAGGTCAGCATGATTACACTGTAACTGCTATTACTCGGATATCTAAAGCGCGCGTTTTCCTTGACGATTAGCACGGATCTCAACCTCTTACTCTTTCTGTGGTCGTCGAGAAGCTTTCATCTGTCATGAATGAATTAATTCTCATGATAGAGACGAGTGAGCAGTAGCAACAGGGTGTACGATCATTCATGAATATCTATATATAGAGACGCGAGTGCAGTGTGTATAAGTTGCTGTTGGTTAGGCGTGCAAGACTGCGATTACTGTCCATTCGCAGTCGCTTCTTCACACTGCATCCAACTCTTTTCCTCTCTCTCTCTCTCTCTCTCTAGCTTTGTAATTTTTTTTTGTAGACTGACTGTGTCATCGACGCGGTATACGCATGCACGCGACTCTCATATGGAACTTTAGTCACAAGCGCAGTATTACCATGAAGGCATCGGATGAACAGCATTAGCCACACTTGTTAATCCAAACTATGTGTATCTCGCGGGTAGATTGCCACGTTCAACGATATCTCTCGAGTCAGAATAGCGAATGCAGCAAAAGCAAAAGTGGATGTGTACGATTAATATACACATAGACGTTATTCCAGAGCGTGTGTATTGTATGGGGAGAGATATATACGAGCGTGCACTTCATGGGACACGAAGAATTGCAATTGCAAGTATGTGCATACACACGGAGCTGCAGCAGCCACCGTCGCATCGGTTATGCCATCGACGCGACGTACTGCGCGTCGTCCATGCACTTCCCTCTCGCCCTTTCGAGCTCCTACTTTCTCTGGACCCTTCATTTTTTACTTCCGGACTCTCGCACACACTTACCAAAACGATGACGAGGTTTGCACCTCATCGTCGACTCTCTGGTCGATCTCACTCACTCACTAAAACAGGACGTCACGTCCGCGGATAACATTTATTCCTTCCCGATGGAATTTAATCGCAGAAATTATAAATAAATGCGCCGCAGTGGGGAGTTTCCGTGTGTTGCAAAGTCTCGGCGATCTCATCGCAGGGAACACGATGTGGCAGCTCGTCAAACGACTCCTTGCCAATGGATTAAGGAAATTGATGTTCAACTGTTCATATGGCTTCTGTGTATAGAATTACACCATGACAAATGGTTCTATGATGAATTCTATCCTTCCTGTCGACATGGCGGTATTTGCTCGCAATATCTCGCGGAAGACGAGAAATTATAAAAGTTAAGGACGTTGTATGAAAAATTTTCTATCGATAGAATTCCTCCAAATTTGCACCATACAAAGAAAATAGTGAATTCTAATAGCTTACGCAATTTTAAGAGGTTTCACCATGTAGACGTCGAGATATTTATTTATAAAAATCACAATTTTCAGTAGTTTCGCGTAAGAGCGTGTGTTAGAATGTTGCATTTTTCAACATTAAATATATCGATTTCTAAATGGTGAAGCCTCTTAAAACTTTGCATACACTTTTATGTAACATCGAAGAAGCTTTGTTTACTTTTGCAAAAAAATCGTTCGTAAAATATTTTCTAAATTTTGTTTATCACATAAAAAATGCAGATTACCTCGGAAAATCTTTAGTCAATTTGCAACAACTTTTTTTTAATGAACTTGGACTCGCAAACCATTTTGTGTGTAAGAAAAACTGAAAACAAAAATTTAGATTTGACCGTCGCTGTAAAACGTCCTTAAGGTTTTTTTTTTTAATATTTATTGGAATGCATGGAAACGACTCTGTGCTTACGCGATCATGTAGATCAGCAAAAAAGACTCGATTGCGAGGGTTACATTTTTTGAAGATTCCTGCAACGCTTTATGGAGTTTTTTATGTTCACGTACGAATACTCTGGCTGCTTGTTGCTTCCAGGGCCTCGGAGGTAGATAAAGTAGCAAGTGCAACAACAATGGGGTCATTACCAAAAGTCAGGAAAAAGAGAGGATGGGGGAAAGAAGAAAAAGAGGGAAAGAAAAAAGCAGCAGACTCGTTCGACCAAGCAAAGGGTCTTACCCTCGCCGAACAAGGCGTTCGTCCAGGGCGAATACCACAGAAGAGATCCGAGCAGACTTTACAGAGTCATCGACCTTCTCGGTTTCTCTGACGGTCTCAGCCACTTGTGCGAACTTGCGCCTGGTCCTTTATTCGCTTATTCTGTTGCCAATGGCTCCTTGCCTTCCGTTTCACCTCCAAGAGCTTTGCTCCCAACGTGTAATCGAGGAGAACGCAGGACCGCGAAAGAAGCTGCGCACGCACTCGTCCGCGCGGGCACTTGAGGCGATAAACCTCGACTTTATGCACTTGTTACTTTCTTCGGACAACAGCAGCGAGCGAATGCAATCGAATCAACTGTACAATGCCCTATACATGCCGCAGCATCTTCCTCCGTCTCTTCTTACGTCTGTGTGCGTTGCACATTGGAAAAAAATGCCCAAGCCCGCGAATAAATTTTCATGCTCCCGCAAAATCTACTGCGCGAGAGGGAGAAACCAAACCTTCGTCTGCCGCTCCATCATCGAAAGTTTGCGTAGCTCATTCCCTCCTCCTCCTCCTCCTCCTCCTCCATCTCTGCTTCGCTTCCACTTTCTTCATTTCTCAGGGCTCGTTGAATATGACGAGTAAAATAAGCCGTGCGTGTATTTCACGGTTGTCGGAGCATAGAAAAGTCCGTCGTCGCAGCAGAGATTCACTGCTGCGTTCTTTCCGCGAGACTTTCGCATTCACATTTTATTACGTCGATCCTCTTCATGCTTAGTCTCGTTCCACGCAACTCGGGACGAATTTTTTCAACTCTCGTACGAGTTCTTACTCGTCGGGGAAGCTTTCGGACAATGACTGACCCGGATTTCCGCGGAGGAAACATCCTGATAGACGAAATAATGAATTCGAACAAAAAGCACACGAAAAAACGTCCGATATTTGTTTCCGGAATGAAAACATTTTTGGGAGCCTCATAATTCGAATTTTACGATGTCCCATCGAGTGTTTACCGTTTCATTCATGCACCGGAATTTCTATGGTGTGTCATTTTTCTAAAAACGTGCATCCGGTCTTCGAGTAGAATGATTAACAGGTGGCCGCGAGCATCGAATCCTCAGGAATGCTAAACCTTGGGGAACGACTGTTCGGTTCAACAAAAGATTGAAATTTTTTCTCTTCCGATAAAAAGTAAGTCACTTAACTTGAAAAACTGAAATATCCATATGACACGTCTCTCTCAGTCGAATAGAGCGCAGGGATCGATTTTCTATTCCCGATTTTGTCACGCACGAGCCATCGGGTTCGTGCATACCAGAGAAAAGTATTTCGAAAGTTTGTAGAGCACCCGATCGATTCGAACGTTTACGAAGACTGTGAACGATGCGAGTGTGAAAAAAAACGTCCCCGGTAAAACCTCGATGTCCATTTTTCTGATAAATGAGGTGAGAAAAAAAATGAGAGGGAGAGAGAACGAGAGCGGCAGGGAAGACATCGTTCACGGCACTTCCGGTGACATGATGTCCGTTTGTATGTGCGTGTGTGTGTGTGAGCGTACATTACGGTGCTTTAGCGCCGGAAATGCGTCGTGACGACCAAGTCAATGAGGATGAGGCCGGTGCAAGGGTCGTTGGACGCGAGTGGGTCTGCGAAGCTTCGCATTCTCAGGCATTTATCGCGCGTCCTGTGATACCGAACTAGCGGTATTGGACGATCGATCCTTCCGCTATGAGAAATGCTCGCGAGATCGGTAGCTCGTCGTTTTGCACAAACGCGATTGCCAATGCGAATCTAAAGAAAAGTAACTAAACTTCACAGTCCACCTGTCCGGAGCTTTTGCCGATATGAAAGACACAACGCGCGTGACAATTTGAAAAATGTTATATCGAAGCTCTTGCACGAGCATCGAGAAAAAAATTTAAAAAAAAAAAACGGTAGATTGAAATGATTTAAAAAGAAACTGAGTCTCGTCGCGTGTGTAGGCGAGAAGTGAAGGTTAATGCATCGGAGCAGCGTCTATTGTGTCGCAGACTGAAACGCAGCAGCAGAAAATGCATCTCGGGGGAGAGGAGTATAAGAAAAAAGAGAAAAAAGAGAGAAAAGTTGGTCGTTGGCGTGACACAAAGCGCATTGTTGCCACCGCGCCCGACCCAGATCACATGCTTAGAAAAAAGAGACCAAGGAACGCAAGTTTCCTCTCTCGCGACTAAGAGAAAATGCATAATAAATGTATCTTTCCGCGCGAATGTTGTCCTTGACGTTCGCCATTTACGCACGTGTGTGCGCTGTAAAGAAATGCGCGGGAAAATGGTTTTGCTATTTCCAGTTGATTAGGTTATCGCGCAAGAGTCTCGCAACTCTCCGAGATTTTGCAACGTGTCTCCGCGAGCATGTAGACGATCGAGAGGTTATCCTGCTGCTGTCGGAAAAAGAAAATTGCGGCGGCCTCTATGGAGAATAAGGGGTTCGGAGATTCCGTAGTAAATCAAGGCGAAGCTTGCTCGAACATGAGAATAAATCGGTGGAATAGGATGGAAGATCGAACGTCAAACGCGTCTGTATCGAGCGAGGAGAGTCTATCGCGACTTGGCAAGGAGTTTGCTCGTTTATGCACGATCGAGGGATAATTATTCGGTGTGTCCGCATGATCCACCGTGTCGCGATGAAAAAGCGAGCAGCGTCGGAAAGTAGCCTGCTATCGTAATCGAGGTGATGCAAGACCGTTGCACCGAACACGGTTATGATGATGATGATGATGATGATGAAGATAATAATGATGCGATGCCGAACTGTACAGAGAGGCACGAACTTTCTCAGCGGAAGCCTCAATCCCGAGCGCGAGCTTCGAGAAATATTATACTCGCGGATAGTTCAATGCTACCTTTCCTCTCGAAGGTTAAAATAATAAAAAACACATGCTCCATGTCGGATAATCAATGATAAAGAACCGGGAAACGTCGGTACGTATCAAGCGGTTGCTGTGGGTGTGCCTTCGCACACAATATCCCTGCCTATCGCTTCGCTCTTTCTTTTTGCCTCTATCTCTTGCTCCCCTACGTACACACTACTGCGGGCAAGCTGACAGCTCTAATCTAACGTTTCCCGCATCCTGTGAACTCCGCAGCCCCCCTCCTCGTTCATGGGTTACGAACTTGCTGTATATATCGAGGCATTGTGCATCGCGCCTTGCTCACAAGACAATGCAACCGAAACCACTCCACCAACTGCACAGAGACGTTCACCTTACTTTTCTCTTTGCACGAAGGTCGCCGTTAATCGACCTGCTGTAATTAAAATGGAGATTCGCTACCGCATCGCGCGTATCGGTGTAGCACTTTGTAAAGATACCAAACGTACTCTGCATAGAAACGTATACTATGCACGTACGTATATGCAAACCAGAGAGTCCATGGCAGTCGACGATACATATAAATGATAGAGAACGTTAAGGACTCTCTGGTATTCCCGGTAGCGGCTCGGAGCGTGACTTTAACTCTCGAACAAAGAAAAACAAGGATTTGCGATCGGATTTAAAAACCTTGAGACGTAAGGGAAATTAGTTATGTGTGTGGAAAGCGTTTCGCGTGGCTCTGGAGCGACTCAATGTATCCAAAGAAATAAAAACGAAGAGACAAGCGAGTACGTTCGTTAACTTGGCGTTTTTCCGCTAGAGCTGCATCTTTCTTTTTTCTCGATCGGCAACATGATCCTCGCAGCCCCGTTCCCAGTTCTCATGGACCGCAAAGTCACGTCGCGATGTCTGGTTCGCTGGCAGAGTTTCGATGCTTGAAAAGCTTCACGGAGCAGGAGCTGGCCCAGCTCGAATTTCCAGTGAAGAGCTCTCGGACCAAATCTCGCAGGACGATGAGCTCGAGAGCATGCGTTTCGATATCAGCATAAAAAGGAACGGAAGGGGTGACGGAAGCGAATACTCGAGATGAGAAGATTATGTGAGACGCGGTCGAAAAGAGCGGACCTAACTCTGTGTGCCTTTGTACCGTTGGAACCCGAGACGAGAAGAAGGAAACGCGATGAAGAGATCGAAAGAGAGAAAAAAAAATCGAAAGCATATTTCATAAACGTCAGGCGAGGTTAAAAATCGGATGTACCGCGAGTAGCGCTCAGTGTGGCAACGACTCGAGAACATAGGCTTCGCGCAACCAAGGCGCAAAAAGTTTGACGGTCCATAAAGCAGAATCACTACGAGCAACGAATTAATGTGCGAGCAACACGATGAAATGCTTGGGTTTTGTTTTTCGTATATATACGCGCGGCTTGCATATTCCGCGCGCGCAAGAGCAAACGTCCAACGTTCGTCTTTTTCGCTCAACAACTGGCGCGTAGATATATACGTAGCGCCGGGGAATAAGACCATGAGCTGCTGAACCCAGGAAGCAATATCCCGATGATAGGAAGAAAAGCACGTTGTCACAGAAGCAAAGGAGCTGCTGCTGCTGCTGCCGAGTTATAGGAGACGGCTCGTAATTGAGTTTTAACTCGAGAAAATCATCTCGACAGGCTCTTGAGCGTTAGGCCACATCCAGATGTCTCAGTTTCGCTGCTCAGTACCCGATGTTCTTTCACAAGATAATAATCAATTATGGATAATCTCCCATGAATTATCGCTTTTCTCGCAACTTATGCACAGCTCGAGGATGATAAGGCTTATAAATCGGAATCAGGAGAGACGCCATTTCAGAAAGAGAGAGAGAGAACGTTGATACGATAGGCCGTTGGTCATGTGACCTTGGCGATTATGCACTATACGCGGCTTTAATTTACGTGTCTCTCGTGATTTTTCTATATCGGAGTCTAATCGCTTTTTCGTTTAACGCGAAATAGAAGTTGCTTCTATATTGACACTCCACGCGGCGAAGCTACGCCCTGAGTGTCCGTTCAGGTCCAGGGATTTTGATAGCGACGAAGCAAATCCTTAACAATTTTCTTAGCGAAGGTACAAGTTCGTAAAGCCTTTCAATGCAGATATTCCTCCACATGATTATCTACGCGTTTATTAGCCACGCCAACTCTCGGTGCTACGAGATCGCAATCTCTGCTTCGCGAGTAGGAACTTTGAGCTTTTGGAGAGCAGCTAAGTATACGTGGCTTATGGCTTGGGATGAAAGGTGATGATTCGTGCGGTCAGGGACTCGGAGCTTCGTGACGAATACGCTCGAGCACTTCGCATGCCGATAAAAATCTGGATTATTTTAATGCGAGCGCCCCCCGAGAGAATGAGACGACGTTTCCGCATTTTTCCGACTTGCTCATGACCATAAACCCTCGCTCGCGAATTCGCTGATGATTTTTTATGGCATTCCCGATCCTTTTCGTCCTGGCACTTGTATCTCGCGTATTTGGCGAGAAAAAAAATTTGCATAAATTCTGGAATACTCTCGATCGATGCTACATTAAGCCCCCGTCATTGTTAGTCGTTGAATTGGTTTCAATTTTGAATAAAACGTTTTGAAAAACGAGATTTTCGAAAAAATTTGTTTCGCGGTTCGCAAAGACCCATACGATCCACGCAGGGTTACAAAATGCACGCTGTATCTTTAATTAACATATGGAACTTGAAAATTCTGCGAGCATCGATCATTTCTAATTCTCACACGGTTGCAAAGACTCGCTGCACGAAATACGCGCTGCAGTGGCATATTATGCACGCGGCATAGACACTGACAACATAAGTATGTGATACGTGGCCAGGAGTGCACGTCGATGAATACCTGGGGCGTACTGCTGTAGAGGTAGATCGCCTCGCCTTCCGGGTGACTGTGTCTCAACGTTACGAACAATAATAATAAATCGATCTCTCGCTCGAGTATGGGTGCGAGGTAAAGAGGAAAAGGTCGATAGAGCATCGATATCTTTTCTCAACTTCTCAGTATATCTATTTGCGATTCTCATTCGCCTGCTCTTTCTCTGCTCACCTCGACGCGGTCTATCTCGGTCTAGAAGCACTTTCGCGTGCGGACTAATAGACCGCGCGAGACGTAAGGAAGAGCAGCCAGGGAGACTTTCACACGAAGATAGGCACAAAGTGTACGCGCGAGTATTTAATCCTAGTCATACTTCCATATGCAGCGAGTAACGTACGCGATGTATGGAGCCTCGAAATGCATACACATTCGTACACAAACGCGCACACAGACAGAGTGTTGCTGCTCCTGAGAAGCATCGATTGCTCGGCTATTGGCTTCGCGGCTATAATTCTCTCGCGTGGTTTGGTGCTCTCGCGTCCTTCGCGAGGCTACGTGCCTCCGAGAGGAAGAATAAGGAGAAAGAGAGTGAGAGCGTGTTCCACGAGACGAGCACAGTAATTTAAGTTGCCTCGTCGCTCGAAGATGATCACCACAGTAAAGAGTCGCGTACATCTATGTACCGAGAGAGTTTCTCGAATTAGTTCGAGTGGAACGATCCTGCATGTGCATGTTCTCTCTAGTCGCGATGCGTCTTTACACCCACGTACGCCCCCTGGGCGAGGCGAGGGAGTAGATGACGATGATGATGAAGAAGAGGACGAACAACAAGAAGGAGGCAATCGAAGGGAGAGAGAGAGAGAGAGACTGTCGACGAATAAGGAGAAGGTGGCAGTACAAGTCGATATATTAGTTATGCTCCGGGCAAAAAGTGCTCATTTCCAAGGCAAGGGCGTGGTCAACTCTTCGTGCTGTCACGTGCCTCCGTTGAGCTTGCATACATTCCATGTTCCCCTGGAATTGGAAGCTGTCAAGCATACGCTCTCCCTACGACGATCTCTCCGTTTTTTTCACGTTTTTTTTTTCCTTCATTATTCTCATGTTTGTTTCTCTCTTCTTCGAATCGCCATTTCCACGTGTGGCCAATAATCAGCAGAGAAAAATTAACTCCCCAGCCCGCAGCATCCGAGTCATAAATCGAACGAACAGCCCTCGTGACATTGCGGTACGCGCTTACCCAGCACGACCGGGCAGTGAAAAAGATGTCTCGAGAGTGCTCAATGGGCAAAGAGTTTTCCTGGGACGATCCTAAAATGCCTTCAGCCTTTTTTCCTCCTCCTCGTTTCGGAAAAACTAAAATTTCACCCTTTCAGTATTTCCCTTCAACGCATCTCATTAGTTTTGCGCTCGTAATCGTTAAATCTTTACGGCATCTGATCAAAGTCACCGACGACGATGACAATCAACAAACCCCAAAGAATTATTCGGGCACACGCACGTGATCGCTCATCCGAAACGAAATATTGCCACGAGAGAATTATTACCCTTTAACGATCTACCGGCCTAATTCACCTTTTTCTGAATGCAAAGAAGCCTCGAGTTTTGTCCATAAATTCATGCAACACACATTCAACACATTCGGGATCCTCGACATAGAGAGTGTCCCGAATGTCACAGCATTTCTCGACGTCGCGAGCGCATGAGAATAAATTTCAGAGAGCGCAGTTTCCCATTTCGTACTTACCGAAAAATTCGACGGGCAAGAAAAATCTGCAACGAACGACCTTGAACGATCTTTCTTTCTCGATTCGATCGTGTAAAATTCACATGAAATGCGAACACGAGCAAGGGGGACACCTTGTATGCACACGAACGCAAATGCAAATTAGGCAAACGGGCAAAGACCCAGAACCCTCGTTTGGCAACTCTCTTAACTTGACGATAAATCATTCGATTTGAGTTTAGCGAAGGAAGATGAGTAGGAAAGAAAAAAAAGGCGGCAAGTCCCTTTTGAAGTGAATAATAATGATGATTCGAGGAGGGAGCGACGAACTGGTGAATTTAACGACTGCCGCTTAATAACCGCGGAGCGCTTGGGAATTATTGATCCGAAAATATATTCATGATCGAAAAGAGTGAGTTAAAGCTTTGACGCGTGTGTTGGGCTTTTATATGCATCAGTTATTCCAAGAAGCGATGAATAATCTCCTCCGTGCTTGGTCCCGAGAGTCGTCGATCTCGCGATCACATTTTTCAGATTTAAATTCGCGAGCAGAGCAAATATAGTTAAGAACGATCAATCAAGTTATTTCGTTTGATCGGTACAGATTAGATTTGTGTTTGAAACTACGAGAAGAAAAAGCTTATTTTAATACTCCGCGTGGCATTGTGAGCGTAGAAAACCGGAGTATCCCGTTATGAGTCGATGCCGGAGTGCCTCGGGCAACGATTCACTGATTATAATATCGATTAACATCGTTGCGCGTTATCGGCGTTCACACATACGTCAAGAGCTCTTCAATGGAGAGCCTGCTCGATCCTGAGGACTATGAAACGAGCAAAAACAACCGCTGTAGAGAAAATGAAATTCTCGATCGATTTAATAAGCAAACGGATGTTTATTGGGAGAAAAAAAATTTGAGCAACCGGGGAAAACGTTTTTATTCGGTACTGAAGATTTTCCATGACATGCAATTTTTTTTCCATAGACGCATCCTTTATCTTGTGAACGGAAAAGCCATAAAGACTTTGATTTACATTGAGAGACAAACGCCATCGCATGGGACACGCTGAGAATTTACATTGGTGAGCAATTCGAAGGCAGTGATGCGGATTCGCGAGAAATCAGATGGATCACGTGCTAGTCGCTCTGCGCCAAAGAATTAAGGCGAAAGGGATACGGGGAGAGAAGATTCTCTCCGCACAGAGAGCAGCAGACAGTGAGAAAGGAGAGACCGAAGGGTTGGTGGCGTGCAGCTCACGGTCGAGGCCACTTTGGCATGGGACACACGAGCCATAAACATCGTGGAACAGAGACCACCCACCAATAGGTTGTGGTAGTGGTGGTTGGTGGTTAGGGCGCACACCTCCGCTCTTAAACGCGAACCAGCGAGACGTTTCGCAAGAGCCTCTTATCGCTGTCGTCTTCATCGTCGTCCTGCGAACCCAGCCATTTTCCTGGCTCACTTGCCTAATGAATTCACTTCTAATGTCGGGATTTTATGGCGGGCGACAAAGACTCCATCCATAAATATTATCATATATATTACACATACAAAGTCCACGTTATTTTCTTTCGCGGATATATTACCGGACAAATTACCGTCTATTATCCATCGTCCTGGTATGCGTCAGTTGTTAATCAAACGTTCATCCGTGGGCAGGGCTCTGGACGAGCTGACAAAAAGGAGCATAAACAAAAGCGAGAACAAGGAAGTCCCGTCAATTCTGAACTTTGCAATCTACAGTCTGCCTCGATACCAAAATCTTCTGCGATCGCCATCGGGACATTAAGGACGTTGTATGCTAATTTTTCTATCGATAGGATTCCGTAAATTTGCACCATACGAAGAGAATCGTAATATCTAATAGCTCGCGCAATTTTTAAGATATTTATTCATAAAAATCACAATTTTCAGCATTTAATATTTCGATTTCTAAATGATGAAGCCTCTTAAAACTTTGCATACACTTTTGTGTAACATCCAAGAAGCTTTATTTACTTTTTCAGAAAACATCGGTCGTCAAATTTTTTCGAAATTTTGTTTATTACAAAAAAATACAGATTACCTCGGAAAATCTTGGATTTAGAGTACGTTGTTCTTTGGTCAACTTTTAACAATCTTTTTAATAAAATTAGGCTCGCAAATCATTTTGTGTGTAAGACAAACTGAAAAACAAAAATTTACATTTCTTACGTGTCTCCTCGTAAAGTATATTTCTGTCAAAGTACAACCGTGAGCTTATCTAATTAGAAAATTTTTTCAAATGTCTCCGCTAAAGATTGTCCGCGATATTGCATGATTGACGTGCTCGGAGAATCTTGGATAACGGATCGCGCGGAAAGAGAAGGCGCGATCGAGGGCTGTTCTGTTCGGTTGAAAAGCGTGGATGGCCGACATCCGTCATTGATGGTTGGGATGATGAAACGATATGAAAGCGGCGGATGGTGATGTTGAAGTTTTTAACAAAACAAGGAAAACGGACGTCGTTCGTGTGCAAATAGGAGGATTGAAGGGAAAAAAAGAATTTTGATGTATTTAGCATTCACGAGTGTCTTTAACTACGTGCAAGGAAAAAAGTAAGAAAAATGAATAATCCACAGCTGAGTTACGGTATCAAGGTTGAATTCTCAGGATAAGATAATAAGTTGATCCTTCATGAGCGCGGGGACCATAAGGGCAAAAAAATCAAGAGTTGTCTCTCGTCGTCCGGCAATCTACCATATCATCGAAGCAGAGGTTGTTCACCTAGCGAGAGACAACATGACGCGTACACAGACATCGCTATGTACGAGCTATTTCAAAGGCAAGAAGCAGAAGCGGATGCTTGGTGGCGGAAAGGAACACTAGAAGGGAAAGGAGGGAGGAAGAGCGCCAAAGAGACAGAGGAAAAAAGAGGAGGGAGCGAGAGATATGAGCCGATGGTGGAAGAGGCTGGTGCCGTTTTAATCAGCAAATCCTCCGCGGGCGTGGTTCATCAATCCTGATACCTAAGGGGACGGAGTTGAACGAAGAATTCAAGAAAAATAACGTGACTGGCTCCTTTGAAGCTTACGAAATAAGGCCCAAGGATACTTTACTTTTTTTTTCGATATTAACAAACTCAAGCCCGCGTGTGTGTACAAACCCATGCGAGGCTCTTGAGCCGACTCTCTTTTCATTGAAAACTCCGAACGGTTGCGAATTATGCCTGCACGCGAGCTAAACGTTCCGGAAGTCTTCGAGATATCACGTGCATCCGATAATCTTCTATTAAATCATCAACAGCTTGGACTCTAATTTTCCAAACTGTGCAAAAAACTCAATCATTAGTATCGTCTATCGCATCCATGAGTAGCAATTAGTTTTTTATCTCTCTGCATGAGATCTACGCTGCTCGGTTATAATCATCGGAGCTGCTCCCTTTTGCTATAATGAGTATCAAATGGTCAATTTTGAAAAGGCAAATTTCTTTGAAACGGAAATTCTGGCGAAGTTTTCGTATTTTTCAAAAATCTACGACTCGCCAATGATTCCAATGAAAAAATGTCAAAGTTCGGTTGATTAAAAAAGTTTGTTTTTATTTTTTCTCCGCGTATTTTTGCCATTCGTACAGATAACGAAGGATTTTCGTTGGCAAAGACTTGGGATGCTGGAGAAAAATGCAAAAGATCGTTTTCCCACTGGGGCTTCTTTATCATTCCCAGGGGACTGAGCTCTGTGGGAATCTGAAGATTCCCGGTGCAGTGTATCGGTGGAAATAACGGTAGAGGACCGGATTCTGTCTGAAATATGCAGAAGCGTCCGGTCAGAGTACACGGTTGTTCGCGGTAGGCACGAAGAAGCTTGAGAGAGTATATAAAGAAAAAAAGGATGGGATGGAAGTGAGAAGAAGAATAAGGAGCGGGTGGCTGGAGGAGCGAGAAAGCTGATGGTCGCCCGGCAAGAGCCGGTCATCGCGAAGAGAGCCTGGAGCTTGAGCGCACGACCAGAGAGCAAGAGAGAATAAGGGACTGTACGCGCGCGCGATCGTTGCTATTATTTGTTCAACAAATTTGTGCACTTACTCGGGAGTGCACTCGTCGAGAGATTTCTATACAGAGAAGGTATGTGCACATTTCCTCCTTGGAGTTTCTCACACAGCACACAAGGACAGCAGTGAACAAAGTAGAGTGTACGTGTGGTGTCTGTTAAAGCAGAATTGCGAGACGTCTCTTTGAGGAAGAGAAAAGTGCACTACGGATGACCTGCTGGGGCTGCAGTTTTCTCGTACTATATACGATTACTTTATATGCATTGTACCGTAGACTAGAAATATCGTGAAAAGGTAAAATATGAGGAAGAATAAGGAGGAGAAAGATTTACAGATGCTGCTGCGCGAGAGTAGAATCGCGAGATCGGTGAATATAAGGCTGAACATGATCTAAACACTGGCAGCAGGGAAGGACAGCGAGAGTTTGTGTGACAAAGAAAAAGAATGGACAAAAGCAAGGTAAGGAAACGATTTATCAAGAGACTGCGAATGTTGTATAACTATATGGAGATGTTGCGTGCATACGATTGCCTGGAAAGGCGTATACACGAGCGAATTTGATTGGAGAAATGTAATAAACCTTTTCGAGTCTTTCCACAGCTACCGAGCGCGTGCATGTAGTGCCAAATGCACCGCAGGAGTGGTTGATCAACGTACAAATGTCCATGTGCTTTTCTATAAGTGTGCTGTGTCGAGTGTGCTACACGCTGAGGCTGGGAGCGAGCCAAGTAGTAATAATAAAGTGGTAGTGGTCAAGCTCGCGGTGCGGTGCGCCCCGTCATGGTCCAACAGCCTGATCAACCGGCCGTGTGCCGAGCTCGCTGCTACTGGTCACTCCTCCTCCTCCTCCTCCTCCTCCCACGCACAGCCACGTATGGATATGTTGGTAAAATGCACACAAAACGTTGCTGCGCGTTGCGGACTATGGATACGAATACATGCGCTTAACATGGATGCAAATAACTCGCTGCTTATCCTCTGGCAACAAATATGATCGGTAGTCCTGCCTGATTTTTTCATTTTCCGTATACGGCTCCGACGCATACGGTGTACGGATACCGGTTGAGCTTGGTAATCCTCCCGGCGGAGGATATACAGCAACTCGTAGTTCTGGACCCGAGCTACTTGCTACTGAACCGAACAAAATCTGCTACCATGTCACTCGCTCTTAGTTTTATGTCCGCAGCGTCCATTTTTTTTTTCTCGTATTCTTGTTAACGTTCCTGTGAGTCTCTTTCCTGGTAGAAGCTGCACAGCATCTTCAATTCCGTTTCAATTGCATTTGCCCAGCCAGCCAACATCGTTACTTAACTCTCGAAGCAGAATCTCCACCGCCTACTTCGTCAAAGTCATTTATTTCGTGGGTATGTGTGTCTGTGCGTAACACGAACGCTGCAGCAATTTGACATGGCGATTGGGAACGATCGATTGATCGGTATTCGGTATTTTTATATCAAACTCTTTGCTGATACTTTCAAATAATTGAAAAATGCACGTGTGCCATTGTAGCCAATGGAAGACATTAGCGGCTGAGGCAATTGGCCCTAGTCGCTCGTAGAATTTATTCTGCGCTGGGATAATGGACTTGACGTCATTATACTTTGTTCGCAGCCAGAACGGAGCCAGGAAGCCGGTTTTATTAATTCTTCATCGGGCACAGTTGAGCGGAACAAATTGAGAGACTGGCAGAGCGCGGCGCAGTGTTGCATTGAAAGGGGTTGGGTGGCATTAAACTTTCATAGAGTATCGGATGAGAGGGTGGAGCCGAGTCGGATGAGTCGCGAAGAAAGTGGATCTCCAACCCACGCCATCGTTTCCGAAGGCGTAAGCATCACCACAAAAGGATTTGCCAGACTCGGTGTGCGCTGCGGTTAAAAGCATTCCTTATTATCCTCGCCACCTCTGGTTGTTCCGGGGGACGTATTATTCTCGTACGCCCAACATCTATGCTCTAGCACGAGGTACTGACTCTCGAAAATGGGTGAAAAAGTGTTTGTCAGTGAGTCAGTGAGCCAGGCTGCCTCCAGCAGCCTCTGGATGCTGGTAACTGCACGCGGGCTGTCTCGTGATACAGAGAGCGAGAGAGAGAGAGGACGAGGACAATGAGCAACTCAGCGGTTATGCGTTCGAGCCGTAGGCAGACAATGGAATAGAAATTCTTCTGAAGTAGCTGCATTGGCTTTTCTCTCTTTTCTTCTGTCACTTCCCGCTTTCTCATTGGTCTTGGGGTCGTAGCATGTCTATCATTTGAGGGAGCAGGCAAAAGGCGCGGTTGTTCGATAAATATGCATGTATTTTGGACCCACCGGGGTTCCCCCTTGGCAGAAACGACAAATTTGCATCGAACGAGTCATCAGCGGATGTCCCAACAAATTCCAACCATGAATCATCCTCCAATTTTCGTACGAGATCGCATTCGAGTCGAGCGAGGAAGAATTTACCCAGGAAATTAAGGAGTGCCGGAAATCGAGCATTAGAAATTCCGATCTAGTGATTTTCAGCGAAACAAGTTCCGCACGTAGTTGCTCGTTGTAAACATTTGACTTTTTGAAGAAATCTGATACTTACGAATTAGAGGTAGAGGGTACCAACGCGTCGAGGCGCCACGACAGTAAGTGCCAATCGAGGTCCACATTTCGCTGGAGGCAAAGGAGCCGCAATTACTGGTGGCGGGGTCTCTGGTCTCGTGCATCCACCTCCGCTACCACCACGAAGTTCCCATACGAGATTCGTCAAGGATCGGGGTCTGCTCAAGCGTCTCGACCTGTCGGAGGCAATAACAAAAATGACATCAATGATCAAGCCCACACGAAGAGACGTGAAAAAGGAATGACCGGAAATGGGCAAAGAGGACATAGGGAAAAAGTCTTTTTTACCTTTTCTCTGGAAGTTTAGCTCCAGCACCAGAATCTCCGGAAGTCCTTCCGCCAGAGTGACTGGAATCCAGTGTCCCATCGAGTTCCATCGCTTGTTGGAGGTTCGTGAGGCTCTTGTACCGGATGTTGAAGAGCGGCGAGCCCCCTTTGAATCCTGGTGGAGTTTCTTTGAGGGGCGATGCGCTCTTCTGCCTCATGAGTGGTCTGCCACGTTGGGTGCCACTATTTTTCACGTAAAGTTTAGCGAGTGGAGGTTTCTCGACTCGAGGCATTGGGGCTTCCTTGACGGCTCTCCTCGTTCTCTTTTCCGCTTGCATTTTCTTGGTGGGTATAGTTTCGATGGGTGGTGGTTCGGGTCGATCGTCAAGGAAAGGGGCGATCGTAACGGTCACTGGTGTCAGAGGTGGACTGGCGTTATTGGACTGACCGGATGGCATACACCCGTTGCTACTGACCGGACTTTCGTAGGGAGATCTGACGCTTTTGGGCAAAGGAGCGAAGCCTCTGACGTAGTCATAGATCTGATCGATCTCATCGTATTCCTCGGTGTAGGAGGGCGGCACGCGGTTCTCGTCGCGATAAGCGCTTCCGCTGCTGTGACTGCTGAGATGATTGTGGTGATAGTGATGATGATGATGATGACGATGCTGTTGTTGCTGTTGAGATTGATGAGTATTGGCGCTATCGGAACTGGCTGACCTCCTGAGGAAACCACCGCTTCTCGTCTGTCTGGTCTGTTTGCTCTCGCCGAGTCGGCCATCAAGGACATGAGCTCTATCAGCAACGTCAGCAACAAGACGCGAGGCTCTTTCGACCAACCGGGTGAATTCTGGCATTGATCTCAATGATTCCTCGTTCCGGGCTTTGACGAGCTTCAGCGGGGCGGCTAATGGCAACGCCACAGCTGCTCCTTCTCTTTGCAATGGCAACGCGAAAACGTGCTCTTCTTCAAAAGTTGATAATAATCTGAGTTCCGGTACAAATTGCGAGGAAGATTTGAGCCCTCTGGGTGGCTGGCCATGCACCAATCGTACGGTAAGCGGTAATCGCTTACTGAGCAAAGCTCTGGCTGTATGAACGCCGCTGATGTTGTCCTCCCGCGCCAAAGCACTGAATCGACCACGCTGCTCCATCCCAAGCAGCACACTGTCGCCTCGGCCATCCACGCAACGAAGAAAACGTCCTCGGCCTGGTATGGTAACCTCACCAGCAGCCACAATCGTTTCACCGGTGTTTAACATTCTGCTGCCTTCCGGGATGACATTACCCGTTTCCTCGCCAACTTTGCACGCTATGCCACGTATCGTTTCTCTCACGAGGGCTCCCTCGTCGGGACATCTGCGTGCGAGTTCGTTGACCGATTCTATACCGCGGACAGCTCTACCCTCTTCGCTAAGAATCTCAAAGTAACCGGCGTAAGAGTCCGGTATTGCCAGTCTAGGCCCGACACCCACGACCCTTCGACCTTCCTTGATCTTGACCGCTTGGGCGACAATCTTGCGTCTTCTACCGGCCGACACGAGTAGCGAGGTACTCTGTAGGCTCGGCGCTGGTAGTGTCGGCACCCCGAGACCACCATATTGACCTTTGGTGATCTTGATTACTGCAGGCAGCCGATGTTTCGTTACGAATTCACGGAGATAGGTGGCCTCGTCGGCCCAGCGTGCAGCTGCGACGACAATCTGACCGTCGGTCGCGGCCATTGCCACCAAACTCGCACGATCAATCTCGCACGATCGGCTAACAACTGGTGGCCTGCCAGCTCGTTACGATGATTATTAATGAAGAAAAAACACTGTACAAATCGCGGCGAAATAATGACGATGATCAATGAGCGTTGGCTCGCCACGAGACTCGGCAATTCTTCTCTTGGTGTGCAGTCGTCATTGCAACGCTACCGCTTTTTTCCATCTGCGACAAACCAAACAAACAAACAAATAGGTTAAATCTTGTTTTTTACATTTTTCCACTGTTTGCCAATTAATCTCACGAAAAATCATTAGATCCTGGCTCGTGGGAATTGCGCTGATAAAACTCGCTCATTCAACATCATACAATGATACAACTGGTCGGCAAACATGCTCATATCCCTTAATTCATAGATTACAGGATTGCGAAGTCGGTTCATGCGGCTCTCTATGGAGAGCAGATATAAGACACGCGGCGGCGGCGGCGGGTAACGCGGAAGCAAAGTGAAACAGGGAGATACTACAAGGCCAGAGATGCAACAACCAACCAACACTTTTACTCTTCGATCGTCTCATGTGTCTTGATTCCTCGATGGTGACCAGAAATATTCTCGCGTCCGTAGAGACGATCGCTTCTCTCCCGCCTCCTGAGAGGACTTGGCGTTGTTAGTAGACAACCGGTATAACGATTATGCCTTCGGATAGCATATAACTAGACTCACTTCGCTCGCCGTACAACCCGTAAGAGATGCATCTCTTTTTAATCTATCATTATTTTTTCTTCCATTGTTTTTATTTCTTCTCGACTTTTCGCTGCAACGTTCAGCTCCTTTGAGATCAACAGTCCAGGCAGAATTTACGTGAGCGTTAACAGGATCGCTATTCGCCTGGATTTTCTGTCTCGTGGACCGGACTACAACGTCGTGAAATATTTGAAGGGAAAATACTTTTTTTTTATTCATTATTTTGATATTAAGGACGTTGTATGGTGAGTGTGAAATCTAAATCTAAAAAGTTGTTACAAATCGACCAAAAAGAACAACATACTCGAAATCCAAAATTGTCCGAGGTAATTTGTTTGTTTTTTTTAATTTTTTATAATAAACGGAATTTCTAAAAAAAAATCACAACCACTTTTTCTAGTGAATTTGATTTTCCAATGGCAAAGAAAACACTTATTGGATGAAAATTTCAGGCTCTGCTACAAAAAATGATGAGTTTTTGTTGCGATCCAATGATGTGAATTTGAAGATCGTTAAAAACGTCAATGTGGCAATCGCCATGGTGAAATGTTTAATATTTCTATCAAGATCGGAAGCGAACTAGCGCAGGTTGAACGAGAATATTTCATACGTACAGACAGTTTGTATTTGTCCAGAACTGCGAGAGGCCTAGGTTAGAGGATAAAATAATGTGCTGGATATCCTCACGCGAATACGTGCGCGAGCAAGAGAATCCTTCCCACAGAGAGAGTAGACAGTTTGGGTACCAATTAGGGACCGGTTCTACAATTTTTAACACTAGCCAACTAGTCACTCTCCCTTCCTCTCTCTTCCGTTTGCTATTCGATCGTATGTAAGTACCCACTGGATACGGAACATGGTACTGACACTACTACAACCTCGATCGAGTGTACGTAACCTTCTCAACGAGCAACTTTGAGTCCAGACTTTTTTTTTCTCGTCCCCATACTTCGTCTGGTGTTTGAAAAGTTTTCCTGCATCTTTCGAGCAGCGAATCATCGATTCCAACCGACTATGATGGCTTGGACATATAAAGACGAAATCCCATTAAAATGTCATCTAGATTTGGAAGATTTTGGAAAAAATTGCAGCCTCACTAGCACGAGGTACACAAGGTTTTTCAATCATGATTTTTTTCGCATTACGCTCATACGATTGGGAAATTTAATTGGTTCTGTGTAGCAGAGCGATATCGCGTTATCGCGGTGGGTTCAGTGAGAGACGGAAGCGATGTATAGTAAATGGAGACTCTTTACCAAGGATGCAGCGTTGATACGTGCATTTCACCGGGAACTAACGTGCACCGAAGAGTTAAACAGCAACTTGGTTACGCGATGCCCCGAAGACACTCGGCGATAAGGTAACAAAAGACAGAAATAGAGAGAGAGAGAGAGAGAGAGGGAGATAGAGAGATTGAGAAAGTCTGAGAGGAATAGAGGAGAATGGACCAAGACGACCGCGGAGCGGACAGTCGTGACCAATAACCCTGGTTCGCTGTGGGCATCGTGACGAGGCCGCGCCTCTAGGAAGTCATCCGCCACACAGCGATGATCTTTACGCTCTCTCATTTCTCCGTGTTAATCTGAATCTTGTAATATCTGGATTGGACATTAAAAGCATTAACGGAAAAGAGAGAGTCCCATCGTTACTCCTGCTCTCCGGCAAAGATCTCGCGATGAGTTTAATGACTCTTTTATATCGTAATTTTGCAACGTTGCTCTATCCTCTCACAGACAATTCGCGCGAGACAGTCACGATCGTAAGCGATTATAAGTGGAGCAGCATTGCTTTCAAAATTCGCTGTACTGAATATTCTCTTTACAGTTTTGTTTCATGCGAAGCGCTTAACGCTACGCTTTCGTTCCGGTATTATGGAGAAAGGCTTCGAATTACGAAACGACTTCTCGCTCCTTTTATTTTTATCGAATACTAGACGTCGTTGAATGCGTGCGTTTGTATGGCGTAACCAAATCATTCCGATCGATGAAAATTGATTATTACGTTCGTTATCGGGATATTCATTAAACTACGAAAGTCAAGGCGATCACTTTAGTTTCCGGAAGTCGTTACATCACCGAGAATTTCATTTCTCGGCTAAAATTCACAAACTTCGCCATCGAAAGTTATGCAAATCGCGTGCATCCTTGGCATTGACTCTGCGACTACGAAATCCACGACGTATCCAATAACTTTGTCGGAGTTATGAAAGCCAGTGAATCGGACGTTCGGTGTCTGGGATGGAAGAAAAAAAAAAAGAGAATTATGATCAAACGCGAGCTCCAATTTTGACCTTGACCGAAAACTCCCCACGGAGGTAAACATCGCCACTCGAACGCGAACATTTCGATCCATCATCAACTAATTATCGTCGGTCTTTATGGAAAGATTCGATTCCTCGTGGCGAGAAGAAAAAAAAAGAGTTCTGGTCGCGACGGTAGAAAGTGGAGAATTATGAGTGTAAAAGCGTTAAAGCTCCTCAGGATTTTTTAAGAACGCTCGTAAATTCTTGACATTCCTTGCATCATCATCAAGCGCAGCCCTCTTGGTCTTATTTCTCGTCAGCAGCTTGGCTTCTTCCTATGCACTAAATTTTATTCTTATTTCTTTCGAAATGGTTGGCTTGTGGTGGCAAATCGCGTCTCCTCTGCACTAATTCGCCAGACTCTCTGGACTAGCAGCTCGAGCATCTCTCTCGCTCTCTCTCTCTCTCTCTCTCTCTGCCTCTTTTGCTCTCCTGGACTGTGTGGCACGTTTCACGAACTCGGAAAGCCCTCACAAACCGTAATAACTTCCTCATGAACGAGCAAAAACGCGCTCGCGACCATCAATCATCCAAGTGAAACGTGACTCTCAACCGCCGAGAGGAATCGAGAGCAGGCTCGTCCTAGGACAGCAGCAGCAGGTATCTCCAGCCTAAAGCAGCAGCAGCAGCAGCTGAAGCGATCGATGTTCTTAATACAAAGTTTCAAAAAATTCAAATAGCCAGATCAGAAAAGTATGAAGGAACTTCCTGTCACTGTCTTTTTCCTGAATTCCCGTTGAGGAGGTTGCATCACGACTATACAGTGTAAAAAATCTCAAAAAGATAAGAATTTAATAAAATTTAGAAAATATTTTCTTCAATACAAATTTGACGATACAAATTTTTTAAGATTTTTCCTCCACGTAGTACTCGATCAATTGACCACTAAAGTTCACGTGTATGAGCATAGAGTTTACACACATACAGGAATACATCTCGTGCATAAGAAGTTCGATTCGACTCTCAATTATTCGATAACCATGTGGTTGAAAATTTAGAAAAAATTAGTGATTCTCGACTCGATGCCAAAGAATGTTATCAAATTCTGATTATTTGGATTTCGTGATCCAACCTCCTTAATTGAATTTTTCACGAGTGAGTATCTCCCGATCGTGTTCTTTCATCGGAGGAAGACAACGAAGGATCGAAAACTTGAAAGATCCTTGAGAAACGATTCAACGTTTGGTCCTGTACAATTTTTTTATCAATTTTTTATCGATTTTTCTGCTGCCGATGAACTTTTAGCAAATGATTACGAAATGATTACAAATATATTTCTTTCGCGGAAGTGTTTGGTCTTTTTTGTTGGCGTGTTACCACCTTCTGCCTTGATTTTTATTATTTTTGTGTAGCTCATTGGAGAACTGGCAGTAAATGAGCACCGCTCTTGAGGAACGACTACAAATTAATATTAAATTGAATTATAATGACAGTGTTTACCGAGAGAAATATCCCTGCGAGTGCATCACTCGCTGAGGGACTCTCTGCAGCGCGGTGCAACATGAGATCTTTGCTGGGAGGATCGTGCCCGATGGATCCGCACACGCTAAGCTCATTCCTCTCGTTCTCGAGCTGTATATCCGCGTGTGCACATTATATTTTCCTCAACTCAACCTCTCACTCTCGTCTCGTAATATTTCATAGCGTATGCAATGCCCATTTAGATTTATCCAAGTGCACACACACACACACACACACACAAGAGGCGAGAAAGAATCGGACGTTGCGAGGAAAGAAAACAGAAAAAAAAACAAAAAAAAACACGAGGAGGAGAAGAAAAATCGTAAAGATATGAATAAACGAGCAATGGGCACTTAACTCGTGAGACTCATTCTTCACTCGTGCCTCGGGAAAAGTGCTCGATGATGGACCAAGTGTGGCAAAGTACATCAATCGCGTTGTCGTCGTGTTAAGTTCATGTGTCGGTCGACGCTCGAGAATTTTTATCTTCTCCTTAAATACCGTTTATGCTCGCGAAATTTTCATCTCGATTATTATCTCATTAACAACGATTAATAAAGTTAATGATTTTTTTGATAATTAACTAATTATTGTGGGTGTTTACTTTCCCTATAAAATTCCTCGTATCCCGATCAACGAACTGTCCATAAATAATCGTTTAATTAGCGTAAAAAACATTAAGGAAAAATACGTTGGTTTATAATTAATTAGAGGATCGTTGATAAACGCCTTTTGCGCGCGTCAGGAAGTGAATTTGTTGGAAGATTAAATTTATTGAATTTCTTTGGGTTTGAAGGCGACTCGCTAAGCATAAATCGTAAGTCTAATTTGGATCGAAGATTAAGTGCACGATTGCACGATTGCGGATGAAAGAGAACGTGTGGTTGAGATAACCGTAAAGTTTAGGGTCAAAGTTCTACGAGCTACAAATTTGTAGTCATTACTTTGGTAGTTATCGCAATGACCTCGATTACTCGGCGAGAGCGGCATTCGGTGAGATATTGTTGGGAATGGGCAATAGTTGTTGCAGCTCCTGCGGTTGCGCTTTGCACTTTGAACGTGTATGCGGAGCCACACGGAAGTTAAATCACTCTCGCCCCGTAATTATTAATTATATACGTCGAATTGCGACCTCGTTAGCATGGACAAGAGCGATGGGAAGGAGAGGAACGAGGAGAGAGAGAGAAAAGGGTGTTCGGCGAAGGAAGTGCCACTGGACCGTCGAGTTCGCTCATTAATTAAAGTGCGCGTAATCGCCGCAGGTTCTCCACGTAATAAGCGTGTCCACCTGCGCACTCAGACTGGTCCCTCGACCTAGACTTTAACGCGCGCGCCGCAAAACTTTAACTAGAAACTCTCAAATGCGTAACTGCGAGAACCTGTCGTTCGAGAACTCGCGCCGCGCGCGTAAAAATCCATCTCACAGCTCGACGGACCTAAAAACCTTGTTCCTTCGCTTTATCACCGTCCTGTCATACTTATTCTGCATAGCAAATGTGACAAATGTAAACTCGTATATTATCCCAACAACTGTGAACATCGTGAAATTCTGATTATGGATTTGCAACGCTTTTCATGCGCCAAGAGCTTCCGCGAGCGCGAAACTTGATCACAAGGGAGAAAAAAATTCGTCGTATCCGAATAATTTGATGAAATTATTGCCCGAGAAATTTCTCTCAAAAGTTTGGAACGTTTTCGCGTCACAACAAAAGTTCCCTGAACGTTTGATCGTCCATAAAATCCATCAAAACGTGAAACGTAATCGATTATTTTTTCAGACTTTCGTAATAAAGCTTCACCGTAAATCCTCCACGAACAATCGATCGCGATTGCTCACGCGGCTTATTTCAATCTTCGGAGCTAGATAAGCAGCCGCAGTTTCCGTGAGAAACGCCTGAACGATTCTCACACATCAAAGTTGTCCGCGGGCTTTGCATATCGATCGAATCGACAGTCCCAGTAATTCGGAAGTGCGGCGATAGTCCGAACGTGTAAAATCCGAGACTTTTCTCCGCGGAAGACTCTGGATGCTGACAGGCTGGCAAAGTCGACGAAAGAACCGCGGAGGAGACTTGTACTTTCATCGCGCGCGGCTGAAACGATTTTGCCATTTACTTTGGCGCAACGTTGCCCTCGCACTCTCTAGCAGCCCGTACAATGATGTTCTCCGCACCGTAATATTTACAAGAGTGTTGGTCCAGGAAAGCGAGATGAAAGAGGCTGGAGAATTTCTCTGCGCGTAATTCGAATTACGAAGCAGGTGGCGTACCGAGTAAAAGGGAGAAGGATAGAAAGCTTGAAAATCTTTTGTACAGCGATATATAGCAAAAGGTGGTCTACGTGGAACGAAAGAGCGAAAAATAGCGAGAGAGCAAGAAAACTGAGGGAACGTCGATCTGGTCGGAGATCTCGCGAGAACCCGCCCGCAGAGAGAGACGCAAGTCCATTTCGCTTTCAACTTTCTGCTGTGTTTCATAACGCTAAATAAAGCCGCAGCAGCGCAACGTCGCTCAAACTTTTGTTGGGCTTACACGTTTATTTTTCTCCTCAGACTTTTCTGCTCTTTCTCCTTCGAACTCTGCGGTTACTCGCATAACGTTCGCGGCGAAAAAAAATCGCGTATATGGAAAAAGTAAAAAATAAAAATAATTGATTGAGCGAGCGAGTCTGATGGAAAGAAAAAAAAACACTAAAAATAGCAAAAGTTTGTAGGAGCTTCTTCGTACATTAATTTCAATGAATTTTAATGAAAATTTGCAAACGAAATCAACGCTGATTTCTGTATCGCACGTTCTCACCAAAAAACGTTAATGATTAGCCAGCAAAATGTTGAATTATCGTGATGAATTCAGTGAAAACAAGAATAAAAATAACTTGAATCGTTCTGGTGTAATTATAATATTTAAAAAGAGGGAATTACACGGGTTTCCGTGAGAGCGTGGACGACGCATTACTTTCCGCGCGGTAACTGTAGACGCGAGGGAAAATAGCGTGCGATAAATGCATCAACGAGCGTGTAAGATATGCTGGATTTATAAATGTGCGGCGGCGAGTAGAGCGAGGATTTTGACTTATTGCTAAGCACGCGGTTGCGCGACTGGGTGTATAGTAGTGGCGCGGCAGACTGTGGGCATGAATCGCGCTACACAACGGCAACAGCAGCAAAGTACACGCCGGTGCTCTCGGCTGGCCCGAGTAAACGAGAGATGAGATTCCGCGGAGGATGACGATGAGTTAACGCTATCACTGCTAACCCAGTCGCGCCTCCACGCTGGACTGAGCCAGAGAGCGACGGCAAATAAATACTTTTATAGGCGAATAGAAAGAGAGAAGAGAGAAACGAAGGAAAAAGAGAGAAAGAGAGAGAGAGAGAGAGAGCGGCGGTTAAATCAGGGGCCTGTTTAACGAGGATCCTTCCTCCTATTCTCTGCTTCGCTGACTCTCGTTCTCTCGCGGCGCGATCTCTTTATCTATCCATCTTTCTAATCCTCCCTATTCAAACACAGTCCCTCTCGTTCTCTCACTTTGTTGACTTGCGTACGAAAAAAGAAACAAAAAAAAAACGATAATCAGCTGAGCGAGTAAATCTCGCGGATGAGGATCCTTTCGGAGCTCGATCGAACGCTATCGATTTTTTCACCGATTGCGTCAAATCTGCATTGGAATTGAGAGCATTGGAAGATTCATCATTTCGGGTATAGCGAACGATCAGAGCGAAATAACGTACATAGCTTCGCTAATTTACGAAATTATAGACAATCTACCTGACGAAAAATTAACACGATTTATTGATTATTCTCGCCTCGCGTAAGGCCAGTAAAAACAATTCGTAGCCTTTTTTCTACTTGCATTTAGATTATGTAAATTCAACATCTTTTCTCGAGAGTTAAGCGGAGATGCAGACTTATCGCAACATTTGCGAAAATTCAAGCGATTAAACGATTTTTCAAAAAAACTCCGTTTTTCGTAAAATTTGAAAATTCATAAAATTTCATTCGCTGTTTCCCAAATTCAATACCAAACTTCCTATCATGATAGTCTATTTATTAAAATAAAAAAATCAGTAATAAATCTCGGAATTTGCGGACACGCTTCCTCGAATAAAAAGTTCATGGGCTCAAATGTATCGAATATCGATATATCGAATCCATTGTTGCCATTTTATTCGTGCCGTGATCGGTCGGTCCGTTTTCGAGTCCCGCTGCCAGTTTCACACTCGTAGTTCCGCTGTCATTTTGACAGTTGCGTGTATACGCGTGCGGTTAGATGTTCCTTCCGGAATGAAAGGAACATATATCACGCGTCGAGAGGCCTCAGCCTCCGTTTTTTTCTCGGAAATCGTGAATAAAAACTTTTTGCCCCGTGGTGCCGAATTTCTCGGACGCGTTTTCGTAGTTCTGGCAATTCGAGGAGATGCAAGGAGTCGCCCTGCGCGTCCTCGTGAAGAGTTTTCGTCGATAGCGTCGCTGGATGATTTTTTATTCGCTATTTTCGACAAAAATGATTTGGAAAATTTCGATCCCGTAGTGCCGGGAGACCAAGACGCATTGGGGTTCGGAGGGTCAAGTTTGTCAGCCTCGGCTTCGCCTCGGCCGACAATTACATGTGTTCTGGGACTTTCCTGATTTTCCTGCCCTAGGTGTGTAATGTACTATTTTTACTGCGGTTTGCAAATGAAATGGGACCTTTTATTTTTTCCCTCAGAATTTTTTTTTTTCGAAGGGGTTTATCCACGATTTTCGGGAAAAAAAATGAAAAATTACTGGACTCTATAGTGATTCGAGGCGATGCAGGGAGTCGCCCTGCGCGTCGTCGTGAAGAGTTTTCTTCGATAGCTTCGTTGGTTGATTTTTTATTCGCTATTTTCGAAAATAGTATATTACACACCTGGGGCAGGAAAATAAGGAAAGTTGCAGAACACATGTAATTGTCGGCCGAGGCGAAGCCGAGGCCGACAAACATGTGTTCTGAGGCTTCCTTTTTTCCTGGCCGAGTAGTGGATACGATTTTTCTGCCCGACGTGGCCGAAAGTAGCCATTTCCGGCCCGGAGGACAGAAAAAAATGATTTGGAAAATTTCGACCCCGTGGTGCCGGGTGACCAAGACGCATTTCTCATTGGGGTTCGGAGGGTCAAATCGATCGTTTCACTGGGGTTTGCAAATGAAATGGGACCTTTTATTTTTTCCCTCAGAATTTTTTTTTTTCGAAGGGGTTTATCCGCGATTTTCGGGAAAAAAAAATGAAAAATTACTACCCCCTATGGTGATTCGAGGCGATGCAGGGAGTCGCCCTGCGTGTCCTCGCGAAGAGTTCTCGTCGATTCCGGTTTTAAAAAAAAATTTATTCACGATTATCGAGAAAAAAACGGAGGCTGAGGCCTCCTGACGATTTTAGAGCCGTTCTTCTCATCGAACAACTTTAAAATAGATTGGCTTTAAGACGCTGTCGTATAAGTTCAAGTTATCGCGAATAAAAGGAGCGCTGCAGCGCCACCAGACAACCGTTCGCGCGCGTCAGCGCGCGTGATGCACCCTAGTATTTTAAAAATTTCAAAATCCCATTGAATTTGGATTTTCCTAGCAATTCTAACAAAAGTCTCAGCCAACGTAGAGCCAGTACAGATCAACATCTCTGCAAAACGGGAGTCCTGTAGGTCAAACCGTTCGCGAGTTATGAACGATTGAATTTTACAGTGCCAGTGCATACACACACACACGCACATCCGGACATTTCATCTAGACACGATTTTTCGATGTTTAGGGACAATTTAGACGCATTGACATCGAAGCTGGAAAGAAAAAAAAATTCCACCGTCACATAGATTATTATTCGAAAATCTGTGCAAATAGATCCCGCGTCTGCGTGTGCTCGACGTATTAGAGTTCCGTCGGCGAATAGATCTCACACCTGTGAGAATAATAAGATCGCGTCCAGTGCATCAGAGGATCGAGAGCAGTGTACGATCTCCTGACGCGCATCCGCAAAGTCCTGTTGGGCGAGATTGAGTCTGACTTTCGCGGAGGTTGTGTAAGCTCCATGGCCTTCCATGTAAAATGAGAAGGACGGAAAGAGGAGAGAATGGAAAGACACGGAGAAAGAAGAACGAGGAGAAGCTAGAAGAGACGAAGACGCGAAGGAAGGGAAGCAGAAGAAGAAGACGAGAGAAAACCGGCGGGTTGAATCTAAATATAACTACTTGACGGCGGCGCGAAGGCGCCCATCGATGTACTCTGCACCTTCCTGCTCCTCTTACATGTTAGAGTAAACCTTTCCTCCCCCGCGAGCAACGAGAGGGATAGAGAGCAACCGTGTCCGCCATCTCGCTCGCCGCTCTTCTCTTCGCTTCTCGTCCTGATGCTGCATGCTCCTCAACCGCCGCGCGTCTTCCTCCCTTTTTTCTCCCTCTTTAAACCCTCTCACAGATTCACACCACGAGAGAAACTACGAGAAGCCTTGCAGTCGCTTGAGAAGAGTACCGCGACGCGACGACGCCAGCTCAACCGCGAGAGTACACACACTACGCGAGCTATATGGAACCTCTCGCGTGCATGTGTGCTGTACACCGACGAATGGCTACACACTTGGAAGACCTCCTGGCGATCTTATGTGCGGCCATCATACGAATGCACCGGGTGTCTCGACGCAGAGTCTCGATATCGAGAATACGCGAAAAACCACGTGTCTCCGCGACGAGGTTCTTCATGAGAAACTCGAGATAATCGCGTTTTGTGGCCATAGACTCGTCGCAATCAAAATTTGACGAAAACTGTTGTCAGTTGAGTTTTCGTCCCGAATTTCACTCGCTGCGATCCTGCAAGTTCACCAGGACACCCTGTACACGTGGATCCATGTATATGCATACAAAGTTGGACGAACTCGCTCTTCGCCGATGTGAAAAACGTCTCGGTTTCTATCCTGCTTCACGAACCCTTGCACCTTTCCGCACCGAAGGGAATTTCGCTGGTCAAAGGTGCGAGGTTTCCCTTTTTTCTCTCTCTCTCTCTCCCTCGCTCTCGTCGATTTTGTTTTTTTTTTTTGCATCTTTCGCTCTTTGGCTCTCGCTCTCTTCACTCCAGTGAGCTTCCGCAGCTACACTCTGTGTGTTGCGTGGGGCTCCTCAATCTACAGACTTCGTAGCATCGCATCCCTTTCTCTCGCACTCTCACTTCCTTTCGTTATTTTGCCAAGTTACGATTTTACGTCTCGCTGTAATCGCATTCGTGGTAACGGACCAGGAAGCTCGTCTTTCCCGGTAGCCAAGTAGCAAAAGATCGTTTTTTCTTTATTTTTCACTCTGCTGATGAAAAAAAAAGGAAAACTGGAAAAACCGATTTTTCCAACATTTTCAACGCGATCGTAAGGAACGTTTTGATAAAATATTATTCGAAAACTACAGTTTGACATGGACCAAGGATTTATTTCCTCTCGGTACAGACCTCATCGACGAGACACATCCATCATTTAAAAATTTCTTCAGCCACTTACAGCACATCGAGGATATTTCTCATCGACGCGAAGCAACCAACGAAACGATCGTGTAAATTCTCATAATAATCTATTATGACGTGGGGGACAGAGGAAGAAGGAGCAGCAGGCAATTGATTATGATGCTGTACGACCCATCACCCGCTGATGCATCCATAATCGAGCCTCTCCCTCTCTCTCTCCTTATCCCTCATTTGTCCCGCGCCGATAATAATCGAAAAACGTGCGTAATCGTTTTCATCATCACCGCGACGAGTTGGCTCGTTTAAAGGATCGAGAATAAAAAATTCCAAGAAGAAGAATAAAGATCCGGAGCTCGAATCTTCGCTTTCGATGAGCATGCAGAGCGTTACATACTTTTGTATATACAATAGCCATAAAGTGCGTGAACACGAGTGCAACGAAGATATCGGAGCAGCAGCAGCAGCAGCAGCAGGGTGAGCAGTAACAGAAAGTGAGCGAATGAGCAAGCTCAGTGTTCAAGGACTCGGAACAACTCGTTGCGAGAGCAAGTTCGTTTCTCCTGCGCGATCGTAACACGGGTGGAGAACTCTACCGTCCTGGTTTTCTAT
The DNA here is from genome assembly GCA_037952995.1 of Hyposoter didymator. Lineage (NCBI taxonomy): Eukaryota > Metazoa > Arthropoda > Insecta > Hymenoptera > Ichneumonidae > Hyposoter > Hyposoter didymator. Next base: position 13,553,688 of record JBAJMU010000007.1, read on the forward strand.
ACAGCGAGAGAATAAGAAGAAAGCATGCTCCGCAGGGACTTTTCGCAGCAGCATCAACAGCAGCAGCAGTTACTCCCTGGCTACCGTATCTTTCCTCTAGCTCCGGTGCTGTTGTACTTATATTATGTACTATGTATCAACCGGAATCGAGAAACCAGAAGGATAGAGCGAGCTTGATCCGACGAGAGAATTCAAGACCGAGAGAGAAGCTTCTCCTTGTGTATCCATGTTTTCCGAGTTACGCACCAAACGATTTGTGAGTTGAATCATTAAGTCTCTGTCTTTCTCTTTCCCTCTTCCACTTTCTGTATCGCGCGAGAGTATTTCTTGCTCGATTCCATAGAAAGAAATGCTAAAACTCGTCAGAGCTCTCTATGCGCTGAGCGGTTACAACAAGTCGATATGAAACTTGGTTTCAAACGCCAAGGATATCGTGCAAGAAGCACCCGAGATCGCAACGCCCATCATCTTATTGAACATTAAATGCACCATTAATTGTTGCAGCTACTTATTCATAAATGTATGAGAGGAAAAAATTATCCCGATAAATCGTTATCGCCGATCGCAAAAGTCCTCGATGCATCTCTACGTCCTGATCCTCCTGAATCACCATCTGGACCGTGTAAAATATAAATCCAGAACCGTTGCAATATAATTTATCACTTGATGTAATTAACACGTCAAATCAAGGATGATGATCCTTGTGATGATCATTACAAAAATGTTCCTAATACAAAATTGACTTGGAAATATTCATTTTATTATTTTAAAAATATAATCCATGACGAATCGATATTTTCATATAATTCTATTGATGCAAATATTCTTAATAAGGCAATTTTCATTAGCTTTGTACATTCGATGGAAAATAAATTTTGTTAAAGATCGTCGATACTTTGTTGAACACAGTGAACTAAATAGTTTTTGATAATTTCAAAATTTTCGTTTTATTTTGTCAGGATTTTTGGTTTCTAATGGAATTCTCGGCAAAATTTACAATTGGAACGACAAAAATTTGCTTTAGAAAAGATTTTCTAGAATATTTTTTGCTCCGATGACACAATTTTTGGGATTATTGGAAAAAAAACGGTAAATATGCAGAAGTGCGGCTTTTCCCAAAAATGGAGATTTTTTTTTTTATTATTTTTGAATCACTTANTCCCCCGCCTAATTATGATTATTAGAGATGCCCTTTATACGATGGAATCAAAAAAAAAAATTTATCTCCATTTTTGGGAAAAGCCGCACTTCTGCATATTTACCAAAAAAACGTTTAGTTGAACGTATCGAACAAAATATCAATATTTTCCAACAAAATTTCGTTTTTTTTAAATATTTCAATGGATTTTTAATGAGGAAATCCAACAAACTAAAACACGTACACATTCCTGAGTATTTAGGGAATAAATCGATGAGTTTCTCATTATGAAATCACTGAAAAAAAANAAAAAAAAAAAAAAAAAACAACTTTTGACTCTTCTTTGGTTCGTCGGACGATAATTTACCGGGCTGACTTCCATAAGAGGTTGTCGGGTTGTCAGACACTCTGTGTTACGAGAATCTCTGGTACACGTGGCAGAAAAGCATGGAACATAGAAAAATGAGAGAAAAGAAATAAAGGGAGGCGAGCGCAGGGAGATCGAAGGCATTTGTGCGAGTTTAGCGTCTCACTCGAAGTCTCAGGGACCCCCGCAAATAAGGAGAAGGAATCGCGCCCGCGGGTGTACAAAGCGGCGCACGGTCTTTTGCGCTTTGAGCAGACCCGTCGCGGGGCGCGCTGCTGTTCACCAATGGACAAAAGCCCGCGAGATCCTCTCTCTCGAGAGAGTATCGGAGTACACGTCTCTATATACGCGCCAACTGTGTTGCAGTATTTTCTGCATACTGGGAAAGAGAGGGAACGATAGGGAGTGGATGAGAGAAAAGAAAGATCGCGCGCGCGGCGGTATGCGTTGGCCGATCTTGGCATACTATGTAAATAGTATAAAATACTATACTGCCTACTGGTACTTGGCGGACTACTGGTGTCCCGCAGCTGGTTAACAAACGACTCTCTCTCTGATGTGACTACTCGAGAGTCCATGGTATGCGATCAGCAAAAGGCAGCGCGCGCGCGCCTGGCACAAATACATTAAAAGCGGGAGTTGGCATATATATATAGAGGAGGCGAGGGCGCGGGGGGATAGCGCAGGAGACACGAAGCAGAGAGGCAGTCACGCCAGAGCAGCAGGGACTGCGCGGGAGATACACAGGAAATGTAGGGATTGCAGCAGCATTGCAATGGACAATCCTACGTACACACGAGAAGCTAAAGTGCATACGAGTAGGAAAGTTAAGCACGTGCGAGTTTGGAACGCGGAACCTTTGATGATTGACGGACAGCATGGAATCACAGTGCGCCAAGAGGAGCTTCACGGTTTGTTCGGAATACATGCGTGGAGACACGCCAACACATGGGCGATCGAAGCGCGCGATTATACGAGTTGAAATTGTTATACCAAAACGGAGCTATAAGAGCGCGACGCAATGCATTTTCCCACCCGAGATTAAATGCCGCGAGAGTCTCTTGCAGCAGGAACTCAATGCTATCTGCGCGCCCTGTACCAATAGGCAACCCGAACACCGATGCTGGACTCTTGGCTAGTTTAATTGGTGCGAGGGAGAGAGAGAGAACGAGGGACTGTCGATTATACGTAATTATACCGATAGATGGCTCTTGCAGAGATTATTATTATGTGCCCTACGAGAATTTCATCCCTGAACTCGAGCCTGAACTTGACATTGAACCTCGAAGCAGGCAGCAAGGCAAAAATGGTATGCCGCCCGAAGACCGAGCTGCTCTCGTGTGTATTGCACGAGAGTCCAAACAACTGTTCACGATGCGCTCTCTCGCGGTCGAAAGAGAATAAGGACCTCGAGAGGAGCAGCACCGCGCAACCTCCTTGACCTCCGTGACGTCGTTCGGACCGCATACACACATGCACTCCTCGCTGGGACCGAGGGGCCCATACCAAGTTGGATTAATCGTTGTATAAGGTCTTCTCGGATATAACGGCACGTCATAATGAGACACGAACGAGCGGCGGTCCCGCGGTGAGAGACCGAACAGACTTCACACATATAGACGCGCGTGCAGTACGTCTTTTCACCATATATATACCAAAAGACACAGACGTACCCACCCTTTATGTATATATTATACAGTATAACGATGATGAAGTTTGCATCGTTGAAATGCAACGAAAACACTTTATTTTTTATAGCTGAGCTCAAAATTTTTATACAGTATCTTTCAACGATAATGCGACAGTATTCTTTGCCACTGAAGACTAAATTTACTACAAAAATTGTAACGATCGCATTAATTATCAAAATGATGAATAAAAAATACTATTTCGTTGTATTTCAACGATTCAATCTTCAGGATCTTAAAACAATGTCGTTGAAATTCGCATCGTTGGATCGCAACGAAAATTAATCATTTTGTATAGCAGAGCCCGAAATTTCCTTACAGTATTAGTGAACGATGACGGGACAGTTTTCTTTGCCATTGAAAATTTGAATTTAATAGAAAAATTGAAACGATCGCATTAATTATCAAAATAATGAATAAAAATGTATTTTTCGTTGTATCCCTACGATGAAAACTTCGTAATTATCGTACAGTATATACCGCGGTGCATACAACTGTTTGTAATAGTAACACAGGTCCACGTGCGAGCACGTATGTCGAGTTACCCAGCATGCCCTGAATCATTCAACGCCAGCTACGCCGCGTCCCGCTCGCTCTTTGCACTTCCGTAATAAGTAATACATTCATACATGAATCTCGCTACGTACAAATATATATTTACATTTTTATTTGTCCAAGTGGCTCTGCGTGTGTATGTGGAACGAACGCGAGACCCACTGCCGGAGTACAGAAGCAGCAACGGTCTCTGGGACTTGGGCTCGCGGACCCTGAATAATAAATAATGAATAATAAAGTTACGTCCAGCCAACAAGACAAATATCTATGTACTCCGGACTCTGCGGTACACACATGAATCATAACGTAATACTATAAACGCGCATTAACATTTCAAACGGGATTTGACCAGTTCTCTCTATGACAGCGTTATTCCACACGCTCCCGCCGCTATAAGGCCAGAGCTCGACTCCGTGAAATGTATATCGAATTCGGATTTAATTAATATCGTGCTCATACATCCGCCTAAGCTTCGGAAAGACCCGACGAGCCATTGTCAAAGACCCAAAACGTTTCGTTCATTGAGTTTTCATGGCGCAATCCCATTCAGTGAAAATTCATTACAAATTATGAGCACGATGGCTAAGGGAATCTTTAGAAACGTGTAGATAGTGATGTCGAGTGTCATCCATGGGATTGAGGTTCAAGAGGAAAATGTTGACAAACTGGGAAATGTCTCGTAACTCGCCAACGTCGCCTCCGAGAAACAAATGGCTAAGGACTTTCCTTGTCAAAACTTGCCGATTGAGCCGCAGCTGCGAATATTGAGGGTCACTTTTCGGACACCTCATACAGCTCGATTCAGCCGATAAAAGGTGAGAGAGGGAGCGATGAAGTTTTTTTCCTCCACCTCGTCAAGAAATTCCGCAATTATTTGAGATTCCGCTGCGATACGCATGTGTAACACACAACTCACCTCAACCTTTCCATCCTATACCGTATATCCATATTTTACAGTCTCCCTGCTGTACCCACCGCAGGTATATACGATTCTCTGTACATTCGCGTATTACGGATTCTTCCTCTCTCTCTCTCTCTTTTCTCTTTCTGTTCAGCATTGGTACGTGATGCTACTTGGCATTATAGATGGAAGAGGGGGTGGAAGAAGGAGATACAAAAGAAGAACAACAACTCCTGAGGTCATGTTCACACGAAGCAAATCTTTCTTTCTCTCTCCGCTCTCCTCTGTCCTTCCCTTTTTCTTTTTTCCATGCAATAGCCCCGGACGCACATGAGCAGACTTATTAATTCACTAATTCTGATTAATATTAATGTCTGGTGCATGGTCGCATCGCATATGCTGTTTCAAAGCAGCCGAGCCTCCGCTTCCAATGTGTCACCAGGTGAGACTCATCGCGCGAGACGACGAGTTGCGAAACTCGACTTCCGAGAGCCAAGTTGGAATTTTTATCTCCGACGATGAATCTGCGGGAGGATTCTGCAGGAAGGGATTCAGGAATTCTTTCGCCTGATGGTGATCCACGTCCTTGCGGTCTCTGCTTTGGAAAATCCCGAAAAAGATCGAATTCTTTTCGTTCAGTCACGCCAGCGAGTGAATTTTTGTTTTTTTTTTCCTCAACTCTCCCAGTCCGGAAGATTTGTTTTTTTTCCTCAACTCTCCCAGTCCGGAAGACTGAGTAGCAGGAAAATAAATCTCGTTCGTGCACGTATCGATTATTCAAAGTTGCGTTCAATCGGGACGTTGCATTCCCAAAGTGCCACGAATCGGGATATTGACGAAAAATGAACGTCAAAAGGTGCGTGACTGCGCTCAACAGTCGCGAGAAAGTACATCGACGAAGAAAAGCAGAGAGCAACTGACAAGCGATGACTATCGCGTTGCTCGACCAGAGGCCATGAAAATCGATTTTTCGTTCATCACGCGATTCGAGAATGACTGATCGACGTGCCAAGTCTCGTTGCTGCGGCCAATCGCTCTCAGCGCAACTTGTACAGGGCACAGCAACGGACACGAGAGTCATGTATCGTTTAGGCACGCTCAAAAGTATTCACGACAATCTCACACTCGATCTTTAATCGATTTTCGAATCAGGTCAATCAAACAATTACCGAAGATGCTTCATCATCGCTGGAGATGGTTAGATTTTTCTCTCGAGTGTTCCGTCCGCGTTCAACGCGAAGTTGAAGGGTTATTGTTATCGGTAATCATCACAAAACATGATTCTCAGTCAAATCGAGAACAAAATCATGTTCTGATTTCCCTTCGGATTGGTAACGACCGATTAATCGAAAAAAAATCCAAAGAGATAGTCCAAAGACATTGCACAGTTCGTAATCAAGACCGAACTCTGTTTGCTCGATGCGGAAAGTAATTCCAAACGTTTTTGTCAAGTGCTCGGAGAATCCGAAGAATACAACGAATCGAAATGAAGAAACAGGGAGCGAGAGAGAGGGAGAAAGAAAAGAGAGAGTATTTTCTTAAGATATTATCATTTTATTGATATATCGTTACAGATTAGCCGCGTACTTAGAAGACACGTGCAGCACCCTCATAAGAATCTCGTATTTAATCCTCGAGCAGATCGAATAGAAACGATAAGAGTGAAAGAGAAATATGAGGATAAAAACAAGTAGAAGAAATGTTAAACAGCGAATCGAGGAAAGATTACAGCAATCGGCCACACGAACCTGCAGCAGAGAAAAAAGAAAAAGAGAGAAGGAAGGTCTTGACGAGTTTTATATCAACGAGCGCGATAAAAGGCGGATCTGGATATGCGGCGTTCGATGACGTTTCCAGGTCTGTGACGAAGCGTACGCAGAGGCGCATTGGCCGCGGGTTCAACAGACTGACGTGGAAGGAAAAGCACAGAGCAGGAAACGTATTTGGAAAAGAGCAGCAAAAAAAAAACGAGAGGAATGGACAAAAAATTGGAGATTCGGATGACGCGAGGAAAAAGAGGGAAAGCGATCATCGATGCCGCGGAGATCGAAAGGAAAGAAAAAACGAGTTGGTGGGCTCGGTGGAAAAAAAAAGGAAAGGAGTGAGGAAAAGCGCGATAAAAAAGCAGAAAAAAGTCACTACAACGAGCGGTTTACGCTTGCGTGTGTTATAAGAAAGAACACGAGGCACATTGGATCGCAGAGAAACGCGGAGTGTATACATAACTCGAATTAATGCGGCTTGAAGGAGGGAGGGGCGCAGTGTGGCGAAACGGAAAGAGAAACGAAGAGAAAGAGGGAAAAAGGTGGACGAGCCAAGCTGCAAGGCCCACGGGTATAGGATGACACTCTGTGGGTCCTCTGAAGTGTACTTCAGGACGTCCGACGACGACGTCGTCGTCGTCTTCACAAACGTCGTTGGATCGTGAGGCTGCGGGCCCACACTCCGTTCTCTCGAGACCGCAGCACCGAGAAACCAGCAACAGTCGCGAGTTGTTCCCGCAATGCTCTCTCTCTCTCTCTCTCGCTCTTGTGGCTCGCTTGAGAGACTCTTGGCTCGACCTTGAACAGGCCCTGTATGGTCTATGCCACTGACACGGACCAAGGACGCGAGGCGGCAGCATCGGCGGCCGAGTCTCGCTCTCCTTCTCTCCTCTTTACTCTCCTTTCACTCTTTCCCTCTCTCGCTCCCTCTCTCGCCGCGACGTTTCTCACTCGTTGTTGCTCCGACTGCCCCCTCACGGTACTCACAGCAAAGCAGGAGAGTGTACCAAGCAAAAGGAGCAACACGGTACGTGTACAAAAACGAGAAATAAAATAATACGAAAAAGAAAGAGAGAGAAAACGTATGCTGACTTTGTATCCTTCGTCTCTGTTGGTTACCGCGAACGGAGGAGTGTCCCGAAATGCGGTCGTGGAACTCGCCCGCGCGCCAGCTCCTTCGGATTCCCCCGTCACTTTATTTTATACCGAGCTGCGTGAATATGTGTAGCAGCAGAATTTTCCATAAGAGTGGACGGGCATTACGTCGATTACGTCGAAATCATTTTTGACGGACAATTTCCTTTTTTTTCACCCTCTAAACAGTCCGGCGACGCAGTCGTTTTCTATACGAGGACTCCAACATCCTGGCGCGTTGGCACGGCCAACGGGAAATGTTTGTACGTCAATTTTTAACGTTGATGCAATTATTCACACGTTCAATTATTTTTCACAATTATATGCTACGAATTTCAATGAATACGCTTCCGTTTCGTCAAGAATGTAAACGACAACATTGACTTTGAATTTCCACTCGAATTGGTCGATTTTCCGAACGGGAAATAAATGTATAACATGGAGAATGCTCACATTTTGGCGAGGGCCTTTTTCGTACACCGTGCGCGGGAGCTGCCCTCGTAAGTGTTCTCTGTAAACTGGACGCAGCCTTCCTTCCTTTCCTTCCTTCTCTCGCCTTCTCTCGCCCTCTCTCTCTCCGTCTCTCCCGTTTCCACTCTTCGCTTTCTTATGGCAGATCCAAAGAGGGGCATTGGCGCAGAAGACAGCAGGCAGAGGTCGCTGCCCTCTTGCTAACCGTATAACGAGCTCGCTCTCACTGTCTATTTCTAACCTTCTCAATATTTTTCCCGGCAAAACTACATTTACCGTAAAGTAGTAAAAAAAAAAAAAATCATACTTTTTGCAAAAACGCAAATTTTGCACTTTTTCGTCTTCTGGGCTTTCAGGACCTGGTGGAAAGAATCAGGATCAGAAATCGAACTATTGGGAGAAATGACAGAAAGGACGTCGGTCCACGAATTTCTTCAAATATGCACTCGAGTCTCGTCGACGTATAGGGCGCGGACACGAAGGTCCTTACTCTCGGCCCGATGCTCATCTTTCTTAAATCCTTAAGGGCCAGAGGGAGAGGGAGGGAAGAGAATGGGCGTAGGATGGAGGGCCGCCAAGAGCAGAGAATAAAGCGAGGATGAAAAACGAGGCATCCACGAGACTCTCCCAGAGACTCTCGACATGGACCGCGCGGGTCCCACACCCATTCGCGATCTCATCAACACACGTGCCAACACCCACACGAATATTTAAGATATTTCGTTTTATTTCGAATCTCTCAACGAGATACGTCAGAGTAGGCCCTCGAGACAAATCATCCGCGTTCCGAAGGAACGAAAAATAAAAACTGGCAAACAAGCCACGAGAGAGATGTGAATTCATCTCCGATCGTTCAGCGTCGCGAGTACGAAAATTATTCAAATTCTCAAATGTGAATAATTTTTCATCCGAGCTCTCGGGCTCGGGCTCGTCGTGCGTCCGAGAAGGACGATGAGCCCGCGGAGTCACTGACTGCGGAGTGTGTACATTTTTTTTTGTTTTTAATGAAAAGGACAAATGCCGTTTTGACGGCCGAGTTACGGTTCGACGAATCGCACAGAAGACCATCACGTACGCTGCTGGACTATGGACATGCACGAAGCAAAGGGAAGAATCAACACGAAGAGGCTTGGCCCAGCAGCTGAATGCAATCGCAGCTTTTCGTTGGCTGCTTATTTGCGAACGCAGGAAAATTGTGCAGAAGGTACGCAAACTTGTGAAGAAAGGGATATAAGGACCCAATATACCGATATGCTCTTGCACGCAACACCGTAAATGTTTACGACGTATATTGCGCGAGGCGCGTGCACGCGAATCCTCTCTCTCACTCTCTCTCGATCTCTTTGAATGTGGATTTTAACTCTGTTCGCGCCGACAACATCCTGCTTTAACTAGATTCCCCGGTGTCTCAATTTATGCCCAAGGATGCCCCGTGATCTCCGCCGCGTCCCTCCGCCAGGACCCGTTCCTTCCTTTTTTTTCATTTTTTTCATTTTTTTTTCCTTGCTCAACGTACACTATTCGCCGAGAGGAGCAAATGCCCATTCACGTATAGTTATAATGCGCTAGAGTCGTATATATGGGACGTCCGCACTCGCCGCGCAATGGCGCAAAAGCGATTCACGGTGAATTTGCACGCTCGGATTAATATACTAACCAGGGCTTTGCACCAGAGATCTCGATGTAATGCAAGAAATACCCCGAGTTACCAGCTAAAACGAGAGAGAAGAAAATCAAAATGCTCGTGTGACAAATATTTTTTATTCTAACCCTCACTAAATAATCACTTGGACAAGATCCAAGGACGAGAAGCTTAAACCGTGTCTTGATGCTGCGGTCGCATCCTACGAGAATTTTAATTGAGCATCTTCGACATTGAGGTTTATCAACGTGAATTATTTAGTGAAAAAAAAGGAGAAAAAAATTATTCCAGAGAAAAAAATAAAAAAAATTGAACAGAATTTCTTTTGCAGAGAAATTTCCGGATTTTCATGAATTCTTGTTGAATTGGTAAGAGCTGATCATGATAATTAAACACTCAACGGCATTTCGTTGCCATTCAACTGTCCGAGTTGCGTGCGATCAAGTTCCGAGAGTCTAAAGTTTGCAGCGCAGAATGTTCGGGCCAGCAGCAATTAAGGAGACGAAGAATCGTTGAATTGTGTTTGGAAGAGAGTTTTCAGCAAGTGGTGGGCAGCAGTCCAGCGAGAGCTGGCTTTATGAGTGTGTGCTCGCGGTGGTTTTATATACGAGTGGCATGGATTTCGAGGGACGTAAATATCTCTTTATACAATGCTACACAATGTAAGGATATTTTACGTTTCATTACGCAGCGTCGTTTGTCCACAAGATTACGGGCTATCGCGTCTGAGGAAACAAGTTAGAAAATTAACGATCCTAAGTTGGATATACGAACAAACGCTCCACGTGCATCGTGTCTTCGACTTACGGTACCGATAAACAATATGACCTTCAGGAATGTCGGACAATCGTGTTTATGATCATTGGCTCGCTGTGGATTCGAGGCCTGAAGCGGCTGGACCAGTAATTATCCTGCAAACGGTTTTCCCCTTAAACTCCGAGCTTTATTCCAGCCTTTCCTTTTTTTCTTGTCATACTGGGTCGTTCCTTAATCATCGACTTACTCTGGCTCGATGTAATTATGTATAAATATGGGAATAAAACCTTCCGGAAAAATGGACGTTAATTGGACGCTGATTCGGAATTTATACTGCGAAATAAATATCATCCTCAACTTTGCATCGTTGAAATACAACGAATTTTTTTTTTTTCATTATTTTAATAATAAATGCAATTGTTTCAATTTTTATAGTGAATTCACTTTTTCAATGGCAGAGAATATGAAAATTTTGTGTTCTGCTAGAAAAAATGATAAATTTTCGTTGCATTCCAACGATACGAACTTCAACATCGTTTTTTTATGATCCTGAAGTTTGGATTGTCGGAAAACATCGGAAAAATATTATTTTTTCCATTATTTTGATAATTAATGCAACCGTTTTTATTTTTCTAGTAAATTCGAAGAATCGTTGACGAATGTGCTAATTTTGGGCTCTGCAATAAGAAATTATCAATTTTCGTTGCATTCCTACGATGAGAACTTTAAAATTGCAAATGAATTGATTCGAACGTTCAAGATTTTGTTGTAATAAAAAAAAATGTCCTCAAAGTTATTGTACTTTGTGAGCAAATGAGCGATTACAAAATACATCAATGGAAACTTATCTACAAAACGACATGAGAAATTAAATTCCACTTTGACGAGGAACCAAGAATTATGTGTATTCGGTCAACAAAGAACGAAGCAAAATGATAAATGTGGAAAGCTTGTGCAATGATGTTAAAATACGATCGATGTACAAGAGATTTGTTACAATTACATGAAAAATCCTAAAAATGATTAATTGAAAAATTGAATTATTGGGATACGGTATCGTCCCTGCTCCAATCGATCTCGATTAATTTCTTTCATTCAGCAAAGTAAACAATGAAAATATTATGCAAATTTATGTCCCATTGAAAATCCACATTGTGTGCAAAATATTTCATGAAAATGTCGTTTCTGAACGACGTTATTCTTCTTGACATAACGCGCTTGTGAATGGGAATGATTTGTGGCGACGTGACACGATCCTGACCTTGAGCGATCTGGCCCTATAAATTCATAGCACCTGCTCGAATTTCTAGCGTTACTGATCGATGGAATTGTTCACTATAAAAAACGAACTGATAACAGCCTTGCTATAAAAGCCTCGTTTCTTTTTCTCGGAGAACAAATTTCCACTTGGAATCTCCCAACAAGCACCATCCCTCGCGAAAGGTAGGACGACTTTTTTTTTTTTCTAAGCAAAGACACAAATTTAACGAAGAATCTTATTCGCAGATGCGTTGCTTGCTATTGTTAACCTTCGCGGTGCTTATTTCGGCCGCTTGTGGATCAAGCGAGAGTGAGTACCCGAGGTTTTTTTTTTCCATAAAAATACGCAGTTTTCCCATAAGAACATCGGGAGGAAAATTGTTTTTCACAAACTCGATTCATTGTCAATTTTTCTGTAGAATTTATTCTGAATTTTTCGAAAAATCGTTTATTTTTATTTTTTAATTTTTTTTAAAGAAAATTGGTGAATTTTCTGGAATTTTTATATTGAGCATTTTGCTCTATTGCAGAAAAGATCGTATGCTACCTCGGGAGCTGGTCGGCGTACCGTCAAGGAGATGGAAAGTTCAACATCGAAGACATTGACACGAAACTGTGCACTCATTTGATCTACAGTTTTGTTGGAGTTACGAAAAACGACGTGAATATTAACGACCCAAATGTGGATTTGGACAAAAATGGATTCGCCCGATTCAACGGGCTGCGAAAGAGAAATCCGGGGCTGAAAACGATGGTGGCGATCGGGGGTTGGAACGAAGGCTCTACTGACTTTTCAAGAATGGCAGCGAGCCCCAGTTCTCGCGGTGAATTCGTTGAGAACGTTATCAAGTTTGTCAAAAAATACAATTTCGACGGTTTGGACATGGATTGGGAATATCCTGCACAACGGGACGGCGCCTCCCCCGCAGATGTCAACAACTTCGTCGCCCTTCTCAAGGATCTGAGGATCGCCTTCGATCGTGAAAATTTGATTCTTAGTGCAGCCGTCGCAGCTGCTGAATCTTCGGCTTCTAAATCTTACAAAATTAAGGAAATCGCCAAGTATCTTCATTTCGTGAATTTGATGGCGTACGATTTGCATGGACATTGGGATTCCAAGACTGGAATGCACTCAGCTCTGTACGCAGCTTCTTCCGAAAGTGGCGACGCTGCCAAAGGAAATATCGTAAGTATTATCGAACCTTCGTGACTCTGAAGTTTGCAACGTTGAGATTCAACGAAAAATATTTTTTCCGTTGATTATTTGTGGAACTTTGAAAATGCTCAGTAATTGTTAATTATCGTAATTACCAGGAGGCCATCGTCAACTATTGGTTATCTCAAGGAACACCCAGAGAGAAGTTGATTCTGGGCACACCGTTGTACGGTCGATCGTTCACAATAGCTCCAGGCAGCACCGCAGTTGGTTCCATTTCGTCGGGACCAGGCGCTCCTGGAGTTAATACCGGCGAAGCTGGTTTCCTCGGATTTAATGAGATTTGCGAATCGATAAAGAAAGATGGATGGCAAGAGGAATTCGATGAGGAGAGACGCGTCCCTTACGCTCACAAAGGAAGCCAGTGGGTTAGCTACGACAACGTCAAGTGAGTATACCAACTAATCACGATGTTGCACCGTTCGAATGCAACGAAAATTCATCAGTTTTTATAACAGAACGCAAAATTTTCATACAGCGTTTGTCAACGATAATGGGACAGACTTCTTTGCCATTGGAAAACTGAATTTACTAGAAAAATTAAAACGATCGCGATAATTATCAAAATAATGAATAAAAAATATTTGTTCGTTGCTTTCCAGCGATCCAAACGTCAGGATCATTAAATAACGATGTTGAAGTTTGTATCGTTTGGAATGCAACGAAAATTGATCATTTTTTATAGTCTTCTCTGCCATTGGAAAACTGAATTCACTAGAAAAATTAAAACGATCGCATTAATTATCATCAGAATAATTAAATAATAATATTTTTGCGATTCCGAACAACAGGTCCATGAGAGAAAAGGCTGAGTATGTGAAGAAAATGGGCCTTGGTGGTGCGATGGTGTGGTCCATTGAGACTGACGACTTCAAGGGCAGATGCGGCGACAAGTATCCTCTGCTCAAGACTCTCAATGAGGTTCTTCGTAATGGAGAGCCACCGAGCACAGACAGCGAGCCCGAACCGGAATTAATCGAACCAGAATTAATCGAACCGGAATCAATCGAGCAGGAATCGACCCAAGCGTCACCGCCGTCACCTGCGAGTCCAGACTTTTGCGAACCTTCCGAAGTTGGACTGATCCCTGATCCAACTAATTGCAATCAGTTTTTCCACTGCGTCCCATTGCCCTCGGGTCTCGTTGCCAAATACCGATTCACTTGCCCGAGTGATTTGTGCTTCAAAAAAGAATCCGGAGTTTGTGATTGGCCTTGAAAACGAACCAACGACTTTAGCCAAACGTGGAAAAAGATAAACGTGTCTGATTTATATTTTCGTTGTAATAACTTGATTATTTTCAATAAAAAGTGCTAATCAAATAGAAAAACCGTCTTTCCTGTTTCAATCTCATGAAAAATTGTCTCCACACGATACAGATTACAATTTCAAAGTTCTCATCGTTGGAATGCAACGAATCTCCTTTAAACAATTGGAAAATTGAATTTTCCAGAAAATTTGGAACGATCGCATTAATTATCAAAATAATGAAAAAAAAATCAATATTTTTTGTTGTTTTCCAACGATTAAAACTTCAGTATCATTATTACAAATTTGTCTAGCTTAACGAGCCAGCGCAGTTCACAATGAAATGCAATGAAATTCGCGAATCTGAAAATTGTGCTGGAGGAAAAGGAAGCAATGAATGTCTCGCTGCAAAAATAAACTGCCCCCAACGTTCTGCTTGCAATTTAACAAGCGATAAGATAGAATTGCGTTGATGGTGTGCAGGTGAGTATTGCAGAGCAGAGAGAGAAGGAGAGAGATTGACTCTAATCCTGATAAGATGGCTGTATATAATCTACGAGTATTTTACACGTCGAGCAAAAGCAAGTTCTCCGGAAGTTCTCTATCACCGCGCGGTTTCCACCGAAAGGTGTGTGCTGCGGTATAGTTTTCGTTGAGCGAATAGTACACACGTGTGTAAAGAGCATAGAGTGAGGATCTGGGGAATTGTATCAATGCGCACGATCTCCGTCACGTAAGCCGTATCAGAGAAATGCAACACGTTTCGGTGGGGCGTCGAGAGCTGGACGCAAGCGCAGGGGAGCAGGTACCGTTCGGAGAATCCTTAGAGCTTGGCGGGGGCGGGTTAGGGAACTGGAAAATCTTTTGTGTCTGCAGGAACGGCCGAAGGAACTCTCTGAGGTCAGTGGAAAGGTCAGAGGGTAGACGTCGATGGTTTATAGAAAATGAAGAAGAAAAAAAAAGAGACTCGTAAAAGTTGCGACGATGAAGACTTCCATTCTGATATGGACACTGCACGCTCGTGGGATGGATTGGGAGAGAAAAAAAAGTGGCTGCGGTGTATCGGCTAGTTTGTCCGGATCTGCATATCTTTTAATCTGATCGATTCCGAAGAGAAGAGAGAGAGAGAGCAGTCGGTACAAAAGCCTGGCAGCCCTGAACGGTCGAGCGATCGTGTAGATTGCCGTTGGCAGATTTTCAAAGGGAAAGACACTCGCTTGGGCAAAGGAATAGGAACGAAGAAGCGATGGGCTAGTGGAAGATGTGACTGTGACGAGTTGTCAAGCGAGTCTCGTTCTCAAACAGGAATATGATTCCTCGTGATCGTGATATATACTTATTCGAGAGTCCTCGAGACACCGATACACGTCTGCACGTATAAATATCCTCGGAGCTTGGGAAAGAAGCAGCAACACCAAGAGCCAGGGACTTTATGGGATACAACGTGCGGAGAAAATAGTTGGCGGATCGCCGTTAGAATATAAGTCTAGCGGAGTCTAAAGAGACCAAGAGTAAGAGCGGGAAGGCGAAAGGTATAGAGTGTACACATAGGATGGCACGATCACGCGCGTGAAACGACGACAGGTCGTTAGTCATTTCACCTCTCTCTCTCTCTCTCTATCTCTCTCGCTTTTTTCTCTCTTTTTCGTCTTTCCCTCTTGACGCTCGGACTCTCGTTGTCGTAGAGAATATACGTGCAGCCAAGTGTCAAGTAGCCCATATGTAACGTTACGAAGCACCAGAAGAGATGGAGACACTTCGAGTCTTGAATCTTCTCGTGGCAACCACGTGGTTTACCTTTAAACTACAGAATTATTCAAATGCGACTGATCCTCATAGCCGAGGCACTTTGAAAGTTGGATGACCTTTTACATCGCTATTCCTAACTGAGGAAACATCCAGTTCTCATTGACGAAAAGCCCCAAATAATGAGAAACATCCGAACGGAATGGAACCTGATTTTTCTCTAGACACTCGTCGCCAAAATGTAATTCACACTCGCGCTCTACCGCGCATACTGCGTAACCCGGAGCCGTTAACCCCGTGGGATTAATCGCCTCGACGGAAGTCTCGGCAATTATCAGGCTAACGACCTTCACGACAGAATCAGTATAGTGGTCGGTAGTTTCTTTTGGTATGTTATTGACGTATACCTCGTAATATGTATGTAACGCACTAAATATATACGTGTACGTTTGGTACGCGACACGGAACAGGCGGACAAAAATCCTCAACCGAGTACGCACGAATGCGAGCACCGAGCTCGAGGATTTATGCATCGTTACGTTTTTACACAGCAGCATCGGAATCACGCGGAGGAATGGACACAATACCATGCTATTTCTTACATTATAGTCTTTTGCCTGTTATCGTATACATTTTTCAGTCGCCACCACCCACTGTGTTCATTGACCTTGCATCTCCGTCAAGAGAAAAGATTTTTATGGCAAATCGAAACAAAAGAACGGAAGCAAATTAGCATACTGGCTTGACTAAATTCGTAACATTGTCATCGTGTTCTATCGATAAACAAAAAAAAACGATATTCAAGTTCACAGCATCGTTGGATCGTGACGAAAACTCATTATTTTTTACAACGGAGCCAAAAAATTTTCTGTGCAGTCTTCTTTGCCGTTGGAAAAATGAATTTGACAGAACAACTGAAACGATCGCATTGATTGTCAGAATAATTGATACGAAAATATTTTTCGTTGTATTCCGACGATTCAATCTTCAGAATCATAAAATAACGTCGCTAAAGTTCGCATCGTTGGATCGCAACGAAAACTGATAATTTTTTATAGCCAAGCCCAAAATTTTCATTCAGTATTTGTCAACGATAATGGGACAGTCTTCTTTGCCATGAAAAAACTGAATTTACTAGAAAAACTGAAACGATCGCATTAATCATGAAAATAATGAATAAAATTCATTTTTTTCATTTCTCAAAGTCTCGAGGATGCTCGCTCCAACCGGATCGATTGACAACGACGTGGCATGAGGCTGCAGCAGTGACGAGTGAATACTTCGCCCAAGATTATAGAAACAGCGACTGGTCATTGATCGGGAAACGAATGTCAGAGGAACGGAAGCGCATCCCTTGGAGCGAGCGATTTCTATGCAGGGGAAGCTCGCAACTGCATGGAAGTCCGGCGAACGCTGGAGTCTAATTAGTGGAACAAGCAGTTCATAATTTCTAGTAATATCTTGAAATCGTTTGGCCAGTTGCTATCTTCCCTACAATCCTTGGGCGCGACGAGGGAGCTCATTACAAATACCCACACATAGCTCCATATATAAACATGAGGCTGCACACACAAGAATAGGAACGTTGTGCATAGAGAAGGGAGGAGAAGGAGGAGGAGGAGGAGGAGGCAAAGAGGATGAGCTCACCGCCCTTGTATTCTCCTTGGAAGGATTTTACGACAAAACGAGTGTCTGCGCCGTGTGCGCTGAGGGGTTCGCAAAGCAAAAGACCACGAAGAGCTGCCGTGAAAAATAATTTAAAAAAACGAAGCAACGACCAAAAAAAAAAACTATGAAAAAAATGAATAAAACAAAAGGGAAACTTCTTCGTTGCCTTGACGAACGCACCACCAGCACGAGCACCATTCCTGGACGCATACAGCCCAGTTCACAAATCGTGGTCGCGAGAGCGACCAGTCACTTCGCGGTGAAGCTCGTATGAGCCTCTGTGATGCCCATAAGCATGTTTTATGCTGAAAAACTACTATATACCGTATTCCCCTGTTTTAAGGTATACGCACGCAACCAAGAGGAGCAACTCTGAGTTTAGGGCGGAGTACCGAGAGCCACCCCTCTCTTTCTCTCTCTCTCTCTCTCTGTTTCTCTTCTCGAGCCTCTCGCCTTCGTTCACTGAGAACGGATGCTCGCACGTAGTGCTCGTTCGCATACGTACTCTACATAAAGGAGTGCACGTACGCACATGGCCTTTTTACATTGTGCTTCTTACTCCTTAAAAAAAAGAACCTTTACACCAGCAGGAGCCGCGGGAGGAACAGTAGCCACTATACAAGGAACCGAGCATTTGCTAAAGTTTCATGCGAGAGCGCGGAAAGATCTCTGACTGCGAGAACCAAAGCGTTATAAACAAAAGAGACTATCCTGCTGCTCGTATGATTCCGCCGTAGGAATATCCTCTGGAACAGCCTGTTGCTGTGCGTAAGTCACGGGAAACTCAATCGTTCTATATGTAGATACAATGCACTTTACGCGTATATAGTTAACGCCCTCGCTGATTCGCGCACGGGACGTTCTGAGCATAATTCAATGATAAAACTCACCAGGCATGATTGTGAAGTCTGCATCGTTGGAATCTACGAAAATTTCTTCTCATCAGGAGTGCACGAGCTTCTTTCGAATTCGGTGCTAAAAATTGAAGACACTCGTAGCTACTCCAGTTGCTCGTTCACTGAATCTGCAAAAAAAAATGTCATTTTTTTTTGTTGCGAAGGAAAAGATCGAGTCGTTTTACATTTCACTCAGAAATGCCAAAAATGTGCGTCGTTTTTGTTGTTGTTGTAATTATTGGAATTGTTAATGATCTAATTATTTATTTATTTAATTGAATTATTTAATTGGAATGAAAGTTTGAGTCGAATATTTCTCTCAACCGGGGAGATAATTTGTAATTAATATTGCTAATTAAGAGCTGATGCAAAAGATCGGATGGAAAAGCGGATATTTCATTTGTAATGCAAAAAGATTGCTAATGAAAGGAGCGACGAGGGTGAAGGTCACGGTTGTAACGATTTCGCATAGAATACGCGATATAATTTGTATGCGTACAGATATAGCGATCGGTGCGTGTGCGTTTATACTCGTCCATCAGGTACAAACGTCCGGAGGGGAACCGGCGTTGCGCTCGGTAAGCTATGACGAAGGTTAACCTATCTTCGTGCTCGGATCTAAACGTTTTACGAACATATACGAGTGTTGTACGTGCCGCTCTATAGCACGCTCCCTCCGCGCTCTTATTCGTGGATCGCCCCGAGCAACAGCCACTTTTATATCATTTTATAACAATTATGAAGATAATGAAAGACTACGTTGGCGAAAACGATGTTGGACGTGTCGTTGACGACCGTTCCAACGAAGCGAGTAGTCCGGACGAAGAAAAATTGCTTCTTTCCTTCGTTGCACCTTTTTTTATATTTTTTTTTGCTAACATGGCAACCGAGATACGCGCGAGTGTCACTATCAGTAGGAAAAAATTCTCGAAAATTGAACGTTGGATAAAAAATCTCGTTGGGATTTCGTTGTTTCGTAACGGAGCCTCGAAAAATTCCGGTCAGAAATCCGTTTGCATGAAGAAATTCGAGCGATCGAGCGAAAAAAAAGGAACTCGCTTCGCTCGCGCGAGTAAACGACGAGCGAGCAACGAATACTCGAAAAACAGCCTCGCGGAATGTTTGACTGGGAACAAAATATCGAATTACAAGGAGAAACAAACACCTTGGGCAGTAAAAAGGACGCACACGAAAATATCCAAGAGATATATTTCTTTTTGGCTGCTTCAAAGTGTCAAGGAAAGAGACCGCATTCGCCGAATAACGATGATCGCTTACGGCCGATAAAATGAATGAATTGTCACCGACATGCTGTCATGACCTTCGACTATATTTCGCGAGGCTCCCTTCAAAGAGACTTTCGAAATTTTCAGAGTTCAGACGTCGCGTTAACCCCGATAATACGATGGAAAAAGACGCGACGTGCAATGCAAGAGACATGCACCAAATTGTCTCTCGCTATGGCGTTACGATCCATTGTCGTTCGCTCTTCATTCAGGCTCGATAAAACGTACACACTACACAGATCCCTGGGCTGCAGATTTATTCTCATGATAAGTGTGCACGAATATCATTCGGATCACCCGCAGCGCGAAGTTAATTTAGTTTATAAAACTCTTACTCGCGACAGAGGCAAATGTTTACCAGGAACATGGTTATGAATATTTCTCGTTCAAAAAAAAAAAAAAAAAAAAAAAAAAAAAAAAAAAAAAAAAAAAAAAAAAAAAAAAAAAAAAAAAAAAAAAAAAAAAAAAAAAAAAAAAAAAAAAAAAAAAAAAAAAAAAAAAAAAAAAAAAAAAAAAAAAAAAAAAAAAAAAAAAAAAAAAAAAAAAAAAAAAAAAAAAAAAAAAAAAAAAAAAAAAAAAAAAAAAAAAAAAAAAAAAAAAAAAAAAAAAAAAAAAAAAAAAAAAAAAAAAAAAAAAAAAAAAAAAAAAAAAAAAAAAAAAAAAAAAAAAAAAAAAAAAAAAAAAAAAAAAAAAAAAAAAAAAAAAAAAAAAAAAAAAAAAAAAAAAAAAAAAAAAAAAAAAAAAAAAAAAAAAAAAAAAAAAAAAAAAAAAAAAAAAAAAAAAAAAAAAAAAAAAAAAAAAAAAAAAAAAAAAAAAAAAAAAAAAAAAAAAAAAAAAAAAAAAAAAAAAAAAAAAAAAAAAAAAAAAAAAAAAAAAAAAAAAAAAAAAAAAAAAAAAAAAAAAAAAAAAAAAAAAAAAAAAAAAAAAAAAAAAAAAAAAAAAAAAAAAAAAAAAAAAAAAAAAAAAAAAAAAAAAAAAAAAAAAAAAAAAAAAAAAAAAAAAAAAAAAAAAAAAAAAAAAAAAAAAAAAAAAAAAAAAAAAAAAAAAAAAAAAAAAAAAAAAAAAAAAAAAAAAAAAAAAAAAAAAAAAAAAAAAAAAAAAAAAAAAAAAAAAAAAAAAAAAAAAAAAAAAAAAAAAAAAAAAAAAAAAAAAAAAAAAAAAAAAAAAAAAAAAAAAAAAAAAAAAAAAAAAAAAAAAAAAAAAAAAAAAAAAAAAAAAAAAAAAAAAAAAAAAAAAAAAAAAAAAAAAAAAAAAAAAAAAAAAAAAACAAATCCATCGACACGTGAAAACCTCGAGTTCTGATTTACGTGATCTAGAAAGTTCCTGAGTTAACCGCGTTTGCTGCGCTCAGCAGTGACAAATTTCATCAACGTCTGTTTCTTTACCAACGTCCGAGAGAGTTGCTCCGCCATATTTTATGGCTGCGTTCTCAAACTGCGTTCTCAAATATTACGACATTCCGGATATTGTAACTTTGTGTTAAAAAAATAAGTTCGTAACCCACTGAATTCGATTTTTTTTAAAACTTGTAACATTTTTTTAGAAATTTAATTGTTTTCAATTACTTTTAAAATTAATATAATCGCGTAGGATTAATGGCTCTGCATGTTTTTCTTATTGCCTCGCTGCTGGACCGCGATGAGCAATTGTCCGAAGAGAAATCAGGATCTGGTCCCTTTACCAGGTTCCTCGAAAGCTTACACGAGAACATCTCGGACAGGCAACACAGTTGTGGCGAGCTTATCAAATTTATGAAGTAAAAGTTCGGCCCAACTCGGTCAGAGAAATTTCTTTATTTTTTCAAGCAGCAGGATCAATCCTGAGGAATTTCATTCTTCCGAAGAGTCTCGTTTATTTTTTCAGTATGAATCTTTGGGAATTAAATTCACGAACGATACAAAAGCATTTTTCGCTCGCAATTGCTCGCTGCATTTTCAGCTGGTAATCCGAACGGAATATGATGCAACGATCGTGGACGCAAAGAGTAAATAACGACCTGTGAGAATCGTAAAAAGTAGGAATAATGACCGAACCAAAAATGGTCGTTTGTTTTTTTTTTTTTTTTTTTTNNNNACCCAATAATAACTTTCACGACGGTTTTCAAGTTTGCATCGCGTGGGAATGCAACAAAAACTGATTATTTTCAGTAGCATAGCCCAACATTTTCATACAGATTTTTTCAACGATAATGAGACAATTTTATTTAAAACAATCGAATACATTATTAAAATAATTAATGGAAAATATATTTTTCATTGTATCCCAACGATCCAAACTTCAGGACCCTGAAATAACGATTTTGAAGTTCACATCGTTCGAATTTCCATACAGATTCTGTCTTTGTTATTGGAAAACTGAATTTACTAGAAAAATTGCAACGATCGCATTAATTATCAAAATACGGAATGAAAAATAAATATTTTTTTGATGAATTCCTTTCGTTCTCGTTTTTTTCTCCTTGACAGAAGGAAAAAATGTGGAAATGTCAAGTAAAATTGAAATTTCGAACAAGTTCACAAGTTTCTCGTGGACTACAATGACGTTGTGGTAAAATGATGATAATTCGAGTGTGCACGTTGTCATTTAACATAACTGCTCATGAGGCAGATCGTAGCAGTGGTTTTTAGGCTGGTCTCGTGAAGGTTTCCCGCCGTTGGGGGAGAGACGATGCACTCTCGCGTGGAGAACTCAACGCGCGTGCAATGAGCGAGGAATCCCGCAGAGTTTGAACGAGAAGAGGAAGCGACGAGAGAAAAAGGTAAAAAAATGAAAAACGAGCGAGAGCAGGCGAAAAGAAGAGAAACGAGGATATGTAGGAGGAGATCGAGACGAGAGAAGGTGAAGGTGGAGTCTCGCAGAAGAGCGAGCATCAGGGAGAGTGAGAAAGAGAAAAGAAAAGTGGCGAGTCGGAGCGAAATCGTCGGGGTACCTCGACCTCTACCTTGGTCGCCACGCTTCGGGGGATTCTCTCCGGGAAAGCCTGCTTCTCCGGTTACAGCCACACTTTGCATTCTGCACTCCGGTAATAGTCATTACGAGATGAGAGTTCGCTCGCATATCGACACGCAGTTACGTATGCGCGAGGGCGGCACAAAATTAAGAAAAAAAAACTGACATTGTAAGTTTCAAGGGTTCGCTTTGGAGGTCAATTGGGAGGCCCTTGAAAAGTATGACTCTGAACTTTGCACCGTTGCGGTTCGACAAAAAATATCGTTTCTGTGAATTATTTATGGAAATTCTAAAATCATGGCAATTTTTCGTGTCGATTAAAATTTTGGGTCGCAAGAGACGATGATTTTATTATCTGGACCAAATCTACCGATCTCTGCAGAAGAAAAAACCAAATTTCGTTGCATTCCAACGACGCAGACTCCAGAATGATTCAAAAATTGAATTCGCATCGTTTCAATGTTCTCCGGGCTCTGCAAAAAACGTGAATGAAAATTCAAGAGAAAATAAAATTTCAACTATATATTTGGACTTTGAATGAAAACACTTGGAAAGATTGAATCCACACGATCCACAAATATCCGGATGGTACAGAGCACAAGCTTATCGAAGTGAATGAAAAATAAATGATATCTGGGTAACATGCGGAGTACTATAGTGAACGCGACGCCGGTAGCGTTATCGAAGTACTAACAAGACTCTATATACCAGTACAAATGTAAAGAAACGCTACAACATCGAATGTACACATATACGGATGGAAGTATGTGCAGAGATTAACCTGCGTTCTACACGTATCTCGTATATACTCTCGTTTTGCGCTGCTCTTGCGTTCCGCATGGTGGACGGCAGACAATGACGCAACCCGATCTCCTTGGCGCCATCGTACGTTGCATCGTCTTATAACTCGCGATGCAACGCAAAGTCTCTTGACTCCGAGATGCATGCACCGAGCAGAGAGAGAGTCTATGTGCGAAATGAGGCGACATCGGTTCGATACGAAAACGAGAGGGAGAGAGAGAGAGAAGGAGAGAGAACAAAAAAGGAAAATCGTGGCAAGGGAAAGGGTGAAGGAAAAATCAAAACCAAAAGAGAAAAAGGGAAAGAGAGCGTGTGTAAGAAGAGTATGGAAGAAAGAACAAGGGGAAGCAGAGAGGAACGACGGCGAGAGAAACTCGCAAGAACTTCTCTTCGCGCGGCACTTATCCGGAGACTTGTACCGTTCTCTCCAATTGACATTGTAGCGGACAAAGATATAGGAAAAGAAAGAAAAAGGAGAGAAGGAGGAGGAGGAGGAAAGGGACGAGTCTACATGAAGAGAGTCTCGATAAGAGCCACAGACGACAACGACAGCGACGAAGAACACTATTGTATAATCTTCGATAACGATAAATTTGTCTTTTCTCTCTTTCTCTCGCTCCATCTTTGTGTACATGGATTACGAAGCTTGTGGACTTTCCAGATCGTTCGGTCTTGTTTCACGATGAGATGTAAGGCTCACCTAAAGAGAGATCCTTCGCCCCCGCCCGAACAAACTTCTCCTCCCATTCGCGATCTTTCCATTCGTCTCCTCTCTCTCTCTCTCTCTAAGTCTTTTTCTTGAGTTAGCTGATCGCATTTCCGGGTTACGATGCCTCTCTCAATTGTCGAGAGAGAAGTTGAGGGAGGAGAGGAACAAGAAAGAAACTGATCGAGAGAAAGAGAGAGAGAGGGAAGCATCCGCGATAAAGTTCTCGAAGAAACGACGCTCGTAAACAGCAATCGGACGATCGAGATCTGGGATCGCGATCTCTTATTCCCTTATTCTCGGTCTCTCTTTCTGTGAGCTTGTTGCATAACAGAGTCTCGAAGGATCTCACCAAGAGTGGATCACTCGATGTTCCTACGTCGCTCTATGCTCGAGAGAGAATCAAAGACGAAGAGAGAAACAGTGAGACATAGAAAAGAAACAGAGAAAATGTCCGTCGCGTCTCTGAGATCTGCTAAACGTCACATCTCCCGGATTTATCTCGCGATGCTCTCGCTAACGGTGCATATAAACGTTTCGATTCTCAATCGTATATATCGGGTGTCCCTAGCCATTGGAACCGCGTCGACTCAACTTCACGATCCAACTTATTGCGGAGTCGAATAGTTGTCGATCGCACTAAGTTTCGGTCAGAAAGGCAACCTCAACTTTTCCCTGACACAAAATCACGAGGTTTGATGATTCTGAAGTTTGCATCGTTGGAAAATTTATTTTTTATTCATTATTTTGATAATTAATTCGATCGTTTAAATTTTTCTAGTAAATTCCGTTTTTCAATAGCAAAGAAGACTCTGTCGTCCCATTATTCTGTTGGTAATCGTGATTGCGATTTAATTACGATAGAATCTGTGAAATATTGTGAATACTTCGCGAGACAGTGACGTCAGGCTTGTTCGTTGATCATATTCTCGAATATAATTGGACAAGGCACGTCAAATTTACTCGCGAAAAAATAATCCGCGTTGAACACTAACTTTTAATTGATCGGATGCTGCTTGTGTGTTTCCGGTCGTGTGCAACAAAGCGTTGAAAGGCGCGCGAGAGGTAAAACGTTTATAACGACGATTCGCCAAGCGCGATTGCTCCGTCTGCGAGAACGTCAACTCGTCTTTGTAGCATCGTAGACGCGACGCAGAAGATAAAAACATCGGTAGATGAAAAAGACGTTGGAGGCGTTATTCGTGCAAAAAATAGCGCAACGACCTTGCAAAGGTGCCACACGCTATTGCATTCTCCTTTTTCATTATTTCTCTCTCTCTCTCTCTCTCTCGTGCTCTCTTTTCTCACGGCAGTTCTCCGTGTCCTGGGAACTTGATTTTTCTCGCTAGACAAAAGAGATTCCACGTGGCGTCGACACAGTTGTTAGTATCTGGCAGCCCTCATTTTTTTCGTCGTACTCTCCATTCAGACTTTTCGCGTTTCTCCTTGCCTCAGGGTCGCCAAGTGAGCCAATGGACGGGCGATCAATTACGTCAGGGAACGAATAAACAAAAACGAGAAGAATCGCAAAATGGCAAGATAAATTTAAAAAAAAAACGGCACGATGTTGAAGTTCGAATCGTTGGAATGCAACGAAAACTCATTATTTTTTATAGCAGAGTGCAAAATTATGTTTGTCAACGATAATCGAACACTTTCTCCGATTTTTCACAAAATGCTTTTTTTTTTCAATATTTCTTCCCGAACTAATTAAGCAGCTCAATGAAATATATTTCATTGACCAAACGCTCTCACACGCGAGTGGCAAGATTAGCTGCTAAAGAAACGCACGCCCAAGACAGTAACCGATTGTCTAAGCAACACTGTTATTCTTTCTCGTCCTTTCTATTGTGTCAACATTTTTTTTTACACACTCGCGATTGTGTTGTCATTCCCACGTAAAATCGAGGCACGTGTAAAAAGTTTAGAAACTCCAACAAAACAAAATGCTCGCTCGAAACACTCGCTTTGTTTTTACATCCCGCAGGTTTTTTTTCCCCTCCAATTTTTATCGCGATAATAAAATGAGAAATTTTTCCACAACGAGAATTCGACAAAAATTTTGACAATGGCGTTAAAACGCAGACGAGCATAATGTTCGCCATCCAAAAAACCAAAAAGAAATCGATCTTGGAAATAAATCGAGAGAAAAATGGAAATAAATATAAATAAACGATCCAGAAACATCGACATCGTTTATTGCAGGAGCAGAAGGATTACGAAACGTAATAACGATCGAAACGAGCTTATAGACACGTACCTACGCATTTGTAGTAGAAATATACGTTTTGATATGTACGGAGAGTGTGATAGTGATCAAACAATTGACGCAGGATTTATAGTGTCCATTTTGTGTGACGATAAAATCGAGAAACTTTATGACAAGATTCTAAGCTGTGTGTAAGTCGGTTGGTACATTAACGTGAGTTGTTTGGTTGTGTGATCGCGTTAATACAAAGAGTGGCTGGTAAGCTAGAGAGGAATTACGCGGCGCATGTGTAATCGCATTAATAATATTATCCAACGATCGCGAGCGAGCTCGCAGAAAAGAGAGAGCAGAA